>CM057845.1:314628194-314640169 GCA_030068395.1 Apalone spinifera
CATGATAAAACTATCATGGACATAGCAGAGCTAAGGATCAGAGAAAAGAGGTTAATGTGGCATGTAAAGAACAAAATAAATCCTAGGAAAGGTTTTGGCAATTCCTAGAAGGAGAAAGGAAACTTGTTAATGTCACAGAAAAGGTCGATATGTCCAAGAAATAATTTTGGTCTGAATTTGGAAAGTAGCAGTATTATATACTCCTATCACATAAGGAGGTGAAATACATTCCAATCTATTAGCATCCAAGAAGGATGTTAAACAGTATTAACTGTTGAATATGAAATTTATGAACCCCAGAGATACACATTCACCCATCATGCACATAATTCATTTTGAAGCAAAAGTCTGTAATTGGGTAGCAAAAGAAAACTGTATGCCTTAACTATTTAGTAGCAAATGAAAGGCTGTTTTCTGTTGCATTTTTTTTAAAGAAAGAGAGAGAAATTTAAAAAAAAATATTTGACAAGGCAAGAAAATTATGAAAAAGCTGATGTGCGAATGGAGGCAAAATAACAATTAATACAAACAGGAAGTGATGACAATGAATGAAAGTAAAACCAGCTGGAAAAGACCCTGTTTAGAAGAGCTAAGGATCACCAAAAGCAGCTAATTAGCATGTTAAGAAGGAATCCCAGGGCCATGCTGCGGACAAAGGGGTGGCTGGGCCCTTAAGTGCACAAACAGGGCAGAGGTGAGTTGGGGCAAGAGAAGGATTTTATCTGTGCCCTGGCACTGGTGAAACTGTTTGTGCCTAGCCCTGGGCGCCACCTTTTTTAAAAGAACAGGTCAAAAAATTGCCAGAAAAATTATTGGCAGCTGGAGAAAATGGTAGCGAGGGAGAAACGTAAGGAGCTTCATTTCTTCACCTTCCATTGAAATAACTGGCTCTGTCATCGAGCGGAGACAGGCAGAGAAAGGGACAGTGGCTGGAGGATGCAGCCAGGCAAATTTTGTTGAAAAATAAGGATCAAACATTGAACACTGCCTGTTACCCAGAGGAGTAAGTGTGAGGAGAAGGGTGGGATTCTCCAGCCCCCACAGATGCAGCCCGGCTGCTTTGCTAGGAGAGGGGCTGGAGGGCTGTCTGCACTTGAAATGCTACAGCGGGGCTGCCTGAGTACATCAGTGTGTGTACAGATCACGCAAATGGCAGGTGTTCTCTCATCACACCGGTACATCCCCTCCCCGGGAGGTGGTAGCTAGGTCAATGGAAGAATGTAGCCATTTGACCTCAGGCCGTGTACATAGGAATGAGGCTGATAGAGCAACATCGCTCAGGGGGTTGGATTTTTCCTCTGTTTTAAAAAGGCAGAGGCAAGGTTCGGTTGCTCTAGTAGAGGCACAGCAGGCTAGGGTCAGGAGGTGATGGTACGGCTGGGCTCAGTTGGGGTACGTCTAGCCTGCATGGCTCTTTTGGGACACCAGAGGTATTTCGAAATAGCTACCCCACGTCTACAGAAGCCACTCGTTATTTCGAAACAACGGGCGCGCTATTTTGCCATCCTGGTAAATCCCTTTGCGCAAGGTGCAATAATATGTCGTATTTCGAATGGAGGGAGTTGTGCTTTTGGACACTGCTGGGTAGGAAGGTGCAGAGAGACTGGAAAGGAACCAGAGGCAAACGAGAGAAAAGCTCCAAGGGACGGAACTCGAGCCAGCGACAGGAACAGGGTGAGTTTAGCTTGGTAAAGAGGAGATTGAAGGCACTTGACAGGGGGTTTCAAACCCTTGAGCAGATGGCATGAGAAAGATGGAGGGAAGCTGGTGTCTCTTGCTGCAGAGGACAAGGGAAGAGGTAACGGGAGCAAACTGCAGCATGGCAGAGTCAGCTTAAATCTCATGGATAACTTCCTCCCTGTGAGAATAGCGAGATCATGGAATAGACGCCCCTGGAGACTAGGGAAGCTCCTTCCCTGGAAGTTTCAAAAGGAGGGTGGAGAGCCAGGTGTCTGGGTGCAATGTACCAGCCTGTATTATACGTGGTTCCTACTGGCTGATCTAATTTTCCCTTCAACCCCATGAGTCTATTGCTAAGAAAAGCAAACTAGTCATGTATATTGACTGTATCCTAAAATAGACGAGAAGGACAGTAAAAGTTCATAGAAGTGACACAGTGAGGAGCTCTGGCACCTTCTGGCTTTCCAAGAGATACAAGTCAGGTAACAGCCACCCTGTTACCAGCCAGAGCCCTGAGATGACAGTGTGGAGGAGGAGGTGACAGTGTCTGGGCATAAACACACAGCTGGTCCCCGAGGGCTTTGTTCAATTCTTCCTCCAAGGAGAGTTTTCTCTCCGTGGAGCCTGAGCAACCCATGGGCCACAGCCTCAGAGTTTTGCTTTGCATTGTCCATCTGCTACCTCCTTTCCCCTTTATGGATCCCCTGGGCCATGGAAATGCACCAACCCCACAGCTCGAGGTATCAGTCAGATAGAGAAGCAGGTGGGAGAATGGAAAGGGCTGTGGGAAGTTTAAGATCGGCACAGTCCAAAAAAAGGACCAGAGACTTACTCTAGGTCTAGCGATCACGCTAGGGCATCGAGCAGGGGAGCTCCTCAGCCATGGATGGTACCTGTGAATCCTGGGGTAGAAGTGTCTTTCCTGGGAACCTCTTGCATATAGCCACGTCCTGCACCTCTCTCACCGCACCATCTGCAGCAACATCCTATGCTAAGAGCCGACTCGGGGACTGCACCGTTTATAAGGGAGCTCTGGGGCATCCCGTTGGGCATCGCTCAGCACCTAGGGGAGAGGTAGTAGCTGGATGCAAACAGGCTGGAGACTGGAGACTCTCTAGCCAATGTCTCTGTCTCCATTTCTGTGCCTCTAGGCTCTTCAGCCAGGTTTAGCAGTGAACAGTCATTAGGGGACCTTCCCAGCGGGAGATGAGAAGATGCAGAGTCTGATGAGTCACAAGGGAATTGGCTGCTCTGTGTATCTGTGTACAATTTAAAAGGATAATTGATTAGTAAAAAAAACCAACCAACCAAAACACTAGGGCTAATGCCTAGGGCTGCATAGGAGATCCATCTACACCGGGCCAAATATCAGAAAAAACTCCTCTTTTGGAAGAGCCCTTATTCCTCATAAAAAAATTCCTCAAAAAAAAAATTTGGAAGAGCAGACGCGTTCCCTGGTCGTGGCGGAGTTTTTCCGGGATGTAACGGGATACCTGCTGCAGTGTCAATGGGATACCTGACTCAGCTGAAGCCTCCCAACCACCCGGTGGCAATCACCACTAGCAGGCCTAGCAAACCTGTCCCCCATTCCAAGTTCTTTCCCCTGTCCCTCCCCTGATGTATGACCCCTCAATAAACCGTCCTGCTTTTTCAGGAAACAAGTCTTTATTGCTTGCTCTACAGGCAAAGGGGGGAAGGTGGGCAGAGAGGGGTGGGAAATGAGAGATACACAAAGGGAATGCAGGGGCCTCTTGTGGAGAAGGGCAGGCGAGAGTCCCACAACTGGCCTTGCATGAAACTCTCCCTCAAGGTCTCCCTGATAAGCACAGACCCTTGAGGTGTGGCTAGACTACAGAGTTTTGTCCACGAAAGTGGACTTTTGTCAACAAAACTATACCTGCGTCGACACTACCGCCATTGCCTGTTGACAGTAAATTGACACAACGTGGCAGTTTTGTCAACGGCGGTAAACCTCTTTTTACAAGGAGTAATGCCTTTTTTTGACAGAGTTCTTTAAAAAAAAAGGTGCTATTGCATCCACACTGTGCTTTTTCAAAAGAGAGCGTCTACACTCTGTTTCGAAAAAGTGGCTTGCTTTTTTGACAGAACTGGTTGTAGTTTAGATGCTCTTTTTCGACAGAGGCTTTCTCGACAGATCCTGTCACGAAAGCCTCTGTCGAAAAACCCTGTAGTCTAGACATATCGTTGATGTGCTCCCTGAATGGTGCTTGTGTTCAGCTTCTCAAATTCCCTAGACAGCCGTTCAACCTCATCCTCTACCCTGGTAGAAAAGTTTCCCTCCTGCTCTCACACCAGTTGTGGAGCACACAGCAGGCCACCACCACAGAGGGGATGTTGCACTCACTGAGGTCCAGATGGGCAAGGAGACTCCTGAACCTCCCCTTTAAATGGCTGAATGCACACTCCACCGCCATGCGACACCTGCTATGCCTGCTGTTGAAATGCTCTTTGGTGCCCATTGTTAGAGAAGAAACAGGTGACCCAGGAGTGAATGGGATAAACGGAATTGCTTTATTGCCCACATACATTTACCTCAGACAATCAACACAATGTGCAAGTGGGAACAACATGGCACCAATTACACCATTTTATCTATTTAATACGTTAATCCACACATCTATCAATACTCACATGGTAGAGCACACATCCCCTTATACACGTTCGAACTCCCACAGTAACTAAGCCTCACAACAACCAAACCCATGGTCTCCTTGTGTGTCACTCAAACTCTTCTCAGGGCATGGCTACCCTAGGAAATTCTTTCAAAATAAGGAACATCGTTTGAATAACTCCTGAAATAACAAAATCGAAATAGCGTGTCCTCGCTATGGGGGAGGCTCAAAATGAGTCTGAGGCAGGCCCCGTGAATGTGGATGCATTACCTCAACTTAGAGCCCCAGGAAGCACTGGGGAGTCATTAGTTCGAGTTACTCTGGGAAGTTGTTATTTCAAAATAGCGGCACTGGAGCATCAAAATAACGGGCTTGGTCCACTTCTTAATTTGACCCAATGCGGGTTATTTAGAAATAAAGCGCTAGTGTAAACCAGGGATCAGGTGCTTTCTAAGCCCTTTTTGGCCCTACTCATAAAGAACACGGAACAGGATTCCCACCCAGAAGCCTTCTCTCTGCTTGCAGCCTGCCTACTCCCTGCTCAGTCCCTGCCGGGGGCAGAGGGCACATCCTGACAGGAAACAGGAAGTTCTCCCAACGTGCTGCAGTTTGAAGTCCACAACTTGCAGTTCCCAGGGCTGCTCCTGAAGCAGAAAGGGACTTGGGTTACACTAGAAATAATAATACCCGCCCCCTCACCGAATTCTAGCTATTCTAGCTAACACCTGTACACAGGCTCAAAGCAGGTCACAGCAGGGAAACCCTAATAATCAAGTTAGCTGTATGGAAGGGAAATTGAGGTGCAAAACCTACTGGCATTGATTAATATCTGTTGGAAAAGCCCTGCTTATCAGTACTGCAGATGTAACCCACACACCTAGTGTGGTTCACAGTCTCATGCAGTGACACTTAGACTATAGCAACAGATAAGACCAAGGACTACCAGCCTCTTTCGAAAGAGGCTTTTTTGAAAGATACTTTTGAAAATTCCTCTTTTGAAAAAGAGCATCTAGGCTACAGCCAGTACTTTCGAAAAAACAAGCTGCTTTTTCGAAAGAGAGCACCCAGGCAGCCTGGATGTTCTCTTTCGAAAAAGAACAGTTTGCATTACATAGCGCCTTTTTTCGAAAGAGCACTTTTGAAAAAAAGGAGTTATTCCTCATAAAATGATGTTTTCTGTGGTCTAAAAAACTGCCGCATTCTTTCAATTTACTTTCGGCAGTAGTCTAGACACAGCCCAAGGGACCTTGACAGCATAGGCTAAGAGCCAGCTGGCTTTTAGCTCAGAGGGTGGAGGCTCCTATGTTAAGCTCGAAAGGCCCCAGGTTCAAATCCACCTGGTAGCAGTTACACAAACACACAAAAAGGTATACCCTAGCAAGCCAGAGAAGGCACACGTGCTTAAATTTGAGGTCGCTCCCTTGATGAACAAAGAGTTAAAAGATTCATTGAATGTGGCAAAATCACCTGTGGGTAATGCTACAATATTTGTACCACTTGGGAGTTGTATGTTCAAAATCGGAAGAGGGCCGTGGGCACGCTGTCGGCACATTAGTCATCGACAGCTACTCCTGCAATAAAATCAGGAGCGAGATGTGATTCTGTGTGCCCCAAAGAAACATCTTGGCACCCTCATATTTACCGGCATGATATTATTATGATATTTTAATACAAAATATGTCATGCAACAGATCAATGGAAATACTGTGGTGTGCATCATATGATTTTTCTATTTGTGTACACGTGTAATTTTTGTAACTCAGGTGATGCAAATATGCAAGAGCATGTAATGAGCTTGGACTGAATTCGAGATGTGCTCCCAGGCTGAAAAGAGTCCTCTGTGTATGAAAGCTTGGTGGACCCTTCGTACTGTCTGGATGAGGCACACCTAGCATCAAATGCTCTCTGGTGTATGAAACGTAGGTTGTGATTTTGTTTCCTTCTCCGGTAACCATTTTGTCCTCTACACTAGTACTTCTGAAGACACAACATCCATAGTTCTGTACATAATAAGTTTGTGTTGTTTGTTTTTAACCAAACAAATGTTTGTTGTTTGAAAGGCAAAGGGAATTGAGCTCAGGAACAGGGGCTGGTGAATTCTCCTCTCCACATTGAGGGAGGGATGAATTGGTGTATAAACTGACTCTGCTCAGGCTTCTGACCAGAGAAGATGATAAAGCTCTGGATCCTAGACTGTGGAGCTGGGGGGAGTTAGTTGGATCCTCTCTATGGCTGGTTCATGAGGGAATAGTGAAAGCATTCGTGTACCTGCTGCTGGGTGTGTTTCTGCCTGTGTGTGGCTAGTAAGTGGAAGACCTGGAGAGGATTGCAGCTTGTCACAGCCTCACAATGCGAGAGACGGCCGAGATTGCTACACCAGAGGGATCAGCTCTGTACTCCAGTTCCAGGTTGCAGCCTGGGGCAGTCCATCACACCCACACAAAAAGAGGCCCTGATAAGCCGGGAGTGCATTTCCCTCTTGTTATGTCCTCAGTTACTGAGTGACCATTGTTACAGCAGGGAAGTCAGGACTCCTGGGTTTTATTTGTCATTCACTGCGGGATCTTGGCCAAGTCAGATCTCCCCATGCCTGAGTTTGTCTAGGTTACTTTTTTCAAAAAAAACCCTGTAGTCTAGACTCTGTAGTTTAGTCACACCCTTAGTGACACCAGAAAATGTTAATTTCTCCATTGTACATTATTAGATTAAAATATGAACATACAGATCATTGTTGCAACCACTGTTCTGTGTTTGCACCAAAGCCTGTACAATGTGGGCCAAGTGAAGTATCTATAAAAGCTTATGAGTCACTGGTTCTGTTTATACTATTCCTATGTCTGTGTCTTCTTAATTTAGGTGTATAAGTCCTAGCTATGCACTTGTTTTTCAGATGCTTCTGGGGGACGTCGACAGGAGGCTTGGTCAGACTGTTGTGAAAGGACTACTAGTCAAGAAGTGAATAGAGGCACTTGATTGACAGTGGGCCTGGAGTGATGCCAATCCACATCTGGTGAGTTTTTCTGTGAATGTTCTGACCAGCATTGGAGCAGCAGCCTCCACATGTAAAGAACTGTGTCATGCATGGACAGCTGACTTCCTCATGTGACAAACTCCATTCTCTACTTGGTATTTTTCTGCAAAGAACAAAGCAATTCCTTCCATGTGGCCTAGGAAATATAATGGGCCCTTGAGGTTTCTTCATTTTTAACTCAGTCTGACTTCTCACCTCTAGAAGACCTTTGCTCTGAGCTGAAGCTTGAATGAAGGACTGACGACCGATGACCGATCCTAATGGTGGATGTACTCTGGAGACTTGACTTAAGCCAGCAGTTTACTGTATCACTGCTACAAACCTTCACTAAGAACTTTGCAATAGATGTATATATTTGATTCCTTTAATGACTGTGACTTTCTTTCTTCCTTTTAATTTTAGATTGCAAACGATTGTCCATCAGTGTGCTTTTTGGGTAAGAGCTTTGACATTTGGTAAGGTTATACATTGACCTGGGAATGTGGCTGGTCCTTTGGGAGAAGAAGAACCTTTTCATGTGCTGGGACTGGTTTTCACAACCTCTCCTCCATATATGGATTGGTCCTGGTAAGGACACGGGTACTGTCTATTGCTTGTACGGTTTCTTGCTAGCCCGTGTGGTGAATGGAAGTGCTCTTTGCGACCAGTTTGCACTGTAAGTACCCCGTCTTTAAGCAATTTGCTCTGAATAGACCCTCTGAGAAGTGTCCCCCAGGCGTCCTTTATTACAGTCAACTTCAGCCAGATCTATCTTCCTACAATCTACCCAGCCATCCTGGCACTTACAGGGTCTCAGGCCCTATGGAGAGATAATATTAACCATGGCTTCCATATCAATTAACTATATATATATATATTTTTTTTTATAATGGAGATTGCCTATCTCCTAGAACTGGAAGGGACCTCGAAAGGTCATTGAGTCCAGTCCCCCGCCTTCACAGCAGGACCAAGTACCATCCCTTACAATTTTTTTGCCCCACATCCCTAAACGGCCTCCACAAGGATTGAACTCACAACCCTGGGTTTAGGAGGCCAATGCTCAAACCACTGAGCCATCCCTCCCCCCCAAATATATATACTTGTATATATATTTTTAATATATACAAGTGCTCAGAGCAGCAAATTCCCCTGCGACTCAGCACAGAGCCCAAGAGTTCTCTTTTCCTCTGAGTCAGCCTCTTAATTACAGTTTGCTCTTGAAGTTGGGTAATTAGCATATATGCACCAACAGACTGAGCGAGCCCACCTGGGATTGCACAGGGCTGTGTTATAAATGTCGCGCAGCTCCCCATGTTGAATGATATGGCAGACGCTGGGCTGAGAGCGGGGCGGCACGCGTCTGCCTGAGGTGATTCCCAGAGAAGACACGTCCCTCTCGGTGCTCACAGGTACCATTTCTGGCCGAGGAGCTCCCCTGCTGAAGGAGCCCAGGGCAACACTGGTGTGAAGGGGAATAGAGTCAATTTGCAGTGCTTTCCATGCTTCACAGGCACTACACATCCCAGTGCGACGCGGGTGTGAGGGGGGATAGAGTCAGTCTGCGGTGCTTTCCACACTGCACAGGCACTACACATCCCAGGGCCCTTGCCACAGGGGATGTGTTTACTTCAGTGTCATGGGACAAAACCTCACTCTGTTCCCTTCATTCCTGCCCATTCTGGCTGACGGCCTTCAGCCCCTTGTTGGCTGCATTTCAATGGCAGAGGGGTTCCCTCAGCGTGAAAGGCATTGGTAGATCAGTAGAGGAATTCTGGGGTCTCGGCATGTAGTTTTCTCAGGCCTCACTGAGGAAAACCTCTTTTAGCAAGGACTGAATAAGTATCTCAGGAGCCAGGTGTGTGTTACTGCACAGACTCTCACCTCTTCCCCTTGAATTTCAGGGCTTTGGTAATTAAAGGTGTGTGTGGGGGGGAGGGGAGATCCTGACTTTTATCTGCGGGAAAGCCTGGATGTGCTAAGGCTCCTTACTAGAACAATTATACGGGTTTTTCCACATGGGCAAGGAGTCATCTCTCCCGCCCTCTTTCAAGAGCCAGCTGCACTCTCAGCCTTGAAACATTCAAAAAATTGCAAACAGCCAGCCAGCAAGGGAAATCTTGGCCCAGATATTTAAAGTTTGGCAAACATAGAAGCAACTGATTATGAGGTGAAGGTGTCAGACAGCCTTATGTAAAGGTGGGTGTGTCTGCACGGTGGCCTCATTTGTGGGTCTCATCTGTGAGTCCCATTCAGCCAGGCTCGTCTACCCAATAATGCTTGTGGCAAGGAGTTCCAAAGGCTAAATGTGAATTATGCAATCTGTTCTCTTTCCTCAGTATTATACCTACATTTTCAATGTAATTGATTATTCCCTTGTTTCCTTATGTGTTTTACTACTCAGTAAATATAAATAGCTCATTTATTTCCTTTATTGATAGATTCATAGGGTTTAAGTTAAGAGGGGACCATTAAGTCGCACAGTCTGAATTCCGTATAACCCAGGTCATTACATTTTACCCAGTTCTCCCTTTATTGAGCTCGATAGCTTGTGGCTGGTTAAGACCTGATCTAAGGTTTCACCCTGTAGAGTCACAGAGCCATGGGGTATGAAGGGACAACAAGAGTCACCTAATACAATCCCCTGCAAGAAAGATACAGGATTTGTTGGGTCTTAGTCATCCCACACTGCTGGCCTCCTTTGGATCACATCCGTGAAGGAGGTCAAACAGCCTTCCCAGGCCTCTGTTCCTCTGAACCACTGTTCTCGCTGTTCTGGCTGTTCGTCCTGAGATTGCAATTCAATCTGCCGTGCTGTAGTTTGAACCCACTGACTCTTGCCCTGCCCTGGGCAGCAAGAGAGAACAACTCCCCTCCACACTGTCCGTGGAAGCCTTTCAAGTGTTTGAAGTCTGCTCTTGTGTTCTCTCTTAATCTCTCCCTTCCGGAAACTAAACATACCCAGATCCCTCTGCTTGCTCATGTGGTTCATGTTCCTCTCCAGGCCCCTTCCAGTTCTTGGATTCTATGAGTCCCTCCCTTGGATCATCCTTGTCACTTATCCCTGCGTCTCCTCCAATTACTCTGCCTCCTTTGAATTCAGCAGTGACTAAAACTGGGCCCAGGGGCTCCAGGTGAGGCCTCACAAGTAGAGTGATGTCATCACCTCTGGGGAGGGTGTGCCATGCCTTTGATAATGGCAATGACCCCTACATTTTCATTTTTTGACACAGAAAATAAAGCCCACAGCCCTAGGAGTTGTAGCTGTATCAGCCTATCCCCAGCGTAGACAGCACGAGGCCTATGGAAGAATTCTTGCATCAACCTAGCTACAACCTCCGAGGTATCTATGTTGATGGGGAACCCCTAGTGTCAGTGTAAGTAGGTTTTACACTGGAGTGTGATGCCATGGTTGCTGGAGTGTTTAGTATGGACAAGCCCTCAAGCAGATCTTCCAGGAAAGCTTCCAGTCTAGATCTGCAGACATGAAGAGTTGGAGAACCCACCTCTTACCCTCCGAGTGTGTTCCAAAGGTGAATCACCTTGGGTGTATCTACACAGCAAAGTTATTTTGGAATAACGGCTGTTATTCTGAAATAACAATGCGAGCATCTACACAGCAATTCTGTTATTTCAAAATAATTCCAATATAACAGACAGCTTATTCCTACTTCTGTAAACCTCATTCTACAAAGAATAATGCCTATTCTGAAATAGCTATTTCAAAATAAGGCATGTGTAGATGCTTCACTTCTGCTATTTCGAAATAGCTCCTCACCAGGGCCATTATAAGTTATTCCTCCTGGAGCTATAGATAGCACGTCTACATTACGGGAGCCTATCTCGGACTAATTTTGAGGCTTTCTTGCAATGTAGACCTGCTATTTCAAAATAAGCTATTTCGTAATAACTATTCTGGAGTAGTTTATTCTGAAATAACTGTGCAGTGTAGACATATCCCTTCAGTGCTAAATATTTGGCCTTTATTTCCAACTGGAATTTGTTTCATCTTTCAGCCATTGAATCATAGAATCCTAGAGCTGGAAGAGACCTCAGGAGGTCATCAAGTCCAGCCCCCTGGCTCTGCCTTTCTCTGCTAGATTTCAGGGCCGTTAGTACCATCGTTTTCTCCCCACAATAGTCCCAGCTTAATCATCTTTTTGAGAAGTGAAATGGAGGAAGCTCTTTTAGACTCTTGGATAGACTGTGACTGTCAAGCATGGCCGAGTTCACCAAAGGCACCACATCAATTGTTGTCTCTTCCCTAGCTTCTTCACTGTATCAGGACTAGAATGGATCCAAGCAGAACCCAGCTACAAACGGCCCCATTCCCCTTTGCATTCCCATTGACAGCTCTCCTCTGAGATTGGTCAGTTATCAGTCCATTTAGTGTGGGCTCTACTAATGCTGAAAAACAACAAGCTGTTGGGTGGCAGCTCAGGGACTAATGAATGGCAGGTTTAGGTTGGACATTAGGAGAAACTTCCTGCCTGTCAGGGTGGTTAAACACTGGAATAAATTGCATGTGGAGGTTGTGGAATCTCCATCCCTGGAGATATCTAAGAGCAGGTTAGACATATCTATGGGGAATGGTCTAGGCAGTGCTTGGTCCTGCCATGAGGGCAGGGAACTGGACTTGATGACCTCTCAAGGTC
>CM057845.1:314721326-314731977 GCA_030068395.1 Apalone spinifera
GTGTCGTATACCCTGATACTCAGGGCCATCTTTAGCCTCCCCACCAAGGACGCCAGACTTAAGACTTTTGGGACTTGTGGCTCCCACCTCTGTGCCATCTTAGCCTTCTACATCCCAGGTCTCTTCTCTGTCCTCACATACCGGTTTGGCCAGAGTGTGGCTCTGCATTTCCATGTTCTCTTTGCTAATGTGTGTGTGCTGTTCCCCCCAGTGCTGAACCCCATCATCTATGGGGTTAGGACCAAACAGATCCGGGACAGGCTGCTCCGGCTCTTTACTCAGAAAGGGACCTAAAGTTTTCTTGTGATACTTTGGCTCTCAGATGGAGGACTATGCAAAGCTGGCTGGAGACATGATGCCAGGCCCTGTGCCCTGAACTACTTGCCTGGACATTCAAGGAGACATTAATCCCTTTCCTGACATTCCTCTGTAGTATCAGTGTGATACACTGGGATATCTCTCTGTTTGCATGTCATGGAATGGACACATCTCTAATTTCTGTTATTTGGTCTTCTAAGGCCTCATCTCTTAGCCTATATCTTCCATCCAGGACCCACACCTGCTCTGCCTGTTCCCCACAAGGCTGCACCCCTGCATCTTGGTTCTCCACCCCTTTCCCCGTCACTCACTTGATTATGTCCATGTCACTCCTCCCCCAGAGAAGCTTCAAGGGAGCCATTCCAGATGTTGACAGATGTGACATTGTTATCCATGATTCAATGATCTACTTTAACACTCAAAAACTCTCCTTTTTGGCATGTAACTTAGCAATTAACTGAAATGAGCACTGTATTTCATTCCTATACCAAAGAGATAAAAACAAATATAAGACCCTTTCAATTCTAGTACAAACATGTTCTTACATCTTGTGGAAAGTTCTACGTAACTTTAAAATGTTAATATATATTCTTCATCTGTTACTTATTCTGTGGGAAGACCCTGCCAAGACTCTTGGGGTGTATGTCAGCTCTGGGAGGAGTGTGGGGTCTAGCGTGTTACTGTGTTTGTGGGGGGGGGTATATACATCTGGGCTCTATATCACCATGACCATTCTGAAGAAGGCCAGTGGTCCATCTAACCAGTATCTTGTCTTCCAACATTGGCCAATACCAAAGGGATTTGGAAGGAATTAATGGAATATGGATATTATAAAGGGATTCAGCACCTGTCACCCACTATCATGTTCTGGAAAACAGAGTTTATGGACACAAAGACCATGGTGTTGGATCCCTGCCCATCCTGCCTAATAACCATTGATGGACTCATTGTCCTTGAACTTACGTAAGTTCTTATTGGAATCCTGCTATATACAAGTCAACGGGTTTCACAGGTTGACTGTCGAAAAAATTACTTTTATCATTTCTTTTAAATCTGCTGCTCTTTAATTTCATTGGATGACCCCTTGTTTATGTGTTATGTGAAGGAGTAAACATTTCTGTAGTCAATGTTTCCACACCAGTCATGATTTTCTAGAATGTCTATCATGTCCCTCCTTCGTCATCCCCTATCCAAGATGAAGATTCCTAGACTTTTTAATATCTCCTCAGACAGAAGGTGTTCCACACCTCAGATTATTTTTTTTCTTCTCTGTACCTTTTCCAAATTCAATATATCTTTTCTGAGGTGTGGCAATATCTGTAAGCAGTATTCTACTTGTGAGTGTGCTATGGATTTAGAGAGGCAATATGATTATTTTCTCTCTTATTATCTATCCCTTTCCTAATCATTTCCAAAATTCTGTTAGCTTTTCTCATTGCCGCTGTATATTACAAAGATTTTTCAAAGAACTTTCCACAATGACTCCAAGTTCTCTTTCTTTGTGGATAAAGACTAATTGAGACTCTGTTGTTTTGTATGTATAATTGTGATTATATTTTTCCATGTGCATTACCTTGAATTGATCAACACTGAATTTCATCTGCCATTGTGTTGCCCCATCATCGAGTTTTCAGAGATCTCTTTCTAACTCTTCTCAGCCTGTTTTGGACTTTACAGTCTTCTTTAATTTTCTATCTCCAAATTTTGTGGCCTCCGTCTATACTGCAGCATTATTTCGAGATAACTAGTGACAATATTTTCAGAAAAGCAGACGCATTCCTTGGACATGGCATTGCTTTTTCGGGATACCTCAGAAAAGTGCTGCAGTCTAGATGTAGCCTAAGAGAGTTGGTTCATAATATCCCATGAGCAGCAGGTCTAAAGAGGAAAAAAATAACGCCTCTGAAGGCAGTTGGCAGTTTTGCAGGAACAAACAATTGTACTGTGTAGGAAAGATAGGAAATATAGCCAGTATGGCTTCACCAGGACTTTTTGACTGATCTAAAGATAAAAAGGAGTCCTACAAAAAGTGGAAACTAGGTGAAGTAGAAAAAGGTACGTAGGGCCCCAATTAGAAAGGCCAAAGCACAAAATGAGCTCAGATTAGCTGGAGACATAAAGGACAATAAGAAAACATTCTTTAAATATATTAGAAGCAAGAAGAAGACCAACATAAGAACGTAAGAACGACCTCCTCATATAAGAACATAAGAATGGCCGTACTGGGTCAGACCAAAGGTCCATCTAGCCCAGTGTCCTGTCTGCCGACAGTGGCCAATGCCAAATGCCCTAGAGGAAGTGAACAGAACAGGTAATCAAGTGATCCCTCCTCTGTCACCCACTTCCAGCCCCTGACAAACAGAGGCATGGGACACCTTCCATACCCATCCTTCTCAAGAAGTATTGAGCCTTGCAGATGTGTGTTAAGTGACACAACTCAGATCTAGAGAGACAAGGCGGCTGAGGGGATACCTCTCCTTGGGCCAACATCTGTTGATAAATGTGACCAGCCTCCCAGATTACACTTTCCTGTAACATTTCTGGGGGAGACCAGTGCATGGAGTGTTCATTGCAATATGATTTGGGAGTTTCTGATATCCACAGGGGCTGCTGGGGGGTGGTCAATGAGGCCTTGTGCCTTTTGCTCCTAAGGCTCACCCAAAAGAAGGCAGCTGGTGCTAAGGCTTGAAGTGAAGCCCTTCACGAGAGGTTGGGATTCTTCCTCCCCTCCCCTGTGCCTCACAGCTCTGTGACACTGCACAGGCCCTGAGTGAGCGAGGGCTGTGAATAGTGTTTCAAACCCAGCCTGAGTAATGGCTCTTGCCAAAAGAGCCTGAGGCTTTCATCTTGCCTTGCCTGGGGTGGGGGACAGAGTCCTGCCTTAAGCGACTTCTTCTGGCCTTGACTAGTGTTTACACAGTGCCAGGTTGCCAAGGGGTCAGTCACAGCTTTTCCTTGTTTCTTGGGTGGGAAACCACCTGGGAACGCATATCCCAGGCTCTAAACCTTTGCCTCGAGCTGTATTGTTGTTAAGATACAGAGTGGGAGGCTGTACATTGATCGTCTGGATGGAGCTAACACCAAATGCCCTTGAGACTTGTGAAGGGATGCTAGTGGGGAAACTGTGGAAAATCTTCAAAAAAAACCTGTCTCCATCTCAGACTCCTGTCTTTTCCCCCTCGGCAGCCCCCTGGCTCCCTTAGGTCTGGTCACTGGGATGCTCGTGTGAGTGCCACTAAGGTGTCAGGAGACCACGTGAGCACCTTGCTCATGTGAGCAGAAGTGGGCAGTCCTTAGGGTGCAGCCACATTGTCCAGGGAGTTTCACTTGCTCCCTCAGGAGCCATGCTACACACTAGATTGGTGATTATGGGCCAAGCACCCTCTAGGGCCTTGTCACGTCTGTTCATCACTCTGGTACTTCAAGTGCAGGAGGTGGGGCCCTGCAAGAGACTTTTAAATACCCTTCCAGTAAAGGTATCTGTTTAAAAAAACTCCCCAACCTCACAGATTTCCTGATCTTGGGTGGCAGCTGCCACCTCCAAATGCAAAACCCCCTTCGGAGCTCAGACGCACACTTGGGAATTTCCTCCTGTGGGGTAACCTCAAGCTCGTTACCCCTTCCTCGGGAGAGAGCATGAAAACAAACTGTAATATCTTAATAGCGGACATTCAGTGTTAGGCACATGCACACGAAACGTCCTGCCTTGTAGGGCACAGGAATCTGATCATAGCCCTGAAATGGTGATTTGATTAACAAAACAAAGATGACATACTTGTTATAGCCTTACTTGGTTGCTAGGTGTTACAGAGCAACTGAAAAAAAAAAGGAAGATTCAAAACACAGTGAATTGCTTCCTGGGGAATGAATTTAAAAGTTACAGTGTATGAGAGGTTTCCCTGGATTTAGCACAGAGGAGTTTATAAACCAGAAAACAAAGAAAATAACCTAATCGTGTCTAACTAAACATTCCCTCTTCTATGTACATCTCTGTTGTTCCAGTGTTTAGATTTTATTAAGCATAGATATCACTGGAAAATGCCTTGTTTCTGGCTCAGTCCATCTCTCCCCAAGCCCTTGCTCTGAACTGATACAAAACTACCACAGCAGACAGAACTCCATTTTCAATTCAAAACTCACATTCTCTTCCCGTAGGCTTTCCTGGCTCCCTGCCAACACTTCCTGGATACTCACTATTTCTGGGTTTAACCCTTTGCAGGCAATTTAGTTAACTGGGGTATCTAGAAAAGGGTAATGTCCTGCCCGTTCATCACAAGTGTGATCCTTGCATCTGAGGGCAACTGGTACCCAGGAATTTCCTCTACTCTAGCAAGCAATGGATAGAGAGGGAGGTGTCATTCCTGTACCCATCACCCAGAACAGCTCAGCTGTGGCACAGGGGTAAAGAAGCTGGCTTGCCTCCCCAGCAAGTGTGAGGAGGTGGAGAGGAGCACAGGCTCAGCCCAACAGGAATAGTATCAGGCCATAACGTAGCGACTGCTGGGTGCAGTGACTGTTCAGCTTGGGAGAGAGATGACTAAGGGGGGGATCTGATGGAGGTCTGTGCAGTTGTGAGTGGTGCAGAGAGAGTGAATAAGGACGAGTTATTCACCTCTTCCCATAATGCACGAGCCAGGGGACACCCCAGGAAGGTTTTAGACTGGAGAGAGAGTGGCCATCCTGATTGGGAGCGACCTGTGGCCTCAGGCTCCCAACCTCTGACAGGGGATTTGTGGCTCCAGGCAGAGTAGCTCCTTTTCTCCAATTCCAGCTAAAGAACGGACAGATTGAGGCCATTCATCCATCGAGCCCAATCTCCTGTTTTCCAGGACCGAGGGTGCCCAGGGCCAGAAGCTTCACGGGCAATGAATAGAACAATTTTTCAGGAAAAGGTGTGGGGTCACACAGACCATGTGGCTGAGTCCATGCCAATAATGGCAAATAGCCATTGATGGACGTATGCTTCATGGACTTAAGTCATTCTGTTTTGACCTATGTATAGTACTGGTTTCCAAGCATCCTCTGACAAAGAGTTCCACAGGTTGACTGGGAGCTGGGACACAGGTGTATTACCCCAGGGTTTGGCTCCCTCCCTCCCTCTCTACTTCCAGCCCTCTCTCCTTCCCTCCCTCAGGGCTCTGCTATTTCATCATGTTCAATGCATTCCACAACCTTGTGTTTCCTACAGTGACCATGGGAAGGTTAGGGCTTGTTAAATTTGGCCACTGTCTCCCCTCACTTTCAATGGGCCTGAGGCCACAGGCTGCTCCCAATCAAGATGGTCACTGTATTAAAGCTCCTAATTCGAACTACCATTACTCCTCCTGCAATGATGAGGAGTTCAAATTAGGAGCTTTAATTCGAACTACCTAGTCCGTGCCGCATGAACCACGGGCAGGGAGTTCGAACTACGGGGCATTTAAAAATGGCGGCGCCCGGGAACATGCAAATGAAGCCCAGGATATTTAAATCCCGGGGTTCATTTGCAAGTTCGAATGCCTACATTAGCCACCCTAGTTCGAACTAGGGTGGCAGTGTAGATATACCCTTAGGCCTCAGGCCTAGGCATATTTGGATCGAGTGTCTACCATTGTAAAGATGAACTTAAAATGACTGCTGTGTTTGGAGAGCTGGTGCATATCCACCAATCTACCTGCCATTGTGCACATACCTCTGAAATTGTTTCTTTTATTCTACGGAAGTTCCCATCTCCCATGGGATGTCACATCTTTTCTGTAATGCACTTGGCTGTGTAGATATTCCTGTTGCTTTAAAAGCCATTACATGTATGGAGGGGACTTATTCACATGGACAACTGTAAACAAGTTTTTTAAAAAAATATCCCTTGTATCAACACGCTCTTTATAGCCACCTGCAGAAATGGATGCCCACAACACCTACCATTAGACCGTCCGAGCTGGTCCATTCTTCCATTTTGCCCCTTTTCAGCTTTTCCTCTCTCACCAAGACATGGGAGGGATAGTAGCTAGTCTGAGGCTGTAGCAAAAAACGACTGTTCTCAGATGTATAGATGGGGAATATCAAGAAGGAGCAGGGACATGGCACAACCTCTGTCTGGGGTCATTTCTGTGAGACCATTAGTGGAGGGCAGCCCCCAGTTCCGTGGTCCACACCTTAGAAAGCATGCCGGTACGTTGAAAAAGATTCAGACCGTAACCTACCATGCTCATACAATGTGCAATTGTCCAACCTACTCTGAAAAAGAAATGTCAATGATCTCACTAATTACCCCCAATATCTGACCTCCCCTTTCTAAGCCAGCTGATGGAGAAATGCCACCTCAGCCCCATGCCCAGGCTGGGGCCATGATGGAGAGATGACGTAGGAGGTGGCAGCTTTTGGGCAGTTCTGGAGACTGTTTTCTACTTAGTTTCTCAATGCTATTTTATACAGGGGTTTCACTTGGGGGCTGGACAAGCCGTGTGCACACAAGGAAGGTTGGTCGATAGAGCTATAGGGCCTCCGAGGGAGTCTTAGGTGTACACCTGTTCTGTAACTGAACAGATTCGGAGCTGGCACCAGGGTCCTTTACCTCCCAAAAGAGGCTACATGCCCCTAAATTCCTCCAGTACCAGGGCAGGGTGGCAGGACTGACCCCTGGAGCCAGCCCCAGATCAGAGACACCTGGAAGCTCTGTGGGAGATGTCCCAGCACAAGCCCTGCCTCCCCCTCACTCACTGGAGCCCCCAGCCTTTGGCATGGTCAGGCAGCCACCCCCTGAGAAGTCCCCAAGGTCACACAGTGGCCATGCTCCTGGCTGGGCCTGGCCCAAACCTGCAGGCAGAGCTGGCCGGGCCCAGGGGCAGTGAGTGGCCTTGTGACATGATCTGTGGGGTCACAGTGATGCTCAGATTCATAGCACCTATCAAAAGGTGCCATTTTTGTAGACTCCAAGAAAAGGCAGCCCTGGACTGGACTCCTACGTTTCATGACGCTCAGCAGAGCCTGCCTCACTTCTAATTGGTTTAATAATGAAGTCTCCAGTGCATTGCCACATCCCTCGGAGCGCCACAAGCCCAGGCACTGGGAAAATCAGAGACCTGTTCATCTGTCTCATGCTCTCTTCTCAGGTGAGGTAGAAACCCTTCTGGGATTGCACAGTGATGGCTATAAACCTCCCTGCCCAGCTCTCCTCCGGCCCAGCATGAAGCAGCTCCAGACACTGCCCTCTGCCCACGACAGCCCCTCTCTGCTGTGCAGGAGCTGGGTGAGTGCAGGGCTTGGCAGCCCAGAAATGGTCTCGTTAGCATCACCTGCCCTTCACGATAACACAGAGGAAGCACAGAGCTGAGAGAGGTGTGGGGGGATCCCACAGGTTGTCTGAGACCTGGAAAGCTGAGAGAGGGACAGGTGCCAAGTCTGGGGAGACAGCCTGGAGAACCACATGCCTGGAAGGCTCGTCTGCAGGAAAGCTGCTTAAATGGGGAAATGTTTAACAGCACAGAAGGGGCTGGGGTGTTGAATGGGGCTTGCTGGGGAAAAATAATTCAATCTGAGTTTCTCTCCCCTACATGCCACTGTTTCACTGGATTTAAGGGGTGTACGTACCCCACAATGTGATCAAGGTACAATGCACCCATGCAGCATGACTTCAGCTGGGATGAGTTAACAGACCGGATTGCCACAGAGCGACGGGTTAATTTGGAGACCGGCTTTGAGAATCGAGGTCATTGGTGACAGTCTGCACAATAAGTGTGAGAAAAGCAAAGAACTAAAATAAGTAAATAAACAGACTTCAGTCTAATCTTGGGCTTCTTATGTGTCATTGCACTGCAACACCCTCTGATATAAAAATTGTTTCATGACCTCCAGAGGGGTGCACCAAAACCTGAGCCTGCCCAAACCCCACTGCCCTGATTAGGGGAGGAACCCGGAGCCCCAAATCTCTCAGCAGGAGGCTAAAGTTACATCTCCAGAACATCAGGTCCAGGCAGGTGGCTTTAAACCAGAGATCTGCCACTCAGGGCTCCTCTGCCATAGCACTGTACAAACTGGCACCATTTAAACTGAACGGGTTTAACTAAACAGCCCCAAACCCTGGTGTGGACACTTTTACTGTGGCTCAAAATCTCTCCCTAATCCTCTTCAACTAACCTGCAATTATCCCCTCGGAGTCTGAAATCAAAACGCCCACACAGTCCTTTGTCCCAGGGGAACTGAAGGTGTTTAGATTGACCCTGATGTTAAATAAGTGCAATCCCATCTAAACACGGGTCCCAAGCGCCACTTTGCATCCCGTGACCGCCGAAGAACCAGGCCAGGATTTGATGGGAGTTCTTGCCTGCACACAGCCATTAACGCTTGGCACATGGATTCTGGATAGAATTCTACCCAGGGCTCATTCATCACAGGTTGAGCTGTGAATGCCAGTGGGATTAGCGCTGATGGGGGGCGTAAAGTTACCAGAAGGCCCCGCAAAACCAGGCAGGCAACATCTGGAGGTGAATTCCCAGCTCAGGCTGATTTTCCCCCACTAGTTGTATCCCAGCTCGGTAACCAGAAGTAGAAACGGTTCTGGGCTCCTCATTACAGAAAGGATGTGGACACATTGGAGAGGGTCCAGTGGAGGGCAAGCAAAATGATGAGGGGGCTGGAGCACATGATGAACCCCCTCATCTATGGGGTGAGAACCCCGGAGATCCGCGAGAGATTGCTCCACATCCTGGGCCTCAAACCAGCCTAGAGTCCTACATGACGGGTCAGCGGCTGAGGAGAAAGGTCCGTGCAGGTGACATCAGAGCCAGCAGGTCCAGGGATCCATATGACTCTGTAATCTCTACTGATAAAAATCCACCTCAGCCCTTCCCACCAGCCTTACGAGATCAGAGCCTCATCGTGCGAGGGGCCATGTGACATACTGCTAAAGACCCTCCCTGTCCCCTCTGCTGCAGTCCAAACAGACAAGATGGACCATGTGCCCTCTTATGCCCTCTCATGCCCAGATCACTGCCCCTCGTTGCCCAGCATGTGCTCTCTCATGCCCATTTGGCTAACCAACTCTCCACTGCCTCCCACTTCTCACGTCCCGCTTCCCTGTTCCCCCGCGCCAGAAAGGGTTCCCATTGGTCACAAGATTTGGTTGAGTGTCTGGACACAGATACAGCGACCCATTTTCTAGCCCATTTGCCACCCCTAGCTCTATGTCATGCCCTCCCCTAGCCCTCACGCCAAATGGAGCAGAAACGTCCCTTCCCAGCACTTGGTCACTTCCGAAGTCCCAGTCCCCTTTCAGTGACCAGTTATATTGACCCTTAAATTCAGATTGTGACCTGAGGCCTGCACCTGTGATCTGAGGCCTGCATCTGGTACAAGCAAGACATTATGGGTGTCAGCAGGCCCCAAGATACAATGGGAGTTGGGGAATATAGCAAAGAATGCTGGGAAATGCTGGAAGGATCCAAATCAGCAGAGAGCCCAGGCAGGTAGGAAGAGCTGTGCTGAGGAGACCCTGGGAAGGAGCAGGCTGCTGTAGGGAGTCACAGGCTGCACCATGGATGGTACAGAATGTGGGACGTCACTGCAGAGGAATGAGGGGACCATGAATCAGATGAATGCCGAAGCTGAGGGGCCAGCACAAAATGTCCCAGGAAAGGGGAGGCAGGAGCTCCCCAGCGCAGCTGTGGCACTGGGAGAGGACATTTGGAGAGCCTGGGTTACCTTTTGCAGGAGTTGGTGACTGGACTGAGGGTGTGTCTAGACTACAGGGTTTTGTCGACAAAAGTGGACTTTTGTCGACAAAACTATACCTGTGTCGACACTACCGCCGAGTTCTGTTGACAGTAACTTGACAGAATGCGGCAGTTTTGTCAATGGCGGTAAACCTCATTCTACGTCTAGATGCTCTTTGTCGACAGAGGCCTGTAGTCCAGATGTACCCTGAGGGAAGAGCAACTTGTTGGAAATTGTCCCAGGAAATTGGGGTTAGCTTGACTGAAGACAGCCAACAGACATGTAATTAGGACAAGGGGAGAATATGTTAGTCGGTAGCAGGTGATGAATCCCTTTATGATGCCCATATTCCATTCATTCCTTCCGAATCCCGTGGTATTGGCTAATGTTGGAAGACAGGGTACTGGACCAGGTGGACCACTGGCCTTCCTCAGAATGGTCATGGCAACATAGAGCCAGGATGTCTCTACCTATCTGCCCCGCTGTAACGCACTAGGCCCCACAGCCCTCTCAAAGCTGAGATGGATCCCAGGAGTCTTCCCATAGTGTTATTTATTATATTATTAATCCTCTTCGCTCCTGATGGAGCATAAGGCGCCGACGAATCTTCTCCAGCCTGAGAAAGCCGGATGACTTCTTCCCA
>CM057845.1:314801170-314813094 GCA_030068395.1 Apalone spinifera
AGCCTTTGAGAAACCTGGGCACTGGATCTGTGCTCTGACACTCCGCCCAAAGCGTGGGATGGGATGAGGTCAGGCCAAGACGAAAGGCACCCTCCCCTGCTGCTCTTGTTTTGTGGGATCTTTTTTACACCTGGCACCGGTTTCCACAAACAGCAGCTGAACCCAGCCCAGAGGGGAGAGACATGTGGAAGTGGGGGTACAGGAGGAGAGGTGAGCTGCACTTCAGAAAAACAAGCAACACCCCCCGGAAAAAAAATCAAAATCAGAATTCAGCATGAAACTGCCGATCTGCAATTCCTGTGCAGAATGGACATTATGGAGATTACGTCTACGCTGCAAGGCAAATTCAAGTTAAGCTGCACACTTCAGCCATGTTAATTGTATAACTGAAGTCAAAGTAGCTTAACTCGGCTTTTGGCGTTGTCCGCACAGCAGGAAGTGAAAGGAGGAACACTCGTTCTTTGGCTTCCCTTCTTCCTAGTGACTGAGGGTTACCGACATCGACTGGAGTGCCCCGCTCAGTTCTGGAGGGGGGAGGGATGGCTCAGTGGTTTGAGCATTGGCCTGCTAAACCCAGGGTTGTGAGTTCAATCCTTGTGGAGGCCATTTAGGGATGTGGGGCAAAAAATTGTAAGGGATGGTACTTGGTCCTGCTGTGAAGGCAGGGACTGCACTTGATAACCTTTCGAGGTCCCTTCCAGTTCTAGGAGATAGGCAATCTCCATTATTAAGAATTAGCTGTCTTCATTAGACCGCTAATTCAAACTCTGGAAGAGCGACAGCAGCTGCTTCAATCTTCCTCTGCAGCGTAGACATACCCTAGCGATCTGGAGAGAGACTGGGAGTGGCTAGCTCACTATATAAAGTGAATCGTTCCCTCCATTCCTTCCTTCATCTGAAGAAGTGTGTTGCAGCTCACAAAAGTTTATGCTCTCATACCTTAATAAATTCATTAGTATTTAAAGTGCTACTGGGCACTGTATTGTTTTTGTGCAAACAGACTCACACGGCTGCCCCTCTGAAACCTCCGAAAAAGAATTTTTCCCTCCTCTGGCATTCACACCTTCTCCAAAACGGGCCACCTCCTCCCTGACGGAATTGATCTGGATAGCACTAGTCCTCTACTAAACTGAAGTTTCCACTAAATGCACCGGACAAATCCAGCCCGCATAAGCTTACGGCCCAAATAAATATCTGGAAGGTGCCACAGGACTCCTCGCTGTTTTTGCTGAAAGTGACTAACGTGGCTACAACCGCTGAAACTTATTCCCTAGGAGTGACGGTACAGGAAGGCAACCTCTTTTGGATCCCCCACCCCTCAATTTAGGTTCTATAACAGCTAATAATGCTCAATATTATGTATATTTCACTGTTTGGTACGGGTATTGAATGTGGTGTTATAACCCTATCAGTACCAGGACATTACAGAGACCAGCTGGGAGATGTAATATCTCTGATTGGCGCAACTTCTGTTGGTTAAAGAGCCGTGGAAGCCCAAAAGCTTGTCCTTCTCCTTAACCATTGCTAGGCCAAATGAGATGGAGACAGGCTACCGAGACGGAAACTGGCTACCGAGACGGAGGTGGGCATGGCGTCCGGCTATACGTCACACAGCACCCTGCACAATGAGGCCTGGAGCTCTCTGGGTCAGGTGCAAATAATAAATAATAAGGATGTTCGAGAGCAGTGAAGAGTCACAGCCGTGTTTTGCTGCAGACTCAGACAAGTATGTTTATTATCCCTGCTGCTCGGCAAAGCTGAGGTGGTTTTCAACAACATGGGGTGACTGAGTCATCAGGGCCCACAGGGCCGGGCATTCAGATGTCACCTACGTAGACTTTAGTCCCAAGCCGCGGATCCATCCCAGGGATCATCAGGCTGGTTTGAGGCCCAAGATGAGCAGAGCCCTCTGGCGGATCCCCGGAGTTCTCACCCCGTAGATGAGGGGGTTCATCATGGGAGGGAAGAGCAGGTAAAAGTTGGCGATGAGGATGTGAACGTAGGGAGCCATGTGGCCGAAGCGGTGGGAGAGGTAGGAAAAAATTGCAGGGAAGTAAAACAGCAGCATGACGCAGACATGGGAGCTGCAGGTGCTGAGGGACTTGCGCCGGGCCTCCTTGGAGGGCAGGCTGAAGACAGCCCGGAGGATCAGGATGTAGGACAGGACGATGAGGAGAAAATCTACCCCACCGGCAAAAAATGCTACGGCCAGACTGTAGGCACTCATGGCTGCCGTGTCCGCACAGGCCAGCTTCACCAGTGCCATGAACTCACAATAGGTGTGAGAAATGATGTTGGTTGTGCAATACGGGAGCTGCTTCAGCAGGAACGGGTGTGGGCCCAGCAACACGGCCCCCCTCACCACGACGACAAGCCCTATCTTGGCTACGGCCTGATGGGTCAGGATGTCCGAGTGTCGCAGCGGGTTACAGATGGCGACGTAGCGATCGAAGGCCATGGCCAGCATGAACCCGGACTCCATGGTGGTAAGTGAATGAATCAAAAACACCTGGGTCAGGCAAGCATCGATATGAATGGCCTGGTCCCTGAACCAGAAAATGCAGAGGGTTTTGGGCACGGTGGTGGTGCAGATGACCAGGTCGGCGAACGCCAGCATGGCAAGGAAGAGGTACATGGGCTCGTGGAGGCTCGGCTCGGTCTTGATCACAGCCAGGAGGAGGCAGTTCCCCACGACAGACAGGATGTAGACGGAGCAGAAGGGGATGGAGATCCAGACGTGGGCCGCCTCCAGCCCTGGGATGCCAATGAGGATGAAGGTGGAGGGGTGAGGTGTGGTCCAGTTGGAAGCTGCCATGGTGCGACCAGTTGGGTGTGTTCAGTTTCTTGGCATGGCTGCTTCCTGCCCCTGTAACTAACCATTAACAGCATTGTTAATGGCCGATGGGGACATGACAAAATGGCATTCCTCTATTAGTTCTGCATCTATCCTGGGCAAATGGCACATGCGAACTCAGTCACACCTCACGTATCCCTGGCTCTTACACCGCAGCCATTCCACCGTTATCACGGAACCTTCTGGAACTCAAAGGGGGGCTCTGTGGCAGTTCAACACAACGGTTCTTTTTCTCCCCTCGCTCTACAAACTCTCTCTGGGAAATCTGCCTGAAAATAGACTGTGCCATCTCTCAGCCAGCAGGGATTAGGAGACATCATTTCGCCCCTTAAGTGGTCTGTCTTTTTATTTATATATTTACTTATTTATTTATGTGTGTCCCCTTTGACCTCCCAGGGGCTGGCATCTGGAATATAACTGCAGCCATCTTCTCCACTTTTATTTTTGAAGGGGATAAATTGCTTTTTGGCCCTCGTAAGCTTCCTTAGCCCTTGCTTTAATGTCTCCTAAAAGACCCTCCTCTGGATCCATGCACCCCAAGGCCATTCAAATCCTGGGGATAAATTCTCGAATCAAAGTCTGTCTACATTCATGTGAGTCTTACACAGGATGCTGCGCATGAGCTCACCCAGATACGCTACTTATGTGCTATTTTTATAGCAACACTAGCAAGTGAGGCCCGTCGTTGACTGGGCAAAGTCATGTTGCGTCGATTACACTTGTAGCAAATTTCAAGAAATTGAATAGATGTCATAGAATTTCTTGTTAATGTGCTTGCAAAAGGGAAGTAAAAGAAGAGTTTTAAATTACCACACATTCTGAATTTGAATCAGAAACTTGTAAAACTTCCATTATTCTCTCCATAACTAATTTGAATTATTTTGTGATTTGCAACAATAAAAAATGTTTTTTGCACTAAAATGACAGTTGAACGTGCAACTCGATTTTAATTTTGTTCACAAATATTTGTTATCAGCTCTAATCATAACAGCCATGACTTTTTGCTCTGAAGAAAAACAAAAGTTTATGCAAAATTAGGTCTCTGTAGGTAATAGCAAATTATGTCTTTGTTTTGCACAGACAAATCGCTAACTAACTAACTAACTCACTCACTCACTCACTCACTCTTCAAAATATAGAATAGATTACTTTATGGTCCCCTCCCCACACACACTTGTTGCTGCTCTTGATGGGATATTACCAACAGATTTCCCCTGGGAAAAGTGCCTCTAACACTTTCACTGTTAGGTAAATAGATTATTGGGGATCGTTATTTTGAGGAGGGATCCCTACTTGGGTGCTGGAATAAAGCCCTGCAAAATCTTCAGAGTCATGCCATCCTTTACCAAAGCAGCCACATCTAGGCTTACCAGATCAGCTACCCTGGACAGCCATCTGCTCCAATTTAATGGGCCAGATGACTTCCCTGAAACTCCAGCCTGATGAGGAAAACAGGGTCCAATTTCTACCCACTTTTTTGTTCCTTCTGCCCCCATCTCACTACCTTGTTTCCCTACTGTGGTGGTCACGACCGGAGCCATGCGCTGGGGCTTCTGCCACATTTCCAATTTTCCAAGCATGGGACCATAAGGTGATGGCTCAGAAGTGCACAAATTTGCCTCCTGCGTTCCCCATGCTCACCCTCAATTCTACGCACAGTCAACCTGTGGAACTCCTTGCCAGAGGATGTGGTGAAGGCTAGGATTTTAACAGGGTTCAAAAAGGACTAGACAGGGCTGTGTCTACACTGGCGGATTATTGCGTAGGAACATCTTGCGCAAGGGTTCTTGGGCAAGAACTCTTGCGCAAGAACACGTCCACGCTGCCATGTGCGAGATGTGCTTTAGCCATAGGACTTTCTTGCACAAGAAACCCCTGCTGTGCCTCCACACTGTCCTCTTGCGCAAGAGCCCTCTCTTACCACACCATACTATACATCTTCTTGGGCAAGAGCGGGTGGGCAGTGTGGATGCTCTGCAGAAGAAAGGCCATTCTTGTGCAATAACCTGCCAGTGTAGACATAGTCTAGATAGATTCATGGAGGTTAGGTCCATCAATGGCGATTAGCCAGGCTGGGTAGGAATGGCATCCTTGGCCTCTGTTTCTCTGGAGGTGGGTGACAGGGGAGGGACATGAGAATCCCCACTGTCGGCAGACAGGACACTGAGCTAGATGGCCCATTGGTCTGACCCAATATGGCCATTCCTATGTATTAAGGATTCCTGTTTTAAAGCTCTGAGAGCAGATTCACTCCCAATTGTCTGCTATCTTAAGGCAGACACTTCATGCTCCACTCTGCTTTGGGGATTTACGTGTTCTCTCACAGTGCCCTTGCCAGCAAGCTAAGGAAGTAGGTGGGCAGAAAACTGGCTAGACCTTCAAGCTCAATGGTGAATGGGTGAATTCCTAGCTGGTATCAAGTGGGGTGCCCAAGGGGTTAGTCCTGGTGGTGGTTTTGTTACACATCTTCATGTATCATCTGGAAGAGGGGATGGGTTGCACCCTCAGCAAATTTGTGGACAACACCAAAGCTGGGGTAGAGATGCAGTAGGTTAGGGATTGGGTCCAGAGTGACTTAGACAAATGGGAGGATTGGGCCAAAAGAAATCTGATGATGTTCAACAAGGACAAGGGCAGAGTCTTGCACTTGGGACGGAAGAATCCCAAGCACTGTTACAGGCTGGGGACCGACTGGCTAAGCAGCAGTTCTACAGAAAAGGACCTGGGGATTCCAGCAAATGAGAAGATGGATATGAGTCAACAGTGTGCCCTTGTAGCCAAGAAGGCTAATGGCATATTAGGTGCATTAGGAGGAGCATTGCCAGCAGATCCAGAGAAGTGATTATTCCCCTTTATTCTGGACTAGAGAGGCCACATCTGGGGTATCGCGTCCAGTTCTGGGCCTCCCCCCCCCATTACAGAAAGCATGTGGGCGCATTGGAGAGGGTCCAGTGGAGGGCAACCAAAATGATGAGGGGACTGGAGCACATGCCTTGCAAGGAGCGGCTGAGGGATTTGGGTTTGTTTAGTCTGCAGAAGAGAAGAGTGAGGGGGGATTTGATAGAAGCCTTCAACTCCCTGAAGGGGGGGAGGTCCAAAGAGGCTGGAGAGAGGCTGTTCTCAGGGGTGGCAGACGGCAGAACAAGGAGCAATGGTCTCAAGTTGCAGTGGGGGAGGTCTAGGTTGGATATTAGGGGAAACTATTTCCCTAGGACGGTGGTGAAGCACTGGGATGGGTTCCTTCGGTAGGTGGAGGAATCTCCATCCTTAGAATTTTTTAAGTCCCGGCCTGACCAAGCCCTGGCTGGGCTGATTGAGTTGGGTTGGTCCTGCCTTGGGCAGGGGGCTGGACTCGATGAGTCCTGAGGTCTCTTCCAATCCTAGGATTCTATTATTATTTTATGATTTTACGTCTTGCTTCTACATAGCTACCAGCTGCATTGCCTGCATGAGGTTGTGTCTTAGGGCTCATCTAGCTTGCGCTAGAGTCCGCAGGAATTTGCATATCTTCTGATCTTACTTTTGAAAGAGCTTTATGCGGCTTTCCAAAAGGGGGGGGGCGATTGCCGAAAAAACCCACGTCCAGACTACTTTCACTTTGGAAAGCTTCACTTTTGAAAGTGAGATTGGAAGATATGCAAATTCTGGTGGAATTTGCATATCCTCTTTCGATACTTTCGTGTAGTCTAGATGAGCCCTTAGAGGGTTTTCAGATTTTACTTTCAAATTAGTTTTATATATTTTCTTAACTCCGGGTTTGCTGCTCCAGGTCATAAACCCTGTAGAGCAGCTTTTATTTTTTGCCTTAACTTTAGGATCCCTCCCTTTTCCAGTCCCAGTCCCAGATTCCCATTGCTTGCATCGCTTCAAGAGTTCTCCAGGGTCACTAAAAGGTCCAGCTTTCCAAGGGCCAGTCCCACAGCTCTGTATAGAAATTGCCAGCTGTTATTTCAAACCCTTTCCTGATTTTATTTTTTCCCGGGGTTACCTCTCCTTTTAACCCTTTTTTTAAACTTAGATTTCCTGACCTGAGCCCATGCATGAACAATTGATTGTGGCTGCAAATCACCTCACAGACCCATGCGGGGAAAATCACAGGGTGCAACCATGTCTCGCTCCAGCCCCCTACCCCCAATTATTGAAAATGAAAAAAAAACTACTCACACCATTAATAGAATCCTAGAATTCCAGCGCTGGTAGAGACCTCAGGAGTCATCGAGTCCAGCCCCCGGCCCAAAGCAGGGCCAGCCCCAACTCAATCATCCCAGTCAGGGCTTTGTCAAGTCGAGACTTAAAAAATCTCTAGGGATGGAGATTCCACCCCTCCCTAGGGAACCCATCCCAGTGCTTCCCCACCCGTCTAGGAGAATAGTTCTTCCTAATATCCAACCTGGACCTCTCCCACCACAACTTGAGACCATTGCTCCTTGTTCTGCCATCTGTCACTACTGAGAACAGCCTCTCTCCAGCCTCTTTGGAACCTCCCTTCAGGAAGTTGAAGGCTGCTATCAAATCGCCCTTAACTCTTCGCTTCTGCAGACTAAACAGACCCAACTCCCTCAGCCTCTCCTCATAAGTCATATGCTCCAGCCCCCTCATCAGTTTGATTGCCCTCCACTGGTCTCTCTCCAATGCGTCCACATCCTTTCTGTAATGGGGGGGCCCAGAACTGGACACAGTTCTCCAGATGTGGCCTCACCAGTGCCAAATTGTTTGGGTCCATACACCACTCCTGGTTAGCCTTGCCAAAATATGCAAGCAGGGGCTCCCAAAATTCCCCACAGAGCAACATAGCTTTTTCATTTTAGGCTCTGTAAGGAATACATCAGCAATTCTGGACTTGCTCAAGAATTCTGTTTGATCCAGGAGGTAGGGAGGCCTGCTCTTGACTAACGGTGCCGTCGATTACTGGGAAGTGCACACAGATGTAAGCAATCGGTTTAGTTCATCCCAGATATTTTCTTATATTCTTAGGAGGTATTGAGGAATCAGCAACAGATGAACACTGGCCAAACGCTGCCCTGCCAGTGAGTAAAGAAGTCAGGAAAACTTGACTCCCGGGGTAACTAGCCCGGACTATTCCCAAATTACTTTTTTATTTAAAAATTGTAGAACTTTTTATTACTAATTTCTATAAAACAAACAGGTCATAATTATACCTATTAAGCTGTTCCTTTTTACAGTGCTTATTTGCACACCAGCGATTCTCCAACCCTGCTTCCAAATTCACTCTGTGGCGTTCTACTGCACTAATATGTCATGGCTAAGGGCACCTGGCATCCCTGCACTTAGCCTGATCAGACATTGGGAGAGACACCCCCCTAAAATCAAGCTGCATGTGAGAGTGGGAAGCTCACCCTGAATTCATGCTTCCCAGCTCCTGCCCACTAAATACCCTGCTTCGTGGGTGCAATTAAAGAGGAATGACACCGTGAGGGTCCCTGGGCTAAGCAGACCAGCCTTCCAGGAGTGTGGCTCTCCGGGCTGTCTCCCTGGACCCGGCACCTGCCCCTCTCTCAGCTTCCTGGGTCTTGGACAATCTGTGGGCTCCCCCCTCACTCCTCTCAGCTCTGTGCTTCCTTGGTGTTACCACGCAAGGCAGGGGATGTTAACGAGGCTATTTCTGGGCTGCCAGGCCCTGCACTCACCCAGCTCCTGCGCAGCAGAAAGGGGCTGACGTGGCAACAGGCGGTGTCCGGAGCGGCTCTGTGCTGGGCCGGAGGAGAGCTGGGTGGGGAGGTTTATAGCCATCGCTGTGCAATCCCAGTAGGGTTTGGGTCTCCCCTGAGCAGCTGAACCTCGGCAGAGAGGGTGAGACAGACAAACAGGCCCCGGCTTTTCCTCTGCTGGGCGTACAGTGCCCCCTAATGAGCTGGGGAGGATAATGAGCCAGGGACCAGCAGAGAAAGCTCATTGAAAGCTCATTTTAAGCAAACCAATTAAAAGCCAGGCAAGGTTGCTGAGGAACATGAAACATAGCAGGCCAGGCAAGTGCTGCACCTTCCTGGAGTCATTCCTAGACCCAGCTGCAAGCAACTCTCAGGTTGCTGTTTGGTGGCAGAACCTACAATGTTTCTTAGCTGCCATGAATCCGAGTGGCCCCGCAGGCCTGTTACGTGTCTCTGAATCACCCTATTTTTCCTGATTACACAACATTCACGTGTATCAGCTCAGGTGTCCTTTAGGTTACCGCTACACAGCAGCATTATTTTTGAATAATGGGCATTAATCCAAAATAGCTTATTAAGAGGGCAGCTCATTAGGAGCCTGGGATCCCCTACCAATTCCAGGTTTGTAATGCAGTATCCTTTTGAAACCCTGTAAGGAAATCTCTCCCATAGATCTGGCAGGTACCTTGAGAGATTGTGGAATCTAATCTCTTGTAGGAGAACCACATATCATTCCTGACAGATTTTTCCCTAGATCCTTAAATGGCCCCCTGGAGAACTGAACTCACAATCACTGGCTTAGGGGACCACTGCTCATACCACTGAGCTATCCCTCCCACCCAGACTGAGCTTGCAGGATTCAAAGTCCTGAGAGCTACCCCTTACACCCTTTAACCCTGAGAACTCCAGCTGATCCAGGGCTCCTGTGGTGCTGCCCCTTTGAAATGCCGCCACAGCATTTCACAGGGGCAGTGCTTGTGATTAATCATGCGATTAATCCCGATTAAATGTTTTAATCGCTGTAGCCTGGGAAGGAGTTTTAGTAATATTTGGGTGGGTTAGGCTCGCCAATCTGACCAGAAAAATCTAGGTTCATCCTCTATCCCAGGTTATAGTTCAATAGAATCATAAGATTCCCTCTCTTGAGGGCCGGCAGCTGACGAACAGTAGCCACACTTTAACTCAGGGAATGAAATAGAAAACAACGTTATTGCTAAAGGAATGACAATAATGCTTACCACAGCAAAAACAGCGGCAAGAACACAAATCACTTGGATTCCTTCCCAAGATGTCATGAACACAATCAGCTTAAAACTTATCTAAGTATACAAAAAGTAGACTTACATAAGTTTTAAGCTGATTGTGTTACTGAGTAATAATAATAATAATAATACTTCCTACACACACAAGGACCCCAAGGTTAGATGTAGAAAGGTGGCTTCCCTTCCTCTGGAGGACCTGGGAACAAGTGGTAGTAAGATTCCTGAACACAATCTTAAGCAAACTTAAGGAAGCAAGAAAGCAGTGTAGCAATAAGATACATATAGGTCAGAAACTAAATACTTGAAAAGATAACACACTCTTTTCAGCAAAGCTTGGACAGCAGCCCCGATCTCCCAAATCCCTCTGCCTAAATACCCCTTTTGGCACCAAAATGTTCCCGATATACAACCTCTTTTCCATAGTTAGGCCGAGCACCCTAAGATTTCTGAGGGTACCGTCTCTGACTGGAAGAAATATTCGGGGACTGTTGGGATTTTGTGGTTCCCAGAGAGTCAGATGTTGGGCACAATCAAGGGTCTTCGATACTTCAGTTCAATTCAACAAGACTTTATTCAATGTGCACAAAGGGAGAGCCCCTAGTACTAAAATTAGCCAGAGCCCCTCGAGCAAGGAGCCCCTCCCCTTGCTGTTTTATAGCACATGGCAGTTACATAACAGGTTACATAACAAGTTATATAACACAAACCTCTAAACCAATCAGATTCAACCTTTCCATATATGGCTTTGTTTGTCATATGCTTGTACTTCTCCACTCCACATGTTGAGCTCGCTCCCCTCCCCTTGGCCTTTTCTAGACTGTTCCTTTATGCATACCTACTTTCCAAACCCCATTTTGTTTAAAATAACACATGCATTCCCTTCAGGGACCGTATGAATTTTTATTAAGAATGACTAATGTCGTCTTGGATAATCTTCCAAACCCCTTGAAAAGCACAGGAAACAGCGGTTTTAGAATTTGCCATCTGGACTGATTGCGCAGGAAATTTGAAATAGCCATTATCACTACATTAGCAGATTTATTCTGCAAATTCCAGGCACAATTCAAAAAATAAACTCTTGCGCCAACCACAAACTCTTGCTTCACCCCTTTATAGAAAATTACAAAGAAAAACAAGCATAAACTAACTACCTACTGCTGTAAGCCGTCTCACAGAAAAGTGAATTCAGCAGGCAACTTGCATTACCAGCATATTAAAATCGATATGAAGGAAAAACAAAATGAAATAATAGAGCTATTAATTAACTAAAAAAAGCAAATATCATTTTAGTAGGTAAAGATAAAATAGATATCGGTTAATAGGCTACATCACTTGACAGCCATACATAACTCACACAACTAGAATATTGGTATAGAAGGGTACAGCTTACTCAGGAGGGATAGGCAGGGAAAAAAGAGAGGAGGTGTTGCCTTATATATTATAAATGTACACTTGGACTGAGATGGAGATGGCCAGAGGATACAAAATTGTTGAGAGTCTCTGGGTTAGGTTAAAAGGGGTAAAAAACCCAAGGGTGATGTCAAGCTAAAGGTCTACTACAGAACCCCTACCCAGGCAGAAGAGGTGGATGAGGCTTTTTTTTGTAAAAAAAAAATAACTTACAAAATCATCCAAAACACAGAATTTGGTGCTGACTGGGGACTTCAACTGTCTAAACGTACGTTGGGAAACTAACACAGCAGGGCACAAATTATCCAATAAGTTCTTGGACTGCGTTGGAGACAATTATTATATTCCAAAAGGTCGAAAAACCTACTGGGGGGAAGCTGTTTTACATTTGACTTTAACAAATAGGGAGGAGCTGATTGATTTCATGATCACTTTCACCCAAGCGGCCTTCCACTTTCAAATTTTCATAAAGTTCATGATTCTAAGGAATGGTAGAAGGGAGAGCAGCAAAATAGAGTCAGTGGATTTCAGGAAGGCAGATTTTGGTAAGCTCAGAGAGCTGGTAGGTAAGGTCCCATGGGAAGCAAGACTAAGAGGGAAAAAAAACTGAAAAGAATTGGCAGTTTTTTAAAGGGACGTTATTAAGGTCCCAAAAGCAAACTGTACCACTGCATAGGGAAGATAAAAAGTATGGGAGGAGACCACCTTGGATCAACCAGGAGATCTTAT
>CM057845.1:314823387-314837988 GCA_030068395.1 Apalone spinifera
TAAAGTCTATGAGTCTATGAGTCTATGAGGTACTTCTGCACAGCGGGGCTAAACTCAAAAGAAGCTACACAAGTTGACCTACACAAATCGCTTAGCTCAAGTCGAAAGAGCTTATTTCGAATTGGGAGTGTCTACACAGCACTTATTTCGAAATAGAGCACTCTTCCTCTGACTTCCCTTCCTCCTCGTACAGTGAGGTTTACAGAAGTCGGAGTTAGAAGCCTGTTAGTTCCAATTTGTTTCAACATAATGGGCTTGCTGAGTAGATGCGCAAGACGCTATTTTGGAATAATGCCTGTTTTTCAAAAACAACGCTGTTGTGTAACGGTAACCTAAAGGACACCCGAGCAGTGACACATGCATGTTGTGTAATCAGGAAAATCAGGACGATTCAGAGACACGTAACAGGCCTGTGGGGCCACTCGGATTCACAGCAGCTAAGAAACTTTGTAGGTTCTGCCACCAAACAACAACTTGGGAGTTTCTTGCAGCTGGATCTAGGAATGACTCCAAGAAGGTGCAGCACTTACCTGGGTTCCTACATTTCGTGTTCCTCAGCAACCCTGCCTGGCTTTTAATTGGTTTGCTAATAATGAGCTTTCACTGCTCTCTCTGCTGGTCCCTGGCTCATTATCCTCCCCAGGTCTCTCGGGGCACCGTACGCCCAACAGGGGAAAAGCAGGGGCCTGTTTGTCTGTCTCACGCTCTCTGCTGAGGTTCAGCTGCTCAGGGGAGGCCCAAAACCTGCAGGGATTGCACAGCGATGGCTATAAACCTCCCCCCCCCCAGCTCTCCTCCGGCCCAGCACAGAGCCGCTCCGGACACCGCCCGTTGCCACATCAGTCCCTCTCTGCTGCGCAGGAGCTGCGTGAGTGCAGGGCCTAGCAGCCCAGAAATAGCTGCTTTAGCATCCTCTGCCCTGCGTGATAACACCAAGGAAGCACAGAGCCGAGAGAGGTGAGGGGGGATCCCACAGATTGTCTGAGACCCAGGAAGCTGAGAGAAGGGCAGGTGCCGGGTCCAGGGAGACAGCCCAGAAAGTCATACGCCTGGAAGGTTGGTCTGCAGGGAAGGTGTTTAGCCCGGGGAGCCTCACAGTGTCATTCCTGTTTAATTGCACCCACGGAACAGTGTTATTCAGTGGGCCGGAGCTGAGAAACAAGAATTCAGAGTGAGTTTCCCTCTCCCACATGCAGGTGTGTTTAGGGCTGTGTCTCCCCGAGTGTGTTATCAGGCTAAGTGCAGGGATACCAGGTGTCCTCAGCTATGATGCATTGACACAACAGAATGCAACAGGGTGAATTTGGAGACAGGCTAACAGAGGCACGGTTGGAGAATCGTTGGTGTAGCCACCTCCAATAATAAACATTGTAAAAAGGAACCGCTTAACAGGTATAATTACAATCTGTTTGGTTTATAGAAATTACTAATAAAAAGTTCTACACTTTTTAAATAAGAAAGTAACTTGGGAGTAATCCTGGGTAGTTATCCTGGGAGTCAAATTTTCCTGACTTTCCTGGCAGGGAGGGGTTTGGCGAATGTTCGTCTGTTGTTGATTACTCAATATCCCCCCCGCCCCCCAGAATGTAAGAAAATATCAGGGATGATCTAAACCGATTGGTTAAGTCTGTGTGCATTTACAACTAAAGAATTGCACTTAGACAGGAGCAGGCCTCCTTGCCTCCTGGAGCAAACAGATTTCCTGAGCTCTTGCTGATTTATTCCTTACGCAGCCTGAAATGAAAGTTCTGTTGCCCTGCGGGGGAGTTTTGGGACCCCTATTTACATATTTTGCTGCGGGCTCACCAGGAGTGGTGTAGGGACTCAAACAATTTGGTTCTGGTGAGGCCACATCTGGAGTAATGCATCCAGTTCTGGGCCCCCCACTACAGAAAGGACGTGGGCGCATTGGAGAGGGACCAGGCTCTCCTTGTAGATCCCTCAGCCTCTCCTCGTAGGTCATGTGCTCATGCCCCCTCATCATTTTGGTTGCCCTCCACTGGACCGTCTGCAAAGCATGCACATCCTTTGTGTAACGGGGGATGGGGGCAAAACTAGACGCAATACTACAGATGTGGCCTCTCTAGTCCAGAATAAGGTGGAGTAATCCCTTCTCTAGACCTGCTGACAATGCTCCCCCTAATGCACCCTAATTTGCTCTTAGCTTTCTTGACTACAAGGGCATCCTATTGACTGCCAAACTGCTGCTTAGCCAGAAGTCCCCCAGCCTGTAACAATGTTTGTGATTCTTCTGTCCCAAGTGGAGGGGTCTGTCCTTCTTGATTCTCATTAGATTTCTTTTGGCCCAATCCCCCAAATTGTCTAGTTCGCTCTGGACCCGATCCCTGTCCTCCAGCATATCTACCCCGGCTTGGTGTCATCCACAAATTTGCTGAGGGTGGAATACATCCCCCTCATCCAGATTATAGATGAAGATAAATAACAAAATCATCCTCAGGTCTGACCCTGGGGGCACACCACTTGATACCAGCTACCACCTAGACATTCTCCCATTGATCACTACCCGCTGAGCGGGAGGATCTAGCCAGCTTTCTATCCCCCTATTTCCTTAGCTTGCTGGGAAGGGAACAGTGAGAGAGCATGTAAATTACAAACCACCCCCAAAGCAGAGTCTCTCTCGGAGCCTTAACACAGGAATCCCCAGTACTTAAGAAGCTAAGAGCCACCATTCTGGGTCAGACCAAAGGTCCATCTAGCCCAGTGTCCTTCCTTCCAACAGTGGCCAATACCATATGCCCCAAAGGGAGAAATCACAACAGGTAATCCTTACATGATCCCTCCTCTGTCACCCACTTCCAGACAGACAGAGGCTAGAGACACCATCCCTACCCGTCCTGGCTAATAGCCTCACCTCCATGAATCTTTTTTGAACCCTGTTACAGTCCGAGCCTTCACCACATCCGCTGGCAAGGAGTTCCACAGGTTGACTGTACGTAGAACTGAGGGTGAGCCTAGGGAATGTAGGAGGCAAATTTGTGCACTTCTGGGCAGTCCCCTTATGGTCCCCTGCTTGGAACACTGGAAATGTGGCAGAAGCCCCAGCGCACGGCTCCAGTCGTGACTACCCAGTAGGGAAACAAGGTAGAGAGATGGGGGCGGGAGGAACAAAAACGTGGGTGGAAATTGGACCCTTTTTTCCTGATCAGGTTGGAGTGGGAGGGAACTCATCTGGCCCATTAAATCGGAGCAGAGGGCAATCCAGGGTAGCTGGTTTGGTAAGCCCAGGTGTGGCTCAAAGGGGTCTCAGTGGCAGTTCAAAGCAGCGATTCTTTTTGTCTGCTCGCACTCCAAACTCTCTCTGGAAAACCTGCCTGAAAATAGACCAGGACGTCTCTCAGGCAGCAAAGATTAGGAGACATCATTTCTCCCCTTACGTGGTCTATCATTTTATTTATATATTTACTTATTTATTTATGTGTGTCCCCTTTGCCCTTCTAGGGGCTAGCATCTGGAATAGTAACTGCTGCCATCTTCTCCACTTTTAGTTACCTTTGCGTTAACCCAGATATGCTACTTATATGCTATTTTGATAGCAATACGAGCAGGCGTGGCCCATCGTTGACCGGGCAAACTCATTTTGTGTCGATTACACTTATAGGGAAGTTACAGAAATGAAATACGTCATAGAATTGCTTCTTAAGTTGCTTGCAAAAGGGAAGAACAATTATTTTAAAAAATATTTTTTTAAATTTTAAAATTTAAATTTAAACGTTAAATTTATAAAGAACCATTTTAAATTACTACCCATAGTAAATTAGAATCAGAAACTTGTAAAGCTTCCATTAGGATCTCTGTAACTAATTTGAGTTATTTTGTGACTTGTAACAGTAAAAATGTTCTTTGCACTAAAATGACAATGGAGTCCTGGTGGGCACGGATCCAGAGGAGGTTCTTTTAGGAGACAATGAAGCAAGGGCTAAGGAAGCCCACGAGGGCAAAAAAAGCAATTTATCCCCTTCAAAAATAAAAGCGGAGAAGATGGCTGCAGTTACTGTTCCAGATGCCAGCCCCTAGGAGGGAAAACGAGGACACACATAAATAAATTAGGAAATATATAAATTACATAACAGACCACTTAAGGGGTGAAATGAAATCTAGTGGCTGAAAGACGGCCCTGTCTATTTTCAGACAGGGTTTTCCAGAGAGTGTGCAGAGCGAGCGGAGAAAAAACCCTACTGGTTTGAACTGACACAGAGCCCTCTGTTAGTGTCAGAAGCCTGCATGATAACGGTGGAATGGCTGCGGTGTAAGAGCCAGGGATACGTGAGGTGTGACTGCATTTGCATGTGCCATTTGCCCAGGACAGAAGCAGAACTAATAGGGAAATACCATTTTGTCATGTGCCCATCGGCCCATTAACAGTGGTGTTAATGGTTAGTTACAGGAGCAGGAAGGACTGTGGATCTAAACACACCCCACCGGCCTCACCATGGCAGCTTCCAACTGGACCACACCCCACCCCTCCACTTTCATCCTCCTCGGCATCCCAGGGCTGGAGGCGGCCCATGTCTGGATCTCCATCCCCTTCTGCTCCGTCTACATCCTGTCTGTCGTGGGGAACTGCCTCCTCCTGGCTGTGATCAAATCCGAGCCGAGCCTCCATGAGCCCATGTACCTTTTCCTCGCCATGCTGGCGTTCGCCGACCTGGTCATCTGCACCACCACCGTGCCCAAAACCCTCTGCATTTTCTGGTTCAGGGACCAGGCCATTCATATCGACGCTTGCCTGGCCCAGGTGTTTTTGATTCATGCCGTTAGTACCATGGAGTCGGGGTACATGGTGGCCATGGCCTTCGATCGCTACGTCGCCATCTGTAACCCGCTGCGACACTCGGACATCCTGACCCATCAGGCCATAGCCAAGATAGGGCTTGTCATCATGGTGAGAGGGGCCGTGTTGCTGGGCCCACACCCGTTCCTGCTGAAGCAGCTCCCTTATTGCACAACCAACATCGTTTCTCACACCTATTGTGAGTTCATGGCACTGGTGAAATTGGCCTGTGCGGACACAGCAGCCATGAGTGCCTACAGTCTGGCCGTAGCTTGTTTTGTCGGTGGGGTAGATTTAGTCCTCATCGTCCTGTCCTACATCCTGATCCTCCGGGCTGTCTTCAGCCTGCCCTCCAAGGAGGCCCGGAGCAAGTCCCTCAGCACCTGCAGCTCCCATGTCTGCGTCATGCTGCTGTTTTACTTCCCGACAGCTTTCACCTACATCTCCCACCGCTTTGGCCACATAGCTCCCCACGTTCACATCCTCTTCGCCAACATTTACCTGCTCTTCCCGCCCATGATGAACCCCATCATCTACGGGGTGAGAACTCCGGGGATCCGCCAGAGGGCTCTCCACATCTTGGGCCTCAAACCAGCCTGATGGACCATGAGATGGGTCCACGGCTTTGGGAGTAAAGTAGGTGACATCTGGATGCCCGGCCTTGTTGGCCCCAATGACTCAGTCATATTGTTGAAACCACCCCAGCTTTGCCGACCATCAGGGGTAATAAACATTCTTGTCTGTGTCTGCAGCAAAATACGGCTGTGACTCTTCACTGCTCTAGCACATCTTTGTCAATTGTTATTTCCACCTGACCCAGTGAGATCCAGGCCTCGTCATGCAGGGTTATGTGCGTTGAACAGCTAGAAGCCATTCCCGCCCGGTATCCTGTCTCCATCTCGGTATCCTGTCCCCATCTCAGTATCCTATCTTCATCTCAATGTCCTGTCTCCATCTCGGTGTCCCATCTTTTTCTTGATATCCCATCTCCATTTCAGTGTCCGATCTTCATCTCGGTGTCCTGTCTCCATCTCGGTGTCCTGTCTCCATCTCAGTGTCCCGTCTCCATCTCAGTGTCCCGTCTCCATTTCAGTGTCCCGTCTCTATCTCGGAGTCCTGTCCTCATCTTGGTGTCCAGTCTCCATGTCATTTGGCCTAGCAATGGTTAGTTAAGCTTTATTAGCTGATATAGAACGCGAATTGAGGGGTAGGGAATCCACAAAGGGCTGCTTCCACCAACTAGCTACCTGTTCCTGCCAGCTGCCCCACTGGCCACTTGCTCTTGCCAGCTGCCCTAATGACCACTTGCTCCTGCCAGCTGCCACCCCACAGGCCGCTTGCTGCTGCTTCTGCGATGGGTGTGGTTCTGGGCCAAACCTAGTGATTTCTTTCTCAGTGATTTCAGCCCTTCGTCCACCACCTAGGTTGGCCAAAAGATTCCAGCCCCCTGCCCTCCTCCCCGGAATAATATTTCAAAATATCAAAGAGACTCCTTATGGAGTCTGTTTTAGGTCTATCCTTAGGACGAGTGGGGGGGAGAGACAGGTTAAACCCGTCTTACAGCTCACACATGTAGCCTGCTGGCTTAATCTCCTTCCCCCTAATACAATCCACTGGAGTCTGGAAGGGGGAGGCTTGTCCATCTGAGACTCTTTGCAATGACAGTGTCTCTCCTTCAAAACAAAGTCGATTAGGGATAGATAGTTGATTTTATTAATATCACTATGTCACTACTATTACAGGCTTAATACTGCCAGATGGTTACATAGCCACTGCAAAGTCATACGCCAAGAAACACAGGCAGAGCAATGCATAGAAGAGTAAGAGGCACTTGGAAATGCTTACACCCCTTCAATCTGTGGGGTGTCCTGTTCCAGTCACCTTGCACTTGGCCACACTGGATTCAGCTAGGGGGACCCAGGGCACCCTTTGAGGTCTAGGTCCCTGGTGAGACTCAGTGGGCACGGGACTCCCTACACTAGTTGTACTACAGTTGTTTACTGGGTGTGCACATACCCGGCTCAACGCCATTCTTATCACTCTAACGAGTGGAGACCGATGTCAAACTTGTTTACTGCTCAGTAGTTTCCCAGCTCAAGGCATGGCTTAAAGCTGATAAAGCCCAGCTTCCGTTTGGGCTAGCAGGGACCAAGGTTATGCTAAACTGAGTACAGCAGGGATGGAAACTTCCATCCCAGGACTCCTAAGCTGCAAGACCCACATATGACTTTTATGTGACATGCATAAGCTTTAGTAAGCTACAACTCACACCTTCAGATGCTGAAGAAAGAAAGGAAAAAAGAAAGAAATTGGATTCACTTTTTGTAGTGAGCTAGCTACTCCCAGTCTCCATTCAGATCCAGTTTGCTAGGGCATGTCTACGCTGCAGAGGAAGATTGAAGCAGCTGCTGTCGATCTTCCAGGGTTTGAGAAGGACACTCCAGTCGATGCCGGTAACCCTCATTTCACGAGGAGGAAGGGAAGCCAAAGGAAGAGTGTTCTTCATTCAACTTCCTGAAGTGTAGATTGTGCCAAAAGCCGAGTTAAGCTACTTCAGCTTCAGTTATGCAATTAACATAGGTGAAGTTGTGTATCTTAACTCAACTTTATCCTGTCGTGCAGACATACCCATGGTGCCTGTTCTGCATATGAATTCCAGCGTGGGAGTTTCATGGTGAATTCTGTTTTTGAAGGGGTTTTGTTTTGGAGGGTTACCCAGCAGCCTGGGGACTAAGGGGTTAACTATACCTAAGCCAGGTAGAGTTAGCCAATAGGAATGTAGGTAGGAATTTCAAACTGGGACAAAGGAATTTTGGGGGTTTCCCTCCCTTGTCTCTGGGTAGTTTCTCTCCAGCTACAGAGGGAGTCAGACAGAATGTCTCCTTCCAAGAATAGGATCTTCACTCTTCTATAAGTAGGGTAAAGGTTAGATAAATCTGTTCGGTTTTATTGTTTTATGGGTTGGGAAATAGGATCTGATGTCTGTGCTTTTTAAAGGAGATTTTCTCTCTTTTGCAACGAAGTTTGGGCCCATGGTGGGATAGCCCATGAGTATGTTACTTTGTGACTTTACCATCTAGTCATTATGCTTGCAACAGGAACATTGTGGTGATAATAAAAGTTATTTCTCTTTTCTTTTCTTAACCCGGTATTGGTTAATTTGTGTGTCCTGGTTTGTATTTTAGGGATGAGATTTCCCAAGTGATCTCCCCCCTGATTTTCTTATCCTTACTTGGGTGGTGGCAGTGGAGTTTTTATCCCCAGAATCTAGGTTGTTAAGATTTTGGAAGAAAGTTTTTTACCAAAGCCTGGAAAGAGAAGGTTTTGGGGTTCTTTTGCAGGCTGCCACTTCTGCATTTATCACGCCAGAGTAGGGAAGGAGCCATGACAAGGTGGAAGTTTGTTTTTCTGAAGTTCAGCTCACCTCTTCTCCAGTACCGCATTTCTCTGCCCTCTGGGCTGGGTTCAGCTGCTGTTTGTGAAATGCAGCGCAAAGTGCAAAAAAGAGCCCACGAAACAAGAGCAGTGGGGAAGGGTTCCTCTCTTATTGTCCTGACCTCTTCCCATCCCACGCTTTGGATGGAGTGTCAGAACACAGATCGGGTGTGTCTAGACTACTGTGGTTTTTTAACTAAAGTGGCCTTTTTTCGAAAAAGCTTCACCTGGATCTAGATTGCTGTCACGTTCTTTCAAAATTAAATCGAAATAACCCGACGTTTTTTTCCACATTGGTAAACTTACTTTCACCAGGAAGAGCTCTTTCGGAAAAAGGCATTCTTGAATGCAGAGGGCTTTTTTGAAAGAGAGAGTCCAGATTGCCTGTCCCTTGTGCCTGTCTAGACGCTCTCTTTCGAAGGAGGCTTGTCGTCTAGATGTACCCATCCAGTGGCCAGGTTTATCACAGTGTTTGCAACAGGAACATTGTGGTGATAATAAAAGTTCTTTCTCTTTTCTTTTCTTAACCTGGTATTGGTTAATTTGTGTGTCCTGGTTTGTATTTTAGGGGTGAGATTTCCCAAATGATCTCCCCCCTGATTTTCTTATCCTTACTTGGGTGGTGGCAGTGGAGTTTTTATCCCCAGAATCTAGGTTGTTAAGATTTTCCAGTTCCCTAGTTTCTAGCTGGGCTAGTGCTCATCCCATACAAGGGAGAAACGTCTTTCCCTGGTCACTTCTGCAGTTCCCTTGGAGGAGCAGGCGTTTTAATAACATATTATGCTGACCTTTACCTGCAAACCGTGATCTGGCATGCCCCAGCGCCCAATTCTGTCCATAAATATAAGCCATCGGCCCACTGAAGCCAGCCGCAACTACAGCCATGTAGCTAAAATGTGGTTCTTGAATATTTGTATAAAAATATAACAATCATATGCCATATGCAATGAAAGGTGCCTCAGTGTCCCCTGCCAGCCACCTTTTCTGACCAGCAGAAAGTAACGGCCTCCTGCCATTGGTAGCGATGTACCAGGCTGCTTGTGTCTGTCAGTGATGTCAAGGTCATGTGAACACTCCTGTCATGATGAGAGATTGACAGCCCTAGAGATGAAACAAATGCCCCGCAACCCTTGGGAAGGAAGAAATCAGCTGAACCCCTTACGGGACAACTCCCTGAAAGCACACAGGTTCAAAGGGCAGAAAAGCCATTGAAGACAAACACTTCTGTCAATGTGATTGATTGCAACTCGGGGCGGCAACACCCGCAGACTGCAATGGGAGCTGAGAACGATAAGAGTGGGTAACTTTGAAATGGTTTTCAGGGTTTGTCCTGTCAACCATCATGGAGGTTTGTAAGTCCCGGCTTGACAAAGCCCTGGCTGGGAGGATTGAGTTGGGGTTGGCCCTGCTTTGGGCAGGGGGCTGGACTCGATGACTCCTGAGGTCTCTTCCAGCCCTGGGATTTATGAACAGCTTCAGAGCCCTAAAATCATGCGTGATAGATCCTAGCTCCCTCCTCACTCCCAACTATCTGTCCACCAGGTTGGTCCAAGCCTTTGATTGGTAACTATAACACTGTCTGTGAGTGTGTATGCACATATACTGATTTCTGTATTATGTTCTGAATAAATTTGGTGTCTTGGCTTTTCTCCTGAAAAGATCCAGCCCTCTGGATTTAGATCACCTCAGAACTATTGCTACAAATAACAATGTGCCTGATGGTCTTCCTACATCCATTATTACTAGTTACACGCTGCTTAGAATCATAGAATCCTAGAACTGGAAGGGACCTCGAGAGGTCATCGAGTCTAGTCCCCTGCCCTCACAGCAGGACCAAGCACCATCTAGATCATCCCTGATACATGTCTGTCTAAGCTGTTCTTAAATATCTGCAGGGATGGAGATTCCACAACCTCCCCTGGAAATTTATTCCAGTGTTTAACCACCCTGACAAGCACAAAGTTTTTCCTAATGTCCATCCTAAACCTCCCTTGCTGCAGTTTAAGCTTCTTGTTCTATCCTCAGAGGCCAAGATGAACAATTTTTCTCCTTCCTCCTTGTAACACCCTTTTAGATACTTGAAAACCACTATCATGTCCCCTCTCAGTCTTCTCTTTTCTAAACTAAACAAGCCCAGTTCTTTCAGTCTTCTCTCCTAGATCATGTTCTCTAGACCTTTAAACATTTGTGTTGCTCTTCTCTGGACCCTCTCCAATTTCTCCACATCTTTCTTGAAATGTGGTGCCCAGAACTGGACACAATACTCCAACTGAGGCCTAACCAGCGCAGAGTAGAGCGGAAGAACGACTTCTCGTGTCTTGCTCACAACACTCCTGTTAATGCTCAGTGCAGACACACGCATCTATTGTAAATAGCCACAGAGAGAGGGGCTTAAACATGGTGGGAAGCAAGTTTCCATTTTTCCCCATTCCATTCATCATGACCAAAGGCTCTTGTAAAAACACCAGAGCCGAGAAGGTGCTGGCATTGTAGCTCCACAGATCCCCTGAGCAATAAGTGCCTGAGGCTGTGACCCTGAGCACAGAAGCCCCTCAGTGACCTGTTACTTGTGGATTTGTGAAACTAGCCTTTGCCCAAGGTAGCCTGTGGCACATCAAGGCTGTCAACATGGGACCAGCTTGGTTGGGAAGACACTTGGGCAGATATGTCTGTGGTTAGGCGAGGTACAATGCAAGAAGATGACGTACGGCCAGGAGGCATGGAAGGTTACAAAATGCTTTTGCCTTTGTCTAAATTGTACACGGAAGCTCAAAGTTTGGAAGCTGTATGATCAGTCGAGGAAGTAGATGATAACCTTATTGATGCGCTGATCGGCAAGGATTTTGTCCGTATACATCAATCAGTTAACCTGTCTCTCTGCAGCAAGAAGCAGGGACCCCAGAGGGAAAAGGGGAAGTCCTAGGAACTGCTGAAGGAAAATGTAAGATTCTTCTTAATTTCTCTGCATGCTTCCTGCATTGCCTACTCTGCAACTGAAGGCAACATCTCTTCACAGAGGCCTACAATAGGGGAGAAAGTTGACCTAAGATACGCAACTCTATCTACGTGAATAGTGTAGATGGGGGTCAACAACATTCTTTAGGTCCAATTTCTATAGCGTCCCCACTGCAGGAGGTCAAGAGAAATTCTCCCGTCAACTTCCCTTACCCCTTGCTACCCGGCAGAACATCGGCATCGAAGTAGGTGTGATCAGAGGTTGATTTAGCAGGTCCTAACTAGACCCACTAAATTGAATGCTGAGAGAGCGATCTCTGCAGCATCAGTGTCCCAGTCAGTGAGGATTCTATTGCTTGTGAGGGGGGAAACATGTCCCGGTTGCAACTCATTGAGGGACAAACCCAATTCCAGGGAGCACAGGAAGGTGTCTCAGGGATGAAGCCAGAGAAAGGTGTTACAATCAAAGAAACCACTAAGGAGGTAGGTGAGGGTTCCTTTTACACAGCCACCTGTCAGCTGTGAGGCCTTCCTGGCTGAGCAGGCCACAGATACTACCCTGTCTCCTGGAAAGGAAGTGAGAGGGGTAGAAGAAGAAACTAAAGGAGAAATAGTGGGAGACCAGGAATGTCTCTTCAGTGATCACATGGGAAATGATGCCCAAGATACCATGGCTAACTCAGCATCTGTGCACACAGTCCCCAAGCCTGTGACTCAGGCTTTGAGAGACAACTGTCTAACTGGCCTCGCTGTGAAGAGCTGTCGTGGGACTGACCTCTCAGGGATAGAAAGAGGGATGAGAGAGGGCGCCCCAAACCAGATCCTGATTTTCTGGAGCTTTGTTCCTGAGGTACTTGAGAAAACTCATTTCGTTTCTTTAAGAAAGGGCACAGATTCCACTGAAAAGATAGTACGTGAAAATGCAAATGATCATCTCACAAAGGAGAGGAGGAAATTCCCTGAGCTGGAAAAAACACAAAATATAGCTCCTAAAGACACGCCTCTGAGCTCGGAGAGGGGTAGGAAAGGTCCCATTGCATGGAGAGGAGATCACATGGACATCTCGGCGTGAGGAGGTTGATTTTGCTGTAAGGACATAACCCTGGGGTTGGGAAATAGTTCACAGAGAGCTAACCAACATGTGAAGGTTCAGGAAGGAGTTGAAAGACACGATGGTATTGACCAAACCCAACTCCCCACGCAGACGGCACAATGTAAATAAAACCCTTCAAACACCTACCTACAATAAACAATTTGGTGGTGGTGTTAAATCGCATGTTAAATTATGCAGAGTTTGGTGCCAATGCTGAATCTTAGGAGAAAGAAATTGGTACTGATGGTAAATCCTAGGAATATGGGTAACACGCATGGTTCTTTTTAAATGATTTTGGAAATGCTGGGAGTAGTAAACAAGAAGCCCCATGCGGATAATGGTCCACTGGGCGGAAGGAAAACCAAACACATCACTTGTGGCATTGATGAATATTTGTGCTGAGTTATCCCCAGCTGAAAAAACAAAGTAGTTAACCAAGTTGCACAAACTGAAATATTTTAGCAACCCAACTTCCTGCCTTTTGAAATCACTAGGTTGCTCTAAAAAGTATTCAGAGGTTCCCAAAACTTCTCAAGAACACCTGTGGGGAACACTACAAGGTCTGCACCCCTGGAGACTTCTGTTGTCTAACCATTGAGGGTACGTCTACACTGCAACACTATTTCAAAATAACTAATGCTATTCCAAAATAACTTCGTCTGCGTCTACACAGCAGGTAGTTATTGCAAAATAGTGTCAAAATACTGCCAAGTTGGAAGACTTCTTACTCCAACTCCTCTTTGGATGAGGAGTAAGGGAAGTCGAAGGAAGAGTGCTCTATTTCAAAATAAGTGCTGTGTAGATGCTCTCAATTTCGAAATAAGCTATTTCAAAATAAGATACACAATTGACATAACTCAATTTGCATAGCTTATTTTGAGTTAAGACCTGCAGTGGAGACGCACCCTGAGAGGGCTTAATGCACACTTCCTCTACAGTACCCAGTGACTAACACACTTGTAGTAAACTAAGGAGTGCCAAAAAAGAAATATCCTAATATCCCCATATTTGCAATGGCGATATGATTATGAGGTGTTTTAAGACTTGATTTGGGGGATCTGATTACCCTATCTGTGTTCATATATCTTTTTTGTTCCTAAAGTTACAAATACTGAGCTACATCTACACTGGCAGCTTCTTGTGCACGAACTGTTTTGCAGAAGAGTTCTTGCACAAAAAGTCTTCCACAAGAGCACGTCTACGCTGGCATGTGCTTTTGCACAGGAGATGTGCTTTTGCACACGAGCATTTATGGCAGTGGGGACGCTCTCTTGCGCAAGAAAGCTCTGATGGCCATTTTAGCCATCGGGGTTTCTTGCGCATGAAATTCATGTTGCCTGTCTACACTGCCCTCTTGCGCAAGAGCTCTTGCATAAGAGGGCTTATTCCTCATGGGAGAGGAATAACTCTTCTGGAAGAAGCCCTGTTTTTCAACGCTAGACTGTAAATTTACTTGCGCAAGAACGTGATTGCAGTGTAGACACCCGACAAGTTTTTGCACAAGAACAACTGTTCTTGCGCAAGAAGCCACCAATGTAGACGTACCCACTGTGTACCCGGATCTCAGGTTTGTTTGCTCCTAGCTAACAGACAAAAGCTGCTTCCATCCAGTCTAGCCAGCATCTTGTGAATGAACCATTCAAGGAAATGGCTCATTAAAAAACACATTTGTGCTTTGAACGATTATATCCGCATTTCATGGTCGTTCTTGTCAATGCTCCAGCCAGGATATGGGTAATGGGCCCTGCTATGGGTCATCAAAGAATATAAGGGTGTGAGACCGGATCATGTGACACTGGACTCCATCTTGTGTCTGGCCTTTTTCACTATCTGTGCTAGAGGCTTTTGATTGGAAAAATGCCGTTCCCTCCACATGTCAGAAGTATAAAAGGTGGAAGTGACATCATCACTTGACATCACTCCCCGCATAACTTGACACCTGGAAATACCTCAGGAAATAGGCCTGACTCAGGGCTGAGGCCCCCAGCCTGAAGGGATTTTCAGTCTGGCTACGTCTAGACTGGCCCCCTTTGCCGGAAAAGGCATGCAAAGGAGGCCAGTCGGAATTGCAAATGAAGCGGGGATTTACATTTTCCCCGCTCCATTTGCATGAACATGGCTGCCACTTTTTTCCGTCTTAGAGCTTTGACGGAAAAAAGCGCCAGTCTAGACAGGGCTCTTGCAGAAAATAAAGCCTTTTCCGCAAGATCTCTTATTCCCTTTAAAAAATAAATAAAATAAAGCCTTTTCCGCCAGATCTCTTATTCCCTTTAAAAAATAAATAAAATAAAGCCTTTTCCGCAAGATCTCTTATTCCCTTTAAAAA
>CM057845.1:315178121-315192262 GCA_030068395.1 Apalone spinifera
GATATTTACATCCCGAGCTTCATTTGCAACTCCTCTTGCCCTCGTTACCCTACCTAGCTCGAACAAATAGCTAGTGTAGATGTACCCTTATATCTGCTGGCAAGCAGAGATGTGCTAGGGCTCCTCACCTCAATAATTATACCCATTTTCCCACATGGTCAGACTGAGAAAAGCTGGCTGAACTGTTATTCCTGAAATGTTTCCAAAAACATAAATTCAGCCACCAGCAGACACCCCTTGTGGGAAACTCCAGTCCATACACCTACAGTCTTGCAAAGTTATTAGAATCTGAAGATGAGGACTTGTAATGGAAGATGTGAGAGACCCTTAGCTAAAGGTCTAAATCGGCCACCTAAATTGGCCAGTTGATATGTCAATCCCCTTCAGCTGAGCTTTTTGCTCCAATGTCTGTGGCAAGGAGTTCCACAGGATAACTAGGGGTTACAAGAAAAAATGCCCTTTATCAATGTTAAATGAAACTGAATGCTCCTTTGTGGATGCAAGAACACATTATTACCCATGGTTTTCTTCCCACAAAAGTTTCCGTTCGTCATCTTTTTGATAAATTAACTCAATGAGACTTTTTTAAGTCTCCTGCCTGACACTCTCTCTGGTCTCAAATTGGTTTCATGGCTCCTTTCTCCACTCTTTGCAATTTATCAAACTCCCTTTGGAAGTGTGGGCCCCAGAGCTGCACGCCCTTGGTTACTCCAATGCCATGCTCCTTTTACGCATCCAAGGACGGCATCAGCCCTTTCAGCCACAGCATCGGCTAGGAGCTTACGGTGAGCTCGGTGTCCACAATCACCCCTAAATCCTCTTACGGGTCCCCATGTTCCATGATGCGCTGGACTAGTCTGTGAACTGGGCCTTCATTCCCTGTTCCAAGAGGAGAACTTGGCATTTGAGTGCATGAAAATGTTTTGTTTACCTGGGCCCAGCTCACCAACAATCTCACCAGGTCAATCGTTAGCTTTGTCCTGGCGTCCTCATGGCAACCAGTCTGCCTGGCTTTGGATTGTCCATGAGTTGTATCTGCAGTGATTTTCTAGGTGCTTCCAGATCACTGCTGAAAATAAGAAATAGAATCAGGGCTTGAACTGAACACTCCAATAGTAACAGCCCCCTCCACGCATAATGGCCCATTGGCAACTGGTTTCTGAGCTCTTCCACTCAGTTTTTAACCCATTTTACATGTACTCTAAGGATGCTACTGTATACTCCTCCTTTGTTATCTGGAATCTTTACCAATGATTTAAAACGGCTCAGAGGAACTTAAATCTATTGTGTGTGCTCAGTTCCTTTCACCAAACAAACATGCACTCTCATGAAATTGGGCTTATTTGACAAGACCTTGATTCTAAAAACCCTGTTATTCTCTGGAATTAATTATATTGCTATTTTTTTAATGAAACCCATACCACCTTGTCTATGGTTAGCGATCATTGCCACATTTATTTTTAAAACTTTCCCTTGAGTTTAATGTGTTACATGCAACACAGTATTGTCATGTATTTGCTTATCTTGATTTTCTTGTTTGCGCTCTGCCTGATTCAAAATGAGATGCCAGATTCATTGCTAAGTTACTCATTTTGCCATTCAAACCCCTAAGTGTCTATTAAAGATGGATTTTAACATTCTTCTTGACAGCTAATGTAAAAAAATCTAGTTCTTGAACCAACCTATATCTCCTGCAACTAGAACAATTTTCCTCTCACCTTATTGCAACTAGTTTAAATTTTTTTTTTTATTTTTTTGTCTCTTAATAGACTTACTAACATATATTTTTATCATTATTCCGGAGAAACAACATTTTCCCAGGTGACTTAAGTGTTCATTGTCAATTATTCATAAGTTCTGATTTATATGACTTATCTGTTTTTTTCCTTTTTCTTCCTTTTTTTACAGATGTTTTTTCCCACTTAATAGCTACCTTCAATTTGCAACTGAACTGTGTTTTCAGCCAAAGTTGTTCATTCTCTTCATTCAGTTAATGTGGCTTTCCAACTATCAAATAAAGTCTTCTTAATTAACTACCAATTTTATTCCTTTTTTTGGTCTAAATTTTTCCTCCCATCAATTTTGGTAATAATTTGTCTCAGCTTTGGGGAATTAGCCCTTTGGACACTCAGAGGCTGCGTCTAGATTGGCATGATTTTCCGGAAATGCTTTTAACGGAAAAGTTTTCCGTTAAAAGCATTTTCGAAACAGAGCGTCTAGATTGGCACGGACGCTTTTCCGCAAAAAAAGCCCCGATCGCCATTTTTGCGATCGAGGCTTTTTTGCAGAAAACAAATCTGAGTTGTCTACACTGGCCCTTTTGCGCAAAAGTTTTGTGCAAAAGGGACTTTTGCCCGAACGGGAGCAGAATAGTATTTCCGCAAGAAGCACTGATTTCATACAGTAGGAAGTCAGTGCTTTTGCGGAAATTCAAGCGGCCAGTGTAGACAGCTGGCAAGTTTTTCCGGAAAAGCGGCTGATTTTCCGGAAAACTGGCCAGTCTAGACACAGACTAAGTGTAGATATTACTGGTAAGGAATTGAACTCTGATTCTCCATTTGAACACACTCACTACCATTCATTGTTTTCCTTTCCTCTGTCATGTGTCTTCTTCTGTGTCTTTTCTTCTACTCTGCTTCACGCTACTTAAGCCTCACATGGGGTATTGAGTCCAGGTCTGGGAGCCATATTCAGGAAGGAGGTGGAGAAATTGGATAAGATCAAGAGGAGAGCAACAAAAATGATTTAGTGTCTAGAAAAAAAAAACCTGAGAGGGAGGATTGAAAGAACGGCGTTTATTTAGTATGGAAAAGAGAAGACTGAGAGGGGACATAACAGTTTTCAAGTATCTAAAATTCTGTTTAAAGGAGGAGGGAGAAAAATTATTCTCCTTAACGTCTGAGGATAGGGCAAGAAGCAATGGGCTTAATTTGCAGCAAGGGTTGGGGTGGTTCAGCACCGGAATAAATTGCCAAGGATGCTGTGGAATCTCCATCACTGGAGAGATGTAGGAGCCAGTTGGACAAACCTTTCTGAGGAAAAAGCCACTGTTTCGAAAGAGAGCACACAAGCAGTCCTGATGCGCTCTTTCGAAAAGAACACTTTGCCTTAGGGTGTGTCTAAACTACAAGGAGTTTTTGAAAAAAAATGGCTTTTTTTCAAAAAATCTTTACCTGCGTCTAAACTGCTACCACGTTCTGTCAACAGTAAATCGAACGAATTCGGCGGTTTTGTCGACCACAGAAAACCTCATTTTACGAGGAATAATGCCTTTTTTTCAAAAGAGCACTTTCAAAGAAAGGCGCTATGTAATGCAAAATGTGCTTTTTCATAAGAGAGCAGACAGATTGCCTGTGTGCTCTCTTTCGAAAAAGGGGCTCACTTTTTCGAAAGTACTAATTGTAGTCCAGATGCGCTTTTTCGAAAGCGGCTTTTTCAAAAGTATCTTTCAAAAAAGCCTCTTTCGAAAAAGGTGTGTAGTCTAGAGGTAGCCTTTACATAGCGCCTTTTTTTGAAAGAGCACTTCCGAAAAAAAGGCATTATTCCTCATAAAATGAGGTTTTCCCTGGTCGAAAAGACTCCCGCGTTCTTTCGATTTACTTTCGAAAGAACGCGGCAGCAGTCTAGACGCAGGGGAAGCTTTTGGAAAACAGGCCTCTTTTTTCAAAAAACCCCTGTAATCTAGACACACCCTGGGGGATGGTCATCACTGGACGTGATGAACTCTCGAGGGTCCCTCCAATTCCACGATTCTCTGGATAGAATGGTCTTAGGAACCTGAGTGTGCCCACACATGGCAGCCCCCCCATCCCATACCCTGTCTCACAACTCCACTTTCTATCTGCTGTATCATTTATACACATTGGGTGATCGAGACAGAGCACATACCCAGAGCTGATTTCTTTCTGTCCTATTTAAGGATCTGAACATTGTCTTTGTTTCTTCCACTACTGCAAATGAGCAGGTGATTCCATGGAGCTGCTAGCAATGACACCACGGTCTTCCCCCTGAGGTGTGCTGTACGGATTTTTTTCTACTCTCAGGCTTGGAGCAGCGGGGATGATGGGGAACATCATAAAGCACAGACTCTCTAGTCCAGGGTCACTCAACATGCAGCCCACGGGTGGGAACAGTAAAATTCCTAGACTGTCATTGCTCAGTAAAAGTGCTGTCATATGGGTGGAAATCGGGTAACTATTGCATTTTATTAATATCAGAACTGACTTGAATGGGGCCTGCGTGTTGTGTAATCTTGCCTTAATCTTCGTATTCATGCCTCTCAGTGTGAAAGAAGATATTTGCTTATATTTGCATGTATATACAACCACTCTTAAGTTACAGCACCCGGCATGCGCTGTGAGTAACATTGTGGCCCCCAGGGCTTCCAAAGTTGAGTAGACCGGCTCTAGTCTGAATTAATTGCTTTACAGAACAATGAGGGATAACACTCATTTTCCATTCCTCCATGTGGACAAGTTACTGATCCATGGAGAAACATCAAATATGGACTTGACAGTTGTTCCTCATTGGTTTAGCTGAACAATGAAAATGTCATTTTTGGTTTGTGGTGTGCAATCAGTTCGATTCAGCCATGAGAACAGCCTCCCTCAGTGCATGGGGTGTCTCATATTAACCTTTTCTCTCCACCCAGGGCGTGTCTACTGCAAACATCACCCCAGATCCTGGGCGCATATGGAACACGGGGCACATTCTCAGGACACGTTTCTGCCTCGGAATTGGAAACCTTCTCTCGTACTCCATGTCAGATTCCAACACCTCCAACTTCACCAACCCCTCCACCTTCATCCTACTGGGCATCCCTGGACTGGAGGGAGCCCATGCCTGGCTCTCCATTCCGTACTCCATCGTATATGCCATGGCCATCTTGGGCAACTTCACCATCCTGTTCATTGTTAAGAGGGAGCCGAGCCTCCATGAGCCCATGTACTATTTCCTCTGCATGCTGGCTGCCACCGACTTGGTCCTGTCCACATGCATCCTGCCCAAAATGCTGGCGATCTTCTGGTTCAATTCCAGGGAGATTGATTTTGATATCTGCCTTGTCCAGATGTACTTCACTCACTGCTTCACTGCAATGGAGTCTGGGATCTTCGTGGCCATGGCGTTTGATCGCTACGTGGCCATTTGCCATCCCCTCAGACATTCCACCATCCTGACCAACCCGGCGGTGGCCAAGATCAGCCTGGTTGTGGTGCTGCGCGGCGTCATTCTCATTCTGCCTCATCCTTTCCTGGTGAGGTGGCGGCCATATTGCTCCACCAACATTATCGCCCACACATACTGTGAGTACATGGCTGTGGTGAAGCTGGCCTGTTCTGATACCCGCGTCAGTAATTACTATGGCCTCTTTGTGCTACTGTTTGTTGCAAGTGTGGATTTGGCTTTTATTGCTGTGTCCTACACCCAGATCCTCAGGGCCATCTTCAGCCTCCCCACAAAGGACGCCCGGCTCAAGACTTTTGGGACCTGCGGCTCCCACCTCTGTGTCATTTCATGCTCTTACATCCCTTCTCTTTTCTCCTTCCTCACACACCGGTTTGGCCAGAATGTTCCCCTGTATTTCCACATTCTTATTGCCACCGTGTATCTCTTGCTGCCCCCCATGCTGAACCCCATCATCTATGGAGTGAGGACCAAACAGATCTGGGAGATGCTGCTCCGACTCTTTCTTCCTAAAGGGGGCTAACATTTTTTGCTGCTGCCCTGGCTGTCAGACTGAGCTCCACACAAAGTTGGCTACTGACATGGTGCTGAGATACTGACTGGATAGTCTTAGAAGCTTTGAACCCTTTTTTCACGTTATTGGATTTTCAGGGGAGCAGCCAGATCACTGCTGTGCCCATGAGGGGTTGTTTGCCCCAAAGTCTAAACAAAGGTGTCTGTGTGAGGTGTCAAATGAATGCTTACATTCTACTGATTCTATGTATTCTACTCTTGTACTTGTGTGATGATTGTATGTGGAGTTATGCATATGCACTCTGTGCTGGTACTGTGAACATTGTCTGTCTGAGACAGAGCAATGGCCTGGACTTCCTGCTGTAAGGAAGGGATGTCCAATGAATGACTATGCTAACTAGGCCAATGGCTGTCAAGGTGACCAATACACACATGAGGAATGTGTCTGGAAACCTGCAACCAGCCAGGGCATAATGACTGTCGGCATGTGAAATACAGAGAGGTCACTTGACCATGTCTCTGGCTGGGGAGACACCAGGAATGGATATAAAAATGCCATGAGATGAGTTCTATAGTAAGCTGAGGGTCAGTAACATGGAGTCAGCAGGCCTAAATAGAGGCCTGTAACATGAAAACAGCAACAGGCCTGCAATCTAGTGAGCAAGACTTTGGTTCGGTAACACAGGAGCCAAGAAAGAGGCCCTATTGATAACTGTGTAATTGTGTAAGTTAGGTCGAGTATGGAAGGACAAGGGAGGCACTGGGTACAGACTGTAAGCCAAAGGGGAGTAACGGAACATCTTAATAAGAAATGTCTTGGTACAAAGGCTCCCCCAAAACTAATGCACATACTGACCTAGGTTCAGGACCAGGTTGGAATTGACAGCACGAAGGATAGTAAGTTGTTTGTACCTGTCTATAAAAGGATACAGCAAAGGGTGCTCTCCAGCCAAACTTGGGGGCCGTGGGGGCGCACTAGGCACCGGAATGGCAGTAGGAGCCTGAACTTACAGAATGCACAGTAGCTTAACTTTGACTAACTGCTGTTAATATCTGTTATATGGCAATAGACCTGCCCGGTGTTGGTACCTTGTCAACGTGGGCCATAGTGCCCAGTGGTGTAACATTGTACTGATCTCTGTTACCAACTGGTAGAGCTTCGTATTTGACAATAAACCTGCTCGATTGATTTCAAACCTTGCCTGCATCTGTCGTTTCCGGGGGCTCTCAGAGATCTCCTGTGTTGACCCAAGTGCACGGGGTCTAACACTCTAATAAAGGGAGAACCGATTGTTACGCATGCAGCCGAAAGTTTATCACTGACGGAGTAGAGGTCCTGTCAGGAGCGTGCCAGGACGACCCTGACCAGACGACGCTGACACTGACAGTCCAGACCACCGAAGGTACCGAGGTACGAAAACACCGAGGTACGACAAGCTCTATCTTGTCTTTAATCCCGCTACTGATCCCAGAGGCAGCTTTGCAAGGGACAGAGAGCCAGGAAGGACCGTCGACCCATCCTAACATAGGATGTATACCAGAGACTGTTAAGATAGCAATTTGTAACATCTCTGCTAGGAGCCTGCATCAAGAACTTGGCTATTGATATATGTAATGTATTCTCCTTAACAACCTTACTCTCATGTTTTTCTTTCTTTTAGTAATAAACCTTTAGATTTTAGATTCTAAAGGATTGGCCCAATGCGATCTTGTGGGTAAGATCTAAATTGACCAGGGATCTGTGGTTGGTTTGTTGGGACCGGGAGAACATATTTGGGGCAGGTGAGATTGGGTTCTATAAACCCTCACCTGTGTGTAGGCCTGGGGCTGATTGGAGCACAGGGAGAGCTGGGGTGTCATAAAAACATAAGAACGGCCGTACCGGATCAGACCAAAGGTCCATCTAGCCCAGTATCCTGTCTGCCAACAGTGGCCAGCACCAGATGCCCCAGAGGGGGTGGACCGAAGACAATGATCAAGTGATTTGTCTCCTGCCATCCCTCTCCAGCCTCTGACAAACAGAGGCCAGGGACACCATTTTATCCCCTGGCTAATAGCCTTTTATGGACCTAACCTCCATGAAATTATCTAGCTTCTCTTTAAACTCTGTTATAGTCCTAGCCTTCACAGCCTCCTCTGGCAAGGAGTTCCACAGGTTGAGTGTCTGAGGGGTTTTCCTCGTGAGGCTTCCTGCTGGCCAGATTGGCAGCTGGAGTGCTCTGTGTGACTAGGTTGGAGCCAGTTTGGCAAAGGTCTCCAGTCAGGGGCTGTAGGCAGCCCTGGTGTTGAGCAATTCGCCCTGAGCAGATGCCCTCAGCGGTGCCCAGATCGGGCCTAGTCCGTCACACTTTTCCTGACCTCGCTCTGCTGCGTTAACACGACCAAGTGGGGAACTAATCTGAGTGGAACTCACCGCTTGCCAACTTTCAGACTCCTTTTCACTGGACCCTAGAACCTCCACACTTGGACTCAGGTCTTCTGCCAGGCCTCCCCTCCGCGCTCACCTCTTCCACCAGGTGCCCTGCTGCAGTTGCTGGTGTTATGCGTGTAAGAAGCACATGGGCTCTTTTTCAGGGGAAAAGGCAATGCGATGCATTTATTGGAAATACAAACTGGAAAGAGAGCATATGCATTCACACACGTCCTGTGGATGGTTCATAGTTACCAGTCCGTCATGCCTCAAGTCAATCTTACTGGCCAGGCTGACTGAGTGAGGAGTTGGGGTCCAGGACGAAGGACCAAGCCCAGAGTCTAATGGCCAGAGCTCCCCTTTTTACATCTCAGTTCCCATTGGGGTCTGTCGGCTTTGCAGTGCCACACTGCAATCCTCCATGCTTAGGGTGCGTTAAGCTGTGTTGTCCAAAGTTATCCTGTGATGGGTATTGTCTGGCTTCCCATCCATGTCTCTCACTCTTGGGGGGTCTCTGACTGTCTCCGAGGTTTTGTCAGTGCTGCCAGCCCAATTCAGCCTCAGCCAGGTTGGTTGTTTCTTTAAGATGTCCACTTCTTCTTGACCATCTGGGTGTCTGTGCTGGCTGTAACAGTCACACACCACCTCCCCTCACTCCACACAGCCGCGCGGCGCATCCGACAAGATGAGTTGTCACTAGAAGTCACAGCTTAGTTTGGGATGCAGACATGAGGCACAACCTCATTTCCAATGCTAACAGGGAGCAAGGCCTTACAGTAACATTATCTAATCATGAGAGACAGGGCGAGAGACATAGAAGCTACAGAGCAAGTATATGAAATAATGGTGCATCATACTTATAGTCTTCGAACCAATGCTGACCAATATTAAAATCTACATTTTTGCTCATCCCTTTCCCACCCCCTGCCACTCACTGGGTCATGTCCACCTCCTTGCCTCCACCCACCGGCACAGGGGGACCATTGCAATTCTTGGTATGGATCATACCATTTACCGCGATTGAAGGGGCTGTCTAGAGCTTCAAAATTCCAGGGGGATGGGTTGGTCGGTTGCTTGCTTTTTTTTTTTTAATACATCACTTACCAATTAGCTGAACTGGCCCTTCCTGGAAAAAGCTTGACATCCAGGCTCTCCAAGGTAGCGTTCTCTGCAGTGCTTCCAGTTCCACGCACAGGGCCGGGTAGGCAGGCAGCACGGCAGGGTTTCCATGCATGGATGAGACGATGGCGTAGGGAGGAGGGGTTCAGATTTATTAGGAAGTGGGGAACTTTTTGGGAAAGGGGGAGCCTAGACAGAAAGGACAAGCTCCACTGAAACCAGACTGGAGCCAGATGGCTGGCACTTACGATCAAAAAGGTTGTAGAGCAGTTTTTAAACTAGGGCCTTGGAGGAAGCTGACAGGTGTGGAGAAACACATGGATGGCCAAACCTCTACCCATTGACTATCTATGCATCCATTTTAGGCATTTGCAGGGCACCAGACCTGTGGACACCTATGCTTTATCCATAGCAGAGTTTTCTCATCTCAGGGCCCAGACAGTGGCCGACAACGGGGATCTGCCTGTACAGGATCTGCCGAGAAAGCTCCCCATTGTCTGCAGAACCACGGCTAGACTTCACTTTCACTTTCGAAACGGTGCTTGATCAGCACAGCACCCAAACAAGAGTATGCAGATTAAGCCCGGGATATTTAAATCCCAGGTTCATTTGCACTTTTCAAGTGCTTGATTTGCATTCTTCTGCTGACAGAGGGATGTAGTCTAGAAGTAGCCTTAGTTTGGTGAGATCTTTTTGAAACTCTTCACAGTCTGCTTTGGTCTTTACTATCTTGAGCAGTTTGGTATCATCTGCAAATTTTGGCACCTCACTGTTTGCCCCTTTCTCTAGATCATTTATAAATAAGTTGAATAGGATGGATCCCAGGACAGACCCTTGGGGGACCCCACTAGTTACCTCTCTCCACTCGGAAAAATTACCATTTCATTCCCTTTGTTTCCTGTCTTCTAAGCAGTTATCAATCTATGAAAGGACCTTCCCTCTTATCCCATGACAACTTACTTTCCTTAAGAGCCTTTGGTGAAGGACCTTGTCAAAGGCTGTCTGGAAATCCAAGTATACTATATCCACTGGATCCCCCTAGTCAATATGTTTGTTGACCCCCTCAAAGAACTCTAGCAGATTCATAAGACAAGATTTCCCTCTATAGAAACCATGTTGACTTTCCCCCAACAAATTATGTTCATCCATGTGTCTGACAATTTTATTCCTTACTGGAGTTTCCCCTGATTTGCCCGGTGCTGATGTTATTCTTACTGGTATCCAATTGCCAGGATCACCTCTAGAGCCATTTTAAAAGCATAGCAGGGCTTCCTTTGATAGGTGGAGTATCTTTGAAGTCCTGTGAAGTGGATTGATCCTCTATTGAGTAGGGAGAAGGAGAGAGACAGGGAATTTGGTGAGTTTCAACAGGACTCCCATTATCTAGTGATGGCCAGTCTCAGATGGGAGATGGATCATTTCTTCAGTGGTTGCCCATCAGTGTCACTTTTTTTTATTATGTCACATTTCCAGACTGTGTTTCCTTACTTCAGGTGGAGCAGCAGCCAGTAAATCTCCTCCTTGGCCAGATGGCCCATGTCCTTGGCTAGGTCAATGAGCTACAGGCACTGGGGAACTGTGCTGAATTCTAATGGCAGGGAAGTTGAGGGGCCTCCATCAACCTTCTTCTGTCAGCTCCCCATCCCCCCAATGGCCAGGAGGTTTTCTCCCCAAGATCCTCTGCTGGACACACCAGGGAAGGAGAGAGCACGAGACACTTAGCTCCTTCTGCTCCCCCAGGGATCCCGGAGCAAAGGGAAGTGGGCAAGGCCCTCCAGGAAGACTTGGATCCGCAGCTGCTCCAGGGGGAGAAGAAGGGACCCAAGTCAAGGCATGAACCTGGCTGGAGCAGGGGTTAGAACACAGTCCTTGTGAAGACCCAGGGTCTCCACTGAAGCAGAAGATGAAGTGGACTCAAGACTAGCTCATTCCCTGCTGTGACTCTGCCCTCCTAATGGGAACACACCCAACGCACAGCTCCTGCAGCTGCAGCTCCCACAGCCTGGTGAGTGAGCTGTAGTCAGAGGTCACTTATGCCCAATCGGGGATAGTAAGGAACTGCTGCTCCTTACATGCTTGTCCTCTCCCCTGGGTACTCGGGGGCTGCTGCAGAAGGAGGCAGGGTCAGGATCAACAGACCGGTGCACCTGCTGTGCCAATGAGCCCAGCTTCATCTCTGGAGCTCAGACATGGTGCTCAGGGTGGGATGCCTGGTTCATTGGCCATTGTAGTTCTTCAGGGAGGGTGGCCAGTCAGGATTTACTGCCGAGGTGTCCTCACAGGTCTCTGGCTCCGTCGATGACCATAACCAGAAGGCTGCTTGCGTGTGTGCTCAGTGATGTGTGCCGTGTCGACTAGTTCACTTAGTCTCCACAGCATACCCCGAGAGACAGCCCCCAAACCACCAACCAGATAAGGATTGAAGGTGCTAGGCCAGGTTTATTGTAGAGCGAAGTACAGTCAGAGTTGTCAGTAGACTCTATTGAACCACTACCCATATGTACCCCATAACAATGGAATGACTCAGTCAGTGGGAGGTTCCACTGCCCCCTAGGTCATTCAAAGGCTGCCCCCCAAGACACCACCTTATTTACAGGTACAACAAGTCACACCTCACTACTGACGTATCCGGTTGCCACCCTCTGACACTGACAGATTACCACTCTCTGACTCTACTTAGATTCCACTCATCACCCTGTACCTCATGGTTTGATTAGATCATCTTTATCCATCATTCTGTCATTTTATACCTTTCCTGAACCTGGGTCTGTATCTGGGAGGAGTAGGTACCAAGGTCTTTTCTAATGAGCTGGTGGTATCATGTGCTTTCCACTTACGATCAGTACCAATTATTGTTCTGCAGTCGGTACCTAGCACCAATGAGTGTTTTGCACTGTCAGCCCCGTGCGTGCCAAGTTCTGTGAGCTGGGGCCAGCCTCTTGCCCACAGCTGAGCTTTGCTTTATGTTCACCATGTTTTGCCCGTTGTTAACTAGGCCTCAGGCCTCCAACCAGGCCTGTGCTGCACGGGCTTATGTTTTAGGCCCTCATCTTACTACAGCAGTGGTGCTGGAGAAGGGGATTCTTACAATGTGCCTTGGTCTCTCCAAACGGGGGCAGTGCTTAGTATCGGGGCTGCTCCCCTCTTTTCCGAACTCCTGATTCATCCACAGCCCATCAGGGTGGAGACAGACCCTTCCCCCCTCCCTGGCTTGAGAGTCCAGGGTAAGATGAAGAGAACGACTGCGAAGGGTCTTTCCTCCTTCTCTGCATAGTCCTGAATGTCGGTGCTGATAGGAGAGACGAGCTGATCCCCTTGGCGCTCTCCTGGTTCACCAAGGAGGAATCTTTGACTTCTATGGGCACCTTCTCCTGGATCTCCTGGGAGTGGGGGTAGGGCGTGGGTTTGGGAAGTGGGGGTTGAGGCTCTCATTCCCAGAGCCAGCCAGGGCCCTGACTTGAAGTCCTTTGCACTGTCCCTGAAGGAGACCTAGAGAGCCCTGCCCTGGCTGCCCTGCCCAAGGCTGGTCCACTGGGGTGTAAGCTAGGAGGGCAGACTGGCAAATGGGTTTCCAGTCTCTCCATTCTAGTTCTCCCCAGTGCTGAGGTAAAACTGCCCCAGCCCCTCCTCACCATGCTCACCTCCTGGATGTACTGGAGCCCGTCTGTGTCTGGGGACTCTGCTAGCAGGTTCCCCAGCAGGGCCTGCCTGAGGTCAGACACGCCCTTGTGCTGAGCCCACAAAGAAAGGCAGTTATGAGTCACTGCTGGGAAATTGGGAAAACTTCTCCTCCCTGTTAGTGGCCCCCTGCTCAGCCAATCAGCATTGAGACTCGGAGAGGTGGGAGGCTGAAAGGTCTCAGCAGACGTCCCAAAGGAAGGCCCAGGTCACCACTGGGAGACCAGTCTCGGAGCCCTCTTCCAACCCTACCTTTTCGGGACAGCATCCTATAAAGCCATTGGGGGGTGTCTTTGAATCTGCCCTGGAGTTGCACCTCTGTCCTGATTGGCTGGTATCAGGGTCTCTCTGTGAGGTCATCACCTCCCCATCACTTTCCGCCAATAGGCTGAGGTCCTGCAACAGGCCTTTGTGATGTCACTGCCCCTCCTGCCCCTCCCCTGCAAAGTTGATGCCCTGCCCCTACCCAGCCCTCGGGACACACTGACTGATCAGAATTAAAGTGCTCTCATGTGAGCTACAGAGCAAATATTGTTCATAGTCATTCAGCAAGTATGTGAGAAGAACTAGAACATTAGAGAGAATCAGGAGCTGGGCCAAGACAATAATTGCCGAGAAGCTACATGATCAGGGGTGAGGCTTCCGATGGAAGAGGCACATGACAAACGGCAGCTCATTACAGCATGGCAGTGTGAAACTCGCTGATCCCAATGAAGAAAACTACCTACAAAATAAAAACTTTTACTTCAGAGTAGGTTGGACAGCCAGCTGTCAGGGATGGTCTAGACAGTGCTTGGCCTTGTCGTGAGCGCAGGGGACTGGACGCGATGACCTCTCGATGTCCTTTTCCGTTCTAGTGCTCTATGATTCTATGAAACTTTGGGTACATCCTGCTAAGACTGCCCTGCCTGGAGCATCTGGGTAGAACCCCACTCCTATCCATGCACATTGTAGCTGGCCACCCGGGAGACATGGATCGTGGGCTGGTAAGTATAATATAACATTGATTGATGGGACAGTGTATGCGTGCATGCGAGCGTGAGTGTGTGTGTGAGTGTGTGTGTGAGAGAGTGTCCAGGCATCAGCTTCTTCAAGATAGGCCCAGCAAACAAACCGGCAGGCCACCACTGGTCACCACCTACAGCCCCCAACTTAAACCCCTCCAGCGCATTGTTAACGATCTATAACCTAGCCTGGAAAATGACCCCTCACTCTCACAGGCCTTGGGGGACAGGCC
>CM057845.1:315254832-315265453 GCA_030068395.1 Apalone spinifera
ACAGTGATGAAATCAAGTTTATTTGACATGACTTGTCTTCCATAAGCCATGACGTTGACTGGCTTTATCTCTATTCCTACACTTTTGTAACGAATCCCATGCCGGCTTTTAATTTTTTGTTACCTTTCTTAATATTTTTTATTACATTTTCCCTTTATTTTTAATAGTTTCTGTTTAACAGAGAGCTGCCCTATATTTCTTTTTGCCCTTATTTTTCTGTAGCACTTCCTGATTGTGCACTTCTGGTTCTGACTGAGATGTGTGGTTCCTCCATCCGTGTATAACTCGGGTGTTTGGAACGCTAAGGTTCTATTGCAGGGATAAGCATTGATTTTTGGCAGGGGGCCACTGCAAGATTTTGGTACGTGGTCAAGGGCCACACCTTTCTTTGGAGGGTTGTGGGGTCTAGGTTGGCGGTTGGGTGCAGAAGGGTGCATGGGGCATGGGAGTGGGGTGCAGGAGACTGTGTGGAGTCTGAGAGGGTGTTTGGGTAGAGGAGGAGGTTGTGACCTGGGTCAGGGGATTGGGGTGTAGGGTCAGGGAGAGGGTGTGGGTGCAGGAGAGAATTCTGGCCTGGAGAGGGGTGTAGGAAGGGGGTATAGAGTCTGGGAGGGAGTTGTCACTTGGGGCAGGGGGTGCAGTGGGATTGGATGGTGACCTGGGGGAGGGTGCAGGAGGGTTTCGGGGGCCAGAGGCAGATGCTGGTGGGAGGAGTTTCCCTAAGTATCTCCTGGCCAGCAGGCTGTAGCACTCCAAGGCAGGCTGGGCTTCCTGCCTGTGCAGCACCAGCCCTCTTGAAAATACAGGCTGCTCCCGCCACTTGGCTCTCAACTCCGGGAGGAGGAAGAGGCTTGTGTTGCCCCAGTCTCTCAGGCCAATCTCTCAGCTCTATTGTCTGCCTGTTTCCAGCCAATACGAGCTGAGAGATTGGCTGAGGTCAGTTCTTATTGGCCAGTTGTTTCTGGCCAATAGGAGCTGAGGATTGGCCTGGGGGCAGGGAGATCGTACAAAGCCTCCCCCTCCCTGGAGAGCAGAGAGCCATAAGGACTGGGTTTTAAACCGTGGCAGCTGCGTGTGCCTGAGGGACCCGGGAGGGTGGTCCATGGGCCGAATCTGGTGTTTGGTGGGCCAGATCCGGCCCCCAGCTGAATTTTGCTCAGCCCTGTTCTATTGTAAATGCTGCTTAACTTGCTCCTTGATAGTCAACAGGGTAAAAAGCATTTCGCTACCTTGGGTGACATGAAAAACAACGAATGTTCCTGGGTCAACTTGGCGACTAATCAAAACATAGACTCGTGAGCTTTTGTGCACAAACCCCACTTCATCAGATGAGTTGGAGTGGAAATAACAGGAAGCAAGAGAAATGTATAACAGCAGAAGTTCCTGTCAATTGTAGGACCTGTGTTACTGAGGCTAATGAAGTGGGCTGGCTGTGTCCCATCCATAGCTTTCCGTGTGGAAATGCAGATGTTAAAGATGGGAGAAAGTGGCTTTAGTATGTGCCAACAAGTTAATGTCTTTATTTAAGCCCAGGGTAACAGTGCCACATCTGTAGGAGTACATCTACACTGTACAGCTATTTTGGGATACGCGAGGTATCCCTAAATAGCTACCCTGTGTCTATATAAGCCACTCATTATTTCCAACTATTTTTCGAAATAACAGGCGTGCTAATTCACCACCCCAGTAACCCTCGTTGTTCGAGGGTTCAGGGATGGCTCGAATAAGTGCGTTATTTTGAAATTTGGTGCTATGTAGACATGCCAAATTTCAATATAAGCTGTTTCAAAATTGATTCGAGGTAAGATATGTAATCTGCATACCACAAATTAGATATCTTATTTTGAGTTCAGGGTGCTGTGTAGACACACCCCAGCTGAATTCCAGTTCTGCCCCCTCTCTCTGTCATTGGTTCCTGAAATTCCTATAGAAGAATGGCTACTTTTTCCAGGACAATCTTGGATTTCTTCTTTGATATTTTTTAATGGCTCATCAGTTTTCATAACTTCCCATTAGCATTGTATTTCCCTTTCCCTTGCCCAACTGCTGCCTTCACTGTGCCACTGAACCAGGCTTTTCGGCTATGGTCTCCAGTGTTTTGACTGGGGTGCCATGGCTTTTAAGATATCTCAGGAATTCCTCCTAAAGATAATGTGCCTTGGCTTTCAGGAATTAGCCTTTTGAAGCACTAGGGCCTGGTCTATACTGGACCAGGCAGGTTGGCTTAAGGGACACAACTCTACACAACGCAGAATGAGGTGTCATGGACACCAGCAGGGGCTGCCCTCAGCATTCAATTGATGGGTCTATGTGAGGACCCAGTAAATCGAATGCCAGAAGATCGACCTCCAGAGGGTCAATCTTCTTGCTAGAGTGGACATGCCCTGAGTGTCGAATAGCGACTAATAGTTGGGATCTGTTCTCACATTGTCCACTGGTGTGGAATCAGTTTAATTCTTTGTTTGTGTCTCCTCTCTCATCTGCGGCCTCCTTTGTCTCGCCTCAAAACCAAAAAGTCCCAGAACTTACACACTGTTCACACGTGGCAGCCTCCCCCATCCTCAAAGCCTGTCCCAGAAACCCCCTTTCTATCTGCTCTACCCTTTAGAGAGACCGAGTGACCAAAAGTAAGTGCATGTTCAGACCACGTTATTGCCTGCCCCATAGCGTAGGCATCCGGATTACACCTTCGTTTGAGCCACTAATGCGAACGAGTAGGTGTTTCCATTGAGGTGCTATTGATGCTGCCTGGGTCTTTTCCGTGAGGTGACTTCTACTTGTGGATTGTCTCCCTCTGTCACCTTCCCCTATGCTCATCCCCGCACAGCACGTGTCTTGGAAAAAAGTTTCCTTTTTTTTCCCTCTCTCAGATTTTCAGCGACTGAGTGTCATGAGTGAGGAGCAACCGATCTACTTCACCTACGAGAACAGCCTCCAGCATGTGGTCTCTCAAATTAACATTGTGTCTCCATCCAGGCTTTTGTACTACAACCATTACTGGAGACTCTGGGCACATACAGGAAGTCAGAGGAGGAGACTTTACATGTAGGAGACACTATTCTGCCTCAGAGCTGGACACATGCCCTATTCCATGTCTGATTCCAACAGAACATACTTCATGAGCAACCCCTCCTCCTTCTTCCTGCTGGGCATTCCAGGCCTGGAGGACACACATGTCTGGATTTCCATTCCCTACTGCACCATGTACGTCATAGCAATCTTGGGGAACTTCACCATCCTGCTCATTGTGAAGAAGGAGCCAAGCCTCCATGAGCCCATGTACTATTTCCTCTGCATGCTAGCCGTTGCTGACCTGGTCCTGTCTACAGCCATCCTGCCCAAAATGCTGAGCATCTTCTGGTCCAACTCCAGGAAGATCGATTTCATTGCCTGCCTCACCCAGATGTTCTTCATTCACTGCTTCCAATCGATAGAATCTGGGATCTTCGTGGCCATGGCTTTGGATCGCTACGTGGCCATCTGCCATCCCTTGAGACATTCCTCCATCCTGACAAACTCCATGGTCACCAGGATTGGCCTGGCCGTGGTGCTACGCAGCTGCATGCTCGTACTACCGTATCCTTTCCTTGCGAGTCGGTGGCCATATTGCAGAACTGACCTCATCCCCCACACGTACTGCGAGCACATGGCTGTAGTGAAGCTGGCCTGCGCTAACACACACATCAGTAGTTACTATGGCCTCTTTGTGCTCTTCTTAGTGCTTGGTGGGGATATATTTTTCATTGCTATGTCCTACATCCAGATCCTCAGCGCCATCTTCAGTCTTCCCACAAAGGACGCCCGGCTCAAGACTTTTGGGACTTGCGGCTCCCACCTCTGTGCCATCATGGCCTTTTACATCCCCATGATTTTCTCTGCCCTCATGCACCGGTTTGGCCACAATATCGCTCTGCATTTCCACATTCTTATGGCCAATGTGCATGTGTTAGTGCCCCCTGTGCTAAACCCCATTATCTATGGGGTGAGGACCAAACAAATATGGGGCCGGCTGCTCTGGCTCTTTACTCAGACAGGAGACAATGTTTTCCCTATGGCTGTGGCTCTCAGATGGAGCTCACAGAGAACTGGCTGATGACGTGGTACAGGGCCTGATTCCCTGCATCGTGCACTGGGACGTCAGAGGGACAGTCAGAACATCCCTGGCCTTACTGAGCTGTCCCAGTGTAACAAACTGGGGAACCGATCTGTGTGCAGCCCCTTCACTGCAAACAAAAATTTAAATAAAAAAAAAATAAATGAGGAGGAGTTATCGATGGCTCATGGATCAGCGGCATCCCGGTGATTTTTCACACCCAATTGTCATCGTTTGGGTTCTGCGCCTGTCTCTTAGGTCACATGGGTCATGGCTTTTCGGACTTTTCCTGACCTCCGGGACTTCTGCAGTGTCCAGGGTCGCCAGTCTCAGGGCTGCCCCAGGAGTTGGACTCTGGGCCAGGTGACACTGGCTGCTGCCAGAGTGACTCTGGGCACAGCCACAGGAGCTGCAGCTCTGGTGGCCTCCAGCAGCAGTGCCCGGGCAGCCAGCCCAGCCAAGGCCTCTGCCCCCCACAAAACTGATCCCACTGCTCATACAGCCACGTTCTCTGCCCCACCCCGGGCGTCGGCCCCCAACCGGCCACAACAGCTGCAGTCTGTAGCCCACACAGAGGTCCCCAGCCATGTGGCTGTGGCAAACCCAGTCCTGGCAGCCTGCCAGCTAGTGCCACTCCCCTGAGGTGGGCCTTCCTATAGCTACCTCACCCCACAAGTACTAATCACAGCTATTTGTAGCACAAGTCAGGGACAGGGCCTCTAACTTGTCCAGGACTTACAAGAAATACCTGTGACTAGATTGTTTGTGAGGCACCGAGTAACCACACACTGGGAGAGGCAGTGCCCAGGAACAAATCCATGACAACAAGGCCATCTGACCGTGATTGACACAAACGGGACAATACAAGAGTGTGTTCACTTACAACTAGGGCATACTCAGGCTCATGCACTTATACACATCTGTAAGAACATAAGAGCAGCCAGACTGGCTCAGGCCAAAGTCCATCTAACCCAGTGTCCTGTCTGCCAACTGTGGTCTGTGCCAGGTGCTCCAGAAAGAGTGAACAGAACAGGGAATGATCAAGCAATCCCTCTCCTATCATCGACTCCCAAGCTATCAAAAACAGAAATGAGGGACACCATTCCTATCCATCCTGGCTAATAAATATCGATGGACCTAACCTCTGTGAATTTATCTAGTTCGCTTTTGAACCCTGTTAAAGTCCTAGCCTTCACGACATCCTCTGGCAAGGAGTTCCACAGGTTGACTATGCATTGCATGAAGAAAAACATCCTTTTGTTTGTTTTAAACCTGCCACCCATTAATTGAATTTGGTGAACCCTCGTTGCAATGTTATGGGAACAAGTAAATAACTTTTCCTTAGTCACTTTCTCCTCACCAGTCATGATTCTATAGACCTCTGTCATAATGGTTCCCAACCTTTTTGAGCACATGGACCTTTTCAATCTATTAAAATGCCACAGACCTACACCCCAAGGGGAGCGGCAGGAAGTGATGGCCAACATTTCCCTTGCCCTGCACTGCTTCCTCAGCTCCGCCCATCTATGGAGGATACGGAAACGGGGCTCTTGTGGCCAAAGTCAGCTCCTCCCCCGGCACTCTGCTCATGGCCAGGGACGGAGCCCCGGGGGAGAATAAAAAAGAAAAGGAAAAGAAAAGTCAGGATCGGGCCCACCGCGGGACTGGGGGTGAGGGCTGGAGCATAAGCGGCAGTGCAGCTGGTGATGGGAGGAGGGCGGTGCCTCCTGGGGTATCAATATCCCATCCTGAGGGTGGGAGGCAGCATCCGTGTGTCCTGTCACCAATGGCCAGCCCTGGGAGAGACTCACCTGGTGGAAAATCCCAGTCCCACAGTGGGGCCAATCTTTACTTTTCTTTTCTTTTCCTACTCTTTCCGCAGACCCCCTACAGTACCGTCACGGATCACCAGGGGTCCGCAGAGCATGGCTGGGAACCCTGGTCTCTCATATCCCCCCCGGTCTCCTCTTTTCCACAGAGGGTGGGTAGAACTCTACAAACAATCTCAGATTCTTCAGGCCATTTTGACTAGGTAACTGCTCACGCCCAGTGGCCGGCTACACGCCTGCAGGGGAGCATGAGAGAGAGCAGGGCGGGGCGCCCCTATGCGCCACTCCGGAGAGCAAGTGGGAGTGTGGTGCTTGCTCTCAGGGACTTACATTTCTGACAGATACTGTCGTATCTCAGCCCAGTCAGGGCTAGCGGGGGGATCAGGGTTGAGTTGGTGCAATATAACACTAGCTGTCAGAAGTGGGTAGAGTGCGGAGGGTCGAGACATGGGAGGTGCAGGGGACTGGGGAGGGAATTGAAGTGTGTAGGGGTGTAGGGCTCAGGGCAAGGAGTTGGGGTGTGTGTGTGTGTAGGGGGAAGCACAGTGCTCCCAGCGGGGGGGCTCAGGGCTGGCCTGGAGCAGTCCCGGTAGCTGGTTACGTGGTTGCCCCCATCCCACACTGTCCTTGCCAAAGGAGATGTTGTTTTATGGGGGCACCCCCAACATGCAGACCAATGGGTGGTGCTGGTGCATAGATCCCCCGACCTGCTGCTCCCTTCCCCTCCCCCCAGGGCTACACCAACAGTCCCCACAGGGACAGCACATGCCTGGGCATCCCAGGTGCCAGCCAGCCTGCGGCGAGCAGGACAGCAGTACAGGATGGGGCACAGATGCCCCCCAGGAGCCCGGCTTAGAGCACGAATGCATCCACCTACTCCGGGGACACACACACGTCCCACCCACAAGCTGCCCAGCCATTGGCCTGAAGCCTTAGAGTTCAGCCCATGCACATGGGCCTACGCACCCTGCTGAGTCCTGAGGCGTCTCTCCGGCCTCCTCCCCACAGGCCCATTGGAGCCTCTTGTCACTGGCTGGTCTGTGAGCCGGGGACATTTAGGAGACACCAATTGTATCTAGGCTGGGTACGTTCCCTTTATTCTCACTAGCATTGACAAGAGGTCACACTCCATGTCCAAGGAAGATGGGCCTGTCTGGGTTTTTTAAGATCTAATATTAATTCTTCGGGGTAATTTTGCGCAATATTATCACTTAGTGCCTCTTTTCCCATAACCTTAGGGCATCGGGACATGGTCTGGTCCCATATGTCATCACGTCCTGTCTCCAGTGCCTAAAATAGCTAGGCTGAAATTGTGCAGGCCTTAACTCCCACTTCTTGAGTTTTAGCTTCCCTAACTCATGTCTCCACATAGTTCATCGCTTAGATGACCTGTCGCATGTTTAATTAACTCGAATTGCCATACCACGAATATTTATGCTCTAACACAACCAGAACTCCACGCTGTAAATGCATAATGAACTAAAACAAATTCCTTCCGAATGAAGATGATTCGCAAGTTATCACGGTTGTTTGTGACCATGACGGAGAGGATGGCAGCCCGATCAGAGTGGTTCACCCCTGATTAGAGTGGTTCACATACTGGCTCACACTCTTCATCTTCTCTGTTAGTGGTATAATCCTGCAAAAGGAGGGAGCAGGCCTTCCTGGTGGCTCATGCACCAACTCACAATATCTGAGCGGGCTCTAGCTATCACCCATCCGCACCTGTATGTCTCATTACCTGCTTCCCCAAGGTGATGCTGGCTAAGGCAGAACAGTGTTGCACCCGGCACGACCCTGAACTCTCGGCCCATGTTTGCGGATATCGCTCGTGAGTCAGCTGTGCTGGAACCGGCATGAGGACACACTTGAATAAACCGCCCCAGTAACTTACGTATTCCACCAGTTGTTTTTTGAGACTGGTGGGCTGCTGTTGTTTGGGTTGCTCATGTCATTCTCTTGCCACACTCTTTTCATCTGTTGGGGTTGCCAGCAAGAAACATCTGGGAGGCCATAGGGCTGGCAGTGTGGGGGTGAACAGAGGTAGAATAGAACCAGCGTGTGCAATACGTGTGAAAGAACCACACTTGTGAAAGAAAGGGAACCGAGTTTTCCAGCAGGGGTGTCAGGACTCCTGGGTTCTGCCACGTGCGAATCATGCTCCGTGTGACCTAGGCCAAGTCATGTTTCCCTGGGCCTCAGTTACACTATCTGTAAAACAGAGATATGTCCATAGTGACTTTCCTGTGATGACAGTTACTGCTGACCACTTGGTGACATCTCCATGTGCCTGCACAAAGAGTTCATCTCTCCCCTTGACGTCTGCCTCCAGATCTGTGAGTCTAACATTCACCTATCCATCCTGGGCACTTGTAAATACACACAAACACACAGAGCAGCCAGTTCCTCCCTGACTCAGCCCAGAGCCCAAGAGTCCTCCTCTCCCTTTGGGATTGTTCGTTAATTACTGTTTACTCCAAAAGCTGGATAAATAGCCCAGAATCCCAGACAGGCTGGTCTCCCGCCTGGTTACATTCAAATGCTGCCTCTCCCCTAGAGGCTGAGGGAACCCCACTGGGAGGGCCCAGAGCTGTGTTATAAACACTGCACAGCCCTGTGCCGGCTCTCAGTGTGGGAGGCTGCTGCAGATGCTGGGCTAGGACAGGATTGAGACGCGGCTGCCTGAGGGGGATCCCAGGGAAGACACGTCCCTCTCAGCACTCCCAGGTACCAGCTCTGGCTGAGGGGCTCCCCTGCTCCACAGACCCAGTGCAACGTGGGCATGGTAGGAGAGAGTCAGTCCGGGGGCCATTCTGCTCTGCCCAGGCATTAAACATCCCAGAGCCCTTGCCACGGGGGTGAGTTTGCTCCACTTTCACAAAAGAAAAGGCCACTTTTCCCACACAACTAAGAACTTTTCCCTCAGATTTCACCTACAGCTGCTGAGATTCAGTTTGGCCCCAGCGCCTCTTGTCCTGCGCTCTGAGGCCAGAGAGGGCCACTTTTCTCCATCTGTTTTATGGCAGCATTTCAAATCTCTGTGCAGCGCCGTCATGCCTCTCCCCCCAATCTCCTCTTTTCCTAACGGCACATCCCAAGTTCCTTCAGCCTCTGTGTTCCCTCCCTTGGATCTTCTTTGGCTTTGGGCTTGGGACCATTTCCAGATTCTCTATCATCAGCCCATGAAGCACGGCACTCCAGCAGAGGCCTGACCGGCACCGAGTACGGGGATACCCGCGCGCTCTGTGACTTGGGTGTTTGCCTCTGGGAATGCACCTGCCATGGTATTTTGATTTCTTGCATTAGCAAAAGCAGACAAGGCCCCTGACCAAGCTTCATGTAGACAACATGAGGCCAATGGCAAAATTCTTCCATTGACATAGTGCAGCGGATTGCCTAGGCTGACAGGAGAACCACGGTCGGTTTAAGTATTGTCTGCGCCGAAGTGTGGTGATGCTTTACGTTCAGAAAAGCCCAGAAGTAGATCTTTCCTAAAAGCCTCTTGTCTGGATCTGTAGTCGTTGGGAACGGGAGAATCCGCTACTTCCCTTTGCTGCTTGTTGCAATAAGGAGCCTGCCCACCTTCCCTGCTAAACATTGGGATATCGTTTCCAATGGGAACGTGTCTGGCTTCAGCTTCCAACCTTAGGCCTTGTCCTGCCTGTCTCCACTAGATGACTCAGCCCATTATTACATGAGCTGATACAGCCTGTTACCACCCCCCTCCCCCGCCCCGAACGTCTCTGCTTGATCTTTTTTTTTTAATCAGAGAATTAGAAGATGCTCTTTAAATGTCTTTCTCTGTCCGTCACTATTCTCAGCCTTGAATCATTTTATGGCTTTTTTCTGCACCTTCTTCCATTTTTCAATGTCCTTATTGAACTGTGGACCCTGGAACTAGCCATAGTCAGTTTCACCAGTTCCATGTGCAGAGGTAAAATCCTTCCCTTGCTCCAATTCACCACTCCCCTTTTTGGGCAGTTGGCTGCAGCATCACACCGGGAGCTCACACTACAGTGGTTCACCGTGGTGACCCCTAGCTTCTGTGCAAGGTCCCTGCGTTCTACAATCTGGGGCCTGAGTCTGTAGGTCTCCCTGTTCCGAGAGGATCGCTGTCAACCTTTGCGTCAGCCACAGGTTTTATCTGACGTGATTTTCCATTGACTTTCAGATCACATGAAAATATTGAACAGCATTAGCCCTAGAACTGAGCCCCATAGAACCCCACTGGAAGCAGCCCCATGCACTGACAGTTCCCCGTGAATGGCTTTCGAGGTGAGTCACATGGACAGTTTCTAGTCCATTTTACAAGTGCTCTAACATTGGAGACATTATTTCCATGTATTTTATCTGTCGGCCTTCCCCTGCTAAATCAAACAGCTCAGAAATTTCAGTCTGTTACGCCTGCCTGCTCCCACTGATAAACCAATGTGCTTTCTCATGAAAGCAGGAAGTCTCAAAATAGGGATTGGGACACCTCGTAGGGTCAGTAGGGGGGAGCATAAGCTGTCAAATGTATCCAGCCGGACATGACCCCCCCCTCCCTTCCTTCCTTTGGTGTCTATCTGGCTGAACATACCCTCTGCTTTTCCCCTTCCCTTGACCCTAGTTCTCTTCATTGCCATTTATGTTACGCTTATGAATATGTATGTAATCTGTGGAATGAGTGTGGAAGCGTGGATGAGAAACTCCCAGGCTA
>CM057845.1:315280940-315291972 GCA_030068395.1 Apalone spinifera
TACTGCTTCTCAGGGGGCAGTGACGCCTTGGCTGGGGGAGACCAGGGAGCTGGCCATACAGGACCGGGTGGTGAGAAGCCCCAAAGAGCTAGAAGGAGAATTGCAATGACCTTGTCATCACCCCAGGAAGCCCCTGCAAGGGGGTCTTCGGTGACCTCACCCTGTCACAATTTCCCTGTCCCATGTTGTTATATGTTGTTTTCCTGCTCCCCAACCCCCTATCATTCACTGCCTTCCCTTTCCCACTGAACTGCCTTTTTACCCAAAAGTTTCAGAGGGGTGGCCGAGTAATCTGTACAGGACACACTTAATAAACAACAAATGGTCTGGTAGCACTTTATAGACTAACAAAACATGTAGATGGGATCATGAGCTTTTGTGCACACAGCCCACTTCTTCAGATGACCAGAGTCCCTTTCCCACTGAACTTTGCTTCACTCTGGAATCATCAATTTTAACAGTCTCATAAATTCCTGTAAAGAAATCCCAATGTTCATTCCCATATTTCTGACTAAATCAGGTGTGTGAAATTGAAGGCCAGAAGCCAGACACAGTCCCCATTTTGCCTGGATCTGGCACCCGGAGCTCAGGGCTCGTTGCTCAGCCCCCTCCAGACCTCGTAGCCTCTGGCTCAATTGGTTTTTCCCTGGGTCAGCGGGAAAGAAGGTTTTTCCCCTGGTCAGCCCCCGACCAAAGAAGGTTCCCCACTCCAATCTAATTATTTCCTCCCAATCTCTTTTACTCATAAATTGGCTCAGCATTGAGTATCTAGCATTTTTTGAACACTGTCTGTAGATATTGCATGTGGGGGGCATTTTTCTCTTTGTCCATTGGAATGGAGTACGTTCCATTCTTTATTGTCTTCTCTATTGCACACACGTCCATTACGTCTTCTTTAAATTCGAGAGTCTCAGAGTTTTTAGGCTGTTCCACTTTGGCAACCACCCCAACTCTCATAGCCCGTCTCACACAGCCCCTTTCTATCTGCTACACCCCCTATAAAGAGACACGGTGACCAAATCTGCATCCATGCCCAGAGCACGTTATTCTCCATCCCATTCCGTAGGCTTCCAAAGGGTCCTTTGTTTTAACCACTGCTGTGACAGAGCAGGGGGTTCCCTGGAGCTGCTGTCAATGATGCCCAAATCTTCTTCTTAGGTGGGCTCTAGCTGGGATGTTTCCCTCGGCACGTGTCTTGGCAAAGGTGTTTTGATTATTTTCCACTCTGAGATGCTGATCAAGTGAGTTAAAGGGGAACTCTCCGCGGCATTGGCTATGAAGCTTGGGTTTATTGCACTGAAGAAGAATGAGGGAGAACCAGTATCCAAACCTATCTCCCGGTGCCCGTTATGGAACTGGAATTACTGACACATGGAGCTCCAGCAAATATGGACTAGGCCTTAGTAGGGCCAGTTGTTCATTATTCCTTTGTTTGAATAATAAAAAATGTCATTTTCAGTGGGTGAGGAGCAACCAATCTGCTTCCCCCATGAGAACATTCTCCCGTCATGCATGAAGTGTCTTATTTTGACATTGTGTCCCCATGCAGGTATTTGTACTGCAACCATCACCTCGGAAGCTGCGCACATAGTCAGAGGGATATGTTCTTATGATACAAGGTACTCGTAGGAGACTCCATTCTGCCTCAGAGTTTGAACCCAGCTCCTGGACTCCATGTCAGATTCCAACACAACCACCTTCACCAACCCCTCCATTTTCATCCTGCTGGGCATCCCTGGCCTGGAGGCAGCCCATGGCTGGATCTCCATCCCCTTCTGTGTTATGTACATTGTAGCCATTGTGGGGAACCTCACCATCCTGTACATTGTGAAGAGGGAACCGAGCCTCCATGAGCCCATGTACTATTTCCTCTGCATGCTGGCTGCCAGTGACCTGGTCCTGTCCACGTCCATTGTGCCCAAAACATTGAGCATCTTCTGGTTCAATTCCAGGGAGATCGATTTCAGTGCCTGCCTCACCCAGCTGTATGTAATTAACAGCGTTGCAGCGATGGAGTCAGGGATCTTTGTGGCCATGGCTTTTGATCGTTACGTGGCCATCTGTGATCCCCTGAGATATTCCACCATCCTGACAAACCGCTTAGTGGCCAAGATTGGCTTGGCCGTGGTGCTGCGTGGTGGCATCCTTGTATTGCCATATCCTCTCCTAGCAAGACAGTGGCCATATTGCAGAACCAACATCATCCCCCACTCATACTGCAAGCACTTTTCTGTGGTGTCTCTGGCCTGTGCCGACATCCGCCCCAGTAGTTACTACAGTGTCTGTGTGACATTCTTTGTGCCCAGTGTGGATGGGTTTTTAATCGCTGTGTCCTACATCCAGATCCTCAGGGCCATCTTCCGACTGCCCACAAAGGATGCCCAACTCAAGGCATTTGGGACCTGTGGGTCTCATCTTTGTGCCATCTTAGCCTTTTACATCCCAGATCTCTTCTCCTCCCTAATGCAGAGGATTGGTTCTTATGTGCCCCTGCCTGTGCTCATCCTCATTGCCAATATGTACCTCTTGGTGCCCCCCATGCTACACCCCATCATCTATGGGGTGAGGACAAAGCAAATCCGGGACAGGCTGCTCTGTCTAGTTACTCAGAAAAGGGCCTAACGTTCATTCCTGGAGCTCAGACTCTCCGACTCACCTCCGTGCTGAGCTGACTGGTGACATGATGCTGAGCCCTCTTTCCTGAATCCTTTCCTGGACAGTCAGACAAATCCTGAGTCCTTTCATGACCTGACTATATAGGGTCAGCAGGAGAAACTGGGGAATCGGTCTAGGTTGCCGAGTTGCCCCCTTTTGAGTTGCCCCCTTTCGTATGGCTTGTAACTGTACCTCACCTTTGGCAAAGCATTTCCACAGGCTGACTGTGAAGAAATATGCCATGCTGTTTGTTTGAAATCCTCTGCCTATTGATTGGGTAACCCCCAGTTATTGTGTTATACGAAGGAATAAATAATATTTCCTTGTTCCATTTTTGCACAACCTTCATGGCTTTATAGACGATCTCCGATCCTCCCAGTCATCTCTTTTCCAGGGTGAAAAGACACAATCTTTTAATCTCTCCTTCTGTAGGTGCTGTTCCATACACTTAATTGTTTTTCATTTCACTTTTCTGTAACATTTTCAATTCTACTGTGTATATTTTTTGAGATGGGGCTCCCAGATCTGCATTCATAGGTCCATACTGTAACACACTCAGGACAGCTGGCTCCAATAATTTGGTGGAGGGCATGCATGCCGGGAGCTGAGTGAATGGTTTTCTATTTCCTGAGCAAACTGTCTGAGACTGCTGCCACATAATCAAAGCAGGCAGACACAGGGGGCTAACTGAGAGCTTACCTGAAGCAGCACAGCAATTAAGGCCTGTTGTGCTCCTTTAAAAGTTTCCCTTGGATAAGGGAAGGGGAGGGAGAAGAGCGAAGGACCGAAAGGAGGAAGTGAGTTGCTAGAGTGCTGAGAACTGAGACAGGAAAGATATTTGGGCTGGAGAAGAAAAAGTTGAACCAGGGTGCTGTTCAAAGAAGGGCAACAAAAATGATGAGGGGTTTGGAATGGGTACCAAGTGAAGAGTGACTAAAAAGACTGGGACTTTTCAGCTTAAAAAAGAGGAGACTACATGGGTTGGGGGGTATGATAGAGATCTATCAACTCATGACTGGTGTGGAAAAAGTAAATGAGGAATAGTTAATTACTTTTTCCCATAATAAAAGAACTGGGAGTCACCAAATGAAAGGAAAACCAGTGCTGGTCCCTCATCTCCCATATTCTATGCTCATTGGGAGGGATTGGGCCATTGGGACCCATCCCACCTTCATTGGATGCCTTATTCTCCATACCTTCAGCTCAGGCCAGTTATTGGCAGGTTGTGCAGCTGCTCTCCGGCAAAGTGACTTGCTCTGAAGCTGCATTAGAACCAAGCAGCAGAGCAGCTTCTTTTAAGGTTGGGAGGAAAGGGATTTGAACCCCATAGCCTATGCTAAGGAAACTGATGCTTAATTATTAGGGCAAAAAGACCCAGCCCACTAGCCTTTGTTCAGCTGGTATCCTTGGTTATCTAAACCTTGTGGTGGGAACAGATTGCCCCCTGTATGGGTAGATGGACAGAGCCTGAACAAGGGGAGGACCCCATGATACCAGGGGGTTCAGAAACCGTTACCGACTCCAACCTCATCAAGTTGTCCAAGAGGGTAGAAGCAGAATCGGCAAGTTAGGGCTACCAAGTCCCAAGAGGGTGACATTTGCATGGGACCGAGATATGAGAACATCAGGAAAAATGTTGCTAAGAGTGATGAGGCACTTTGGGAAAACCCAAAGTCCAGGGGCCATATTTCATAATCTAGAGGGACCTCCTAGACTGGGTCACACATGATCAAAAGGTACACCAGCTTCTAGTGCCACGGAAACACCAAAGGGCAATCTTAAGCCTCGCTCACAGTCACCTTTTGGGGGGACAACCGGGGGTGGAGAAAACACAGGTGAGAATCTTGCACAGGTTCTTCTGACTGGCGGCTGATGAAGATGTCCAACAGAGTTTTGCCTCCTCTCCCGAGTACTAATTACACAGCCCTTGTCCCCATCTAAGAGCCCCTCTGGTACCCTTTCCAAAGTTCCATCTATTGGTTGGCTCTGCAACTCCTCTTCTTATTGGCAGAAGCTAGGAACTGAACAGAGCTCATCATTAAGGCTCCCCGTATGTCACAGAGATCACAGAATTTATGGTTTCTGCAACTTCCTGTGACCACTGTGACACCTGTAGCTGTCCATGTGGATGACTCAGGAGATGCCTGAGTATCTTGGGGTGTTGCTCTCCTGTCCCACCGCTAATGAGGCCATAGGAGGGGAATTCAGACTAAGGGTCGGAGAGCAGGAGGGATAAGGACTCTGGGTGGCATTTACTTTGGGAGCCATGGCTACTCCTCCCTCAGTTGCTAGCTCTAGTCCATGCACTGCCCCTGACTACAGGTACCCACCCCCACCCCCAGTTCCCATTGGCTGCCCATGGGGCAGGAGCAGCACACAGACTGGATCTATGACCAGATGGGAGGACCTGTCCCCACCTCTAAGGAGCCAGTAGGCAGCTTTCCCCAGCAACACCAACCTTCCTCCTGTGACAGTGACACCACTTGGACATCCCTCCAAGGAGTTACAATGATGTTCGGGTCCCACTGAGCACCCATGGTGACCCCTGGACTGTGTTGCAGGTAAGAGGATTCTGTGTTGAGGACTTGCACTGGGAGCAGGCTCAGATATGAAATGTCAGGGTCTAGACCCTCCTTTATCCCACTAAATGGTCCCTCTGCTCAGCAGGTCTCACTCCAGGGCTGGGACAGGAGCTGCTGCAGCCTGACAAGGATCCTTTCTACAGACAGGAGAGAACCCCAGATGAACAAGGTCTACCATGCACTGCCAGGTCCCCTTTTCAACTGGACGTTCCAGTGGATACCTCCAGTACCTGGCATCTCTAAATGACACCCAGACACAGAAGGTAAAAACTGCCCTGTCAAGGTGAAACCCAGATGGCTGGAAATCGTATTATCTCCGATTCAACTGCATCATTATGTCTTACGGGACTCTCCACTCACGCTCCTTGTGCTCAGCGGCATGAGGCTGGAATGAAGGTGTCAATCTAGAGTTGGCCATTGAAGATGGAAGAAAGGAATAACTGAATGCCAGATAAAAGCTCATTATTCCCAGTGTCTCTGCAGAGAGTTGGGACTAGAAAAAATGGAAACTCCCGAAAAACGGGGAGTTGGGGGAGGAGCCCTGAACTCTAGATAAAAGCCAGTTGTCTCCAACATCGGTGGAATCTTGTTTTTTCCCACCGACTGACATGGGAACCAAGCTTCAAACAAAGTGTCACCACCACATGCCAAAGCTGTACAAGACAGGGAACGGCCTTGTCCATGGTTCTTCATTCTGCACACAAGAGGATTTCTGGAAACAGAATCATGAACCAAATGGGTGGAAGTCTGGAACGCAGCCTAAAACAAACAAAGGAACAAAAAAAGTGCACCTTGTCCCATTAGTAGCGGCTGCCTGATCTTTTAAAATGAATGAACTTTATTTGCTCTATGTAAACCAGTGATTTCGATGTTGCATATTCCCTTCCACATTGAGGGAGGGAACAAATTTTAAAGTTTACACTGTACAAGGTCTCTGTGCAGCACAAGATGATAATAATTTGGGTTTTTACTCCAGAGGGAGGGCCTGTGTCAGGAACTGAGGGTTGCCTTGGCTGAGGCATTCCCATTCAGGGGGTGATCAGAGATCCTACATGTAACTACAACTGGGAGTATCCCTTAACAGAATGTTGTGCCAGTAACGGTGCACGCTGGAGCGCTTGGCAGCTTATCACAGCAGTACAGCGTGAGAGAGAGCAGTCAGAAAACCACAGAGCAGAGGAGGCATATTTGGGTGAAAAGGATGTCTTCTGGGGATCTCCCAACCCTCCTCGGAAACTCACAGTTCTCCAGCATCTACAGAGCTCTCCAGCTGTGATGTCACAACCTTGCTCAACTTCCCGTGGCTGGAAACCCACTTGGCAGTTGTGTATCGGTCCCCTGTGAGTGGAGTGCCAAGCACGAAGAACTTCAGACTATTTTCAGCTCAGCTCCTGCGCACTCTTCAGCTGCTTCAGTTCCCCTTTCCCTGAGCTGTCCCCTGGGGCCGCATTCCCTTTCCAGTGTCCCTCTTTTGGGACACATGTTCATTAAAGCCAACAGATCCCGACCTGGCAAAAATGGTTGCATGACACATGACCAGAGTGGGCTAAGCAACTGGCTGATTCATTGACCCAGATTCAGTCTTTGGCCATGGTTAGAAAAGTCTCTGACTGGGAAGGAGGGCCACCCCATGGTCGATAAGCTGGAGCTTTGTAATGTAGACCTGTGTTTTTAAAGAACTAGCAGAAGATAGGGACTGTAATTGGCTATTGTTTACATACAGCTTGCTAGAGGTTAACGGTGTAAACAAATGATTTCTTCTAGGAATGTTTTCTGTTCATTCAGGGATCAAAAGGGAACATTGTTAGATGAGTCTTGCGTGTAACCATACCATTTTCAGTGTGCCTTTTTAAAGTTTATTCTGCCCAGGAACTGTCTGAAGGTCTTTTGGAATCTGACCTTTTAATTTCAGATCTGCTTAAGGGGGCATCTAGACTACACTTCTCTGTTGACAGAGAGATGTAGATTAGGTACATCGAAATTGCTAATGAAGCGAGGATTTAAATATCCCGTGATTCATTAGCGTGAAAATGTTTTTAAAGAACTAGCAGAAGATAGGGCTGCAATTCCATACATACAGTTTGCTATAGTGTAAACAACCGATTTCTTCTAGGACAGTTTTCACTTAATTCAGAGCTCAAAAGGGAATATTGTTAGATGAATCTATGGTGTAACCATATCATTTTCAGTGTGCCTTTTTAAAGTTTGTGCTGCCCAGGAATTGTCTAGAGCATTGTTTCCCAATTGGTGCTCCGGGGAACCCTGGGGATCCGCGAAGCGAAAGCAAGACTTCTGCGAAGAACTGGCACTCCCCTGCACCCTGTTAAAGAGACAGAGCCATGGCGAGAGGGGCTTTTTTTTTTTTTGCTCAACAAAATGCGGCAGGGGAATTTTTTTTAAGGCAACTCTAGGGGTTCCGTGGCCAAATAAAATTGGGAAACACAGGTCTAGAGGGCTTTTGGAACCTGACCTTTCTATTTCACATCTGCCTAAGTCTGGAAGAGATCCCAGAAGATTGGAAAAGGGCAAATCTAGTGCCCATCTATAAAAAGAGAAATGAGAACAACTCAGGAAGCTACAGACCAGTTAGCTTAACTTCTGTCAGGAAAGATAATGGAGCAAATAATTAAGGAATTCCTCTGCAAACATCTGGAAGATAAGAAAGTGATCGCTAAAAGCCAGAATGAATTTGTAATGAACAAATCATGTCAAACCACTCTGACAGGTTTTTTTTGGATAGGACAAGTCTTGTTAATGAAGGGGAAGTGGTAGATGTGGTATACATCGACTTCAGTAAAGCATTTGATATGGTTCACATGACCTTATCAATAAACAGGGGAAATAAAAATACTATACGGTGGGTGCATAAGTAGCCAGATGCTCATTCTCATAGAGTAGTTATTAATGGTTCACAGTCATGCTAGAAGGGCATAACAAATGGTGTTGTGCAGGATTCAATTTTGGGATCAATTCTGTACAATATTTTCATCACTGATTTACATATTAGCATAGTACACCCATTAAGTTTGCACATGTTACCAAGCTGGGAGGGGTTGCAAGGGATTTGGAGGGTGGGGTCATACTTCAAAATGATCTGGACAAACTGCAGAAATGGTCTGAGGTAAACAGGATGAAGTTTAATAAAGACAAATGCAAAGTGCTCCACTTAGGATGGAACAATCCGTTTCACACATACAGAATGGGAAGTGACTGTCTAGGAAGGAGTCCTGCAGAAAGGGATCCAGGGGTCATAGTGGATGACAAGTTAAATACGAATCAACAGTGTGACACTGTTGCAAAAAAAAGGAAACATGTTTCTGGGATGCATTGACAGGAGTGTCGTGAGCAAGACACGAGATGTCATCTTCTAATTTAACCTGCATCAATTAGGTCTCAGTATTGTGTCCAGTTCTGGGCACCACACTTCAAGAAAGCTGTGGAGAAATTGAAGAGAGTCCAGATAACAGCATCAAAATGATTAAAGGACTAGAAAACATGAAAGAATTGGGTTTATTTGGTTTGGAAAAGAGAAGAATTAAAGAGGACAGCTTTCAAGTAACTAAAAGGGTGTGACAACGAGGAAAGATCAAAATTGTTCTCCTTGGCCTCTTTGGATAGGAAAAGAAGCAATGGGCTTAGACTGCAGAAAGGGAGGTTTGGGTTGGACATTAGAGAAAAAAAACCTTCCTACCTGTCAGGGCTGTTAAACAGTAGAATAAGTTGCTGTGGAATTGTGGAATCTCCATCACTGGAGATATTTAAGAGCAGGTTGGATAGACACCTGTCAGGGATGATCTAGATGGCATTTGGTCCTGCTGTGTTGGCAGGGAATAGACTTGATTACCTTTTGAGGGCTATTCCAGTGCTATGATTCTATGATTCATCAGTGGAAGCTTGAGTTACAAGACTGTGATATCCAGGTAGAGATTGGACCATCCTGATATTGAGTATTTTGACACAAGACTATAATCAATGAATTAATTGTGAAAAAACTCTATGCAGCTCTGAAGCCCAATATCTGTGCTATGAAACCAACTTAAGAACTCTACTCATGTCTGTATGATCTTTTCACCAATAATCAACCTCTCTCTCTCTTTCTCTTCGTTTTTAATAAATCTCATCTTAGATAGTAAGAATTGCTTGTAAGTGTGTATTTGGTGAAGACTTGAAATATTCATTGACCCACAAGATGATGTGTCTGATCCTTTGTCCTTGGTAGAACTTCGATGAACAAGATTTCCAACAATCACCGCTGCAGAAGAGGTCCCCGGATTCACATAAACACAGTCCTACTCCAGCATGCCATCCCCCTACCACAGAGAACGTAAGAACATAACAAGGGCCCTACTGAGTTAGAAGAAAAGTCCCTCTAGATCAGTATCTTGACTTCCAACAGTGGCCCGTGCAAGGTGCTTCAGAAGGAATGAGCAGAAGACACAATCAGCCAGTTAGTCATCCCCCATCACCCATTCACAGCTTCTGGCAAACAGAGTATGTCATCCCATCCTTTCCCATCCTTGCCAATAGCTATTGGCAGACCCTTCCATGAACGTATCTACTCCCTTTCGTAGCCTTTGATCGTACTAGCCTACAGTGCACGCTCTGGCAAAGACTTCCACAGGTCGACCTTGTGTTGTGTGAATAATTTATTTCATTAGGTGAGCCCTAGTCCACATGATATCGGGACACATTTTTGTTTACTTTCTCCACTCATCATGATTGCATTGACCTCCTTCATGACCCCTTTAGACATCCCTTTTCCAAGATGAAAAGTCCTCATCTGATTAATCTCTCATTTTATGCAAGTCGAGTCACGTGAACAATTCCTTTCGTTTGGTTTTACACCATTGGGTGATTATTTCTGTGAGGCCATCCCTAGCTTGTGTCTTATGAGAAGGAGTAAATGACACTTCCTCATTTACTTTTTCAAAACCCATTATCATTTCCTAGGTCTCTCTCATACTCCCATTGGTCTTCCCTTTCCTAAGATGAAAAGTCCCAGATTTAATAATATCTCATCTTAAGCCATCTGTTCCAGTCCCCTAATATATTTAGTTTTCTCTTTTCTGTCCGTTGTCATCTTTCATCTTTGTTTGAAGAGGTGGAGACCTGGTCTGTGTCCAATATGTGGGCACTACATAGATTTCTGCAGAGACAATTTAGTGTACAGAAGCGAAGAGTGAGGGGGCATTTCAGAGCAGCCTTCAACTTCCTGAAGGGAGGTTTCAAAGATGATGGAGAGAGGCTGTTCTCAGTGGTGACGGATGGCAGAACAAGGAGCAATGGTATCAAGTTGCAGTGAGGAAAGTCTAGGTTGGATACTAGGACAAACTATGTCCTTAGGTGGGTGGGGAAGCACTGGGATCGATTCCCTAGAGAGGTGGTGGAATCTCCATTCCTAGAGTTTTTTAAGTATTGGCTTTACAAAGCCCTGGCTGGGTTGATTTAGTTGGGATTGGTCCTGACTTGGGCAGGGGGCTGGACATGATGACCTTCTGAGGTCTCTTCCAGCTCTATGATTCTATGATTCTATAGAAGGAGAGAGTAAAAGACTGTGTCTTTTTAGACTGAAAAAGAGATGACTTGGTGGATATAAAAAGGGCTAGATTGTGGAAATAGAAAATCATTCACTCAGCTCCCGGCATGTCTTTCCTCTACCAAATTATTGGAGCCAGCTGTCCATAGTGTGTCACAGTATGGACCAATACACAGAGATCTCATAGCCCCATCTCAAAGAATACGCATCGTAGAATTGGAAATGTTAGTGAAAAGTGAAATGAAAAGAATTAGGGGTA
>CM057845.1:315313871-315329668 GCA_030068395.1 Apalone spinifera
TAAGGAACCTTCTTTGGGTCGGGGGCTGGTGGCCCACAGAAAAATCATTCGGGACAGAGGCAGTGAAGGCTGGAGAGTGAGTGAGGGCTCCCCAAGGCTGTGGGGAGAAGGCTTGAGCCCTGGGGGCCAGATCCAGCCAAGCTGGGGACCACATCTTGCCTCTGGGACTTAGATCCCCCACCCCTGGTTGAGACAGAAAAATGGGAATGAACACTGGGATTTCTTCACAGGAATTTCTGAGTTGGCGCCAATTCATGATTCGTCAGTGAAGCAAAGTGAATAACTTTGGCTTAAAATGCAGGTCAGGGGGAAATGGAAGGCAGCAAATGGTAGGGGATGGGGAGCAGGAAAGCAACACATAACAGAGGAAAGGGAAATATTGCTAGCAAGCAATAGAAACGGGATGTTATGATAAGGGATGTTACAAAGAACTCGGAAAAATCTTGGCAGAGCCATGTATCATAGCAAGCTGACTCGGAACTCTATTAAGAAGAAAACAGATCAGAGGAGAAGTTTAGGATGATCTTTAGCCAGAGAAACAAATGGTGTAAATGCTGCTGAAAACCTAGATGTGATCAATCCATAGTTTTGTATTGCGAGGGGAAGGAAGCAGTATGAGACACACCTACCACATGAGGAGATGAAATATTTCCTGCCCATCAACATCCAAAGGGGGTATTAACCACGTCTGCAGAAGAACTTAGAGTTCTGAACAGGAGTCACGAATGGACAAATCAATCCCACAGCCCACTTGGAACAAGAGGAGGCCGTCAGGAAACAGCAGAGACAAAACAAAAAAGGGGGGGGAGCAATAGTGGGATAAACATCGAGTGTATAAAAACGGAATTTTCAAAAGGTTTTCCCAGGGTTAGGAAACAATGGAAAGGTTGTTATGGAATCATTTGAAAATGAATTTCTAGGATTTTAATTAATGCCAGGCAAACACAGGGGTTTTGGAGACCCCGTCTTGTCAAATCAATCTGATTTCCTTCCTGAAGGAGAGCGCACATGTGGTTGATCAAGGAAATCGCTCAGACGTAATCAACTTTGATTTCACTGAGGCATGTGATTTAGTACTGGTAACAAGGCCTGTTAAACACGAACCCTAGACAAGAGCCATAAGCAAGTGGAACACAGACTGAGACCTCGCTGGCTGACAGATCGGCCAATGGGGATGTTTCCAGTGGGGATCTCCAGGGGTCACCTCGTAGCCTGAGGAACTTTGATATTTTCCTGAATGACCTGGAAGTAAATAAAACACCCGGGCACAAAATTGTCAGCCTTGCCTCATAAAGAGTCCTCGTGTGAGGTGGGACCTGTCACCCTGGTTGTGGGAGAATAACAATGGATTTGACTCTATGGAAAGATTGTGTTGGCATGACGCCCAGCTCCCCAAACCCTTTTGCCTCTGCACACGGCACTGGAGGAACGGACGAGGCCCTAGGTCACACCTGGGCGTCACGTTTCACAAAGGATATTGAAATATTGGGCAGCTGCAGAAAAGAGCAACAAAATTGAAGGGAGGTGGAAGACAGTGCCTGGCTGAGAGACACTTAACTGACGACCAAGCCAAGAATTTCACTTGCAGAGACTCAGGGCTCATATGGGAAAAGCTGAGTGAGGCCCGTGGATTGAAAGTTGAAGTAGGACACATTCCTGAAGGAAATAAGGCCCGAAGGTTTAGCCCTGAGGGTGAGTAGCCATGGGGACACACAGCCAATGGGGGATGCTTCAGCTCCCCATCTCTGCAGACCCAGATGGGATGCGTGTGCATGAGGCCTACAGCCGAGGCACAGGGGCTCGGCTGTAGCTCTGTAGAGTAAATACAACCGACACTGACTGCAGGGCTCCCTTCACCGTGGGTAGCCCTCCCCAGAGATGGCGGCTAAGTGGGTAAAAGGATTTTTCCATTAACCTCGTGCTGGCTGTCCAGGGGGTACCCGCTATAGCTGCACCTCTCAGGCAACTGGGCGGAGGGAGGTGGATTTTTCGCTGATGGCCAGAAAAAGGAAATGCAGTTTAGGGTTGAATTAACAGAAGCCAGGCAGGAGGGCCTCAGGCGGGGACAGGACAGCTCTGGGTCACACTGGGTAGGCCTCAGATAAAGTACCATGTCTGGTCACAAAGCTCATTACTGGGGTATCTGCCTAAAATCAATGGCAGGTGTTCTGCAGGGGGTCCGACTGGATGATCTAATGGCCCCTTTTCACCTTCAAACCCGGGAATCGATCAATAATGAAAACAGAATCCAGCTTTTATAGTCCCTGTGTCTCACCGCACACCAACAAGGGAACATTCTTCCGTTACGTGGAAGGCCAGACCATATAACATGGAGAAAAGACAAGAGCTGGCCTAATCCCTTGTTGGGCCGTGGATCCTCGAGCCATATACACAATAAGGGGAATGAGATTAACAAATGGACTGGCTGTGGAGGGTCGCTGGAGAAACAGGATTTACTTAAGCCAGCCTAACTCCAGTCATCCAGTTTTGCCCACGAAAGCTCATGATCCCATCTCCATGGTTTGTTAGTCGTTAGGATGCCACTAGACTATTTGTTGATTAGTAAGATTTTCCTGTTACAGACTCACTGGGATCCCCTTCTGAACCTTCTGTGAGGACAGCTCTTCTACAATTGCACAAAAGTGACTTTTGCCCGAATGGGAAGGGCAAAATATTTCCGCCAGAAGCACTGATTTCCTACAGTAGGAAGTCAGTGTTCTTGCGGAAATTCAAGCAGCCAGTGTAGACAGCTGGCCAGCTTTTGCAGAAAAGCGGCTGATTTTCCGCAAAAACTGGCCAGTCTAGACACAGCCTTAATGTTTAGACAGTAATTTTCCATTGCCTCATCTCTGTTTCTGGCTGAACTGTTTGTTGACATAACCTTCAGTCAAATAGTGGATGGGTAGGAGAAAAGACGTTTTGCCCAGTTTGGAATATTTGTTATAATTGTTCAGTGAGGATCCCTACCACCTCCATGCATCACAGTACATGGATGGGAGGTAACAGCACCTGCAGGCCTCAAGTGAAAGACGAGGCGGTGCCAGGCTCTGAATTATCCCACAATTGGCTTACGAGGTCTTCTTCCTCCGTTCTTGCTCCAAGGGGAGTTTTGCCTCAGTTGGGCCTAGGGAAAGTCTGGGTCACAGACTCTGAATTGGCCTTGTATTGTACCTTTCTTAATGTCTTTTCTCCTGAAGGATCATCTGTGGCACTGAAATGTAGCCACCTGAGGGCTGGAGGCAACCAGCCAACCCGAGGGCCCAGCAGAAAGGGACATTTTGGCCTGTGGTACTAGAAAAATCTCACCTGTGGGGTAGGGTCCCTGGGATGTTTAGTAGCTCGGCAGAGGAGAAAGAACCAGAGACTGACTCTCTAGCACACCATGGCCATGTTGCACTGGGGTTGTGGAGCAGGGAAGCTCCTCAGCTCAGGATGGTACCTGTGAGTGCTGAGAGGAACGTGCCTTCCCTCAGACTCCCCCTCAGGCAGCCGCGTCCCGCACCTCTCTCTGCCCAGCATCCGCAGTGGCCTCCTAGGCTGAGAAACAACACCGGGTTGTGCGCTGGTTTTAACCCAGCTCTGGGTAGTCCCAGGGGGGTTGTCTCAGCCTCTGGGGGAGAAGTGGCCCCTGGATGCAGAAAAGGCTGGATACCGGCCTGTCTGGCTGAGCTATTTTTCCAGCATTAGCAGTAAACAGTAATTAAGGGGCCTTCCCAAAGGGAGGTGAGATCCATTGGGCTCTGGGCTGAGCCAGACGTTAATTTGCTGTTCTGTGTATTTGTGTAGATTTATATTTTGTGGTTAATTAGGAAGAAAGCTACGGATACGATCAAGCTCTTCCTAGGGCCTGACGCCCTGCAAAGGGCCGGGAGGGGCAGAGCTAAGACAGATCTGGAGACAGGTCACTGAGGGGAAACTTGAAAACTTTCTGTAGGCACATGTGTCTGTCGGTGCGACATCGAAGATGGGTAACCATCACCACCCTGTGCCGTCCTTTTCATGGGAGGGTCTTTAAAACCCCGGGCAAAGGAACATTACTAGGAACACACTGGCAATATACAGATAGGTCAATTGCAGCACTTGGAGGCTTGAGTTGCCCAAGGTCACACAGAGGCTGAATGGGAGGATGAGACACAGAACCCAGGAGTTCCTACGTCCCTGCTGTAACATTGGTCCCTCCCTCACGCCAAGAGGGAAATTGACTCCCATTCAGGCAGGGCCTGTTCCTTGTGTGGGAGGTGGAGGAAAGGCTGCAAAAGGGATACTGAGACTGAGCAGATTTTCATGGCGACTCTGAGGGTCTCAGAAGGACCTGGAGTGTGGGAGCTCCCCGTCTCTGGGAGGGGTGATCTCCGGGACTCCACTTCCCCTCCCACCCAGAGACCTGCCCACCCAGCACATGCCCTGGGCCTCCTTCCTACGCACTCCCAGGAGAACCCCTGGGGCCAGGGTGAGTCCAGAGGCCGGGGCAGAGAAAAGGGGGCCATGGGGAAGGAAGTGAGGCGCCTTCTTGGAGACGGGACAACTGAGAGCCTCCAAGTGTAGGAACTCTCCGGTAGTGCAGCCGTCTCCAAGCAGAGATTCTCACTGAGCTTTGAGGCTGGGTTTTGTTTGAAAGAAGTTTGAGCCTGGAAGCAGCTGGGTTTAGTGAGGGAGACCAGTAGAAAATTGCCATCTTAAACGGTGCAGGATTGGAGGCCGTGGCTGGCTTTCCCAGCATGCAGCGCAGATTTTGTCTGCACCCCCCTTTTGTCAACAAACTGTTGTCTCTTGAGGTGTGGAAAAAACACCCCCAGGACCAAGCAAAGGGCCAGTGTGGACAGTGCAATTGCAGCAGGAGAGGCGGGTTGGCGGTGTGATAATTAGGACAGCAGGAGAGCTCTCTTCCCACCTGTGCGGCTCTTGGGGGCGTGGGACGGACAGAGCCTCCATCAGGCCCAGGGGCAGGCTGTCACATGGTTTTGAAGAAATGTGAGGAGTCTTGTGTACCACGAACCAGCAAAACCTTCCTAGGAAGGTTCCCCTTGGAACAGAGAAGCGAGTCCCTGGGAGGATGCTGAGGAAACGGAGCTGGGGACCAATCTGCCTTTTGTGGGAAGCTTTCCCAGAGCATCAGGGAGCCGGATGGATCTTGTTCTCCTAAGGCTCAGAGACCTCGCTCCCTCTCCATTTACCCAGCAGCCTGGACAGCCTTGAGGGCTCCCCTTCCACTGTGCTCTGTGTCAGGGTCCTCATCCCCCCAACAAGGCTGGGCCCAAGGTTCCTGTGGGGCTCAACCGTGGTCCTGGTCAATTAGGATAAGGGTACCCTGACCCCGGAGCCCTTTCTCCCACTGCTCCTCACATGGTGGGCAAAGCAAATTCACTGGAAGAAAGAGCAACACGAAAGTGAAGGAAAACCAGGACGAGTAAAATGAGAACACGTCACCCTGCCCTGTGGTCACGGGGAATCACAACCCAGCCCAGCCCCAGTGCTGATCCACCTCCCTGGATGCTTATCTGGCCCCTGTGGTTGGGCCTGTCCCCAGAGTCCCTTTACACCCCACTGGATAAAATTCCGCTGCAGCCAGCACATCCGGGCCCCATATTACTGTCCTCATCCAACAGCATGGTCCATAAAAATAAGGAATTGGTAAAAACACATTCTACAATTAGTATCTCACATCCCGTTCTCTTTACAATCCATGACAATATGAATGGAAGCACTACCAAGAGCAGCGCCATCTCCAAGGCTAAAAGGCAATGCCCCCCGATAGATCTTGGGGATGTTCTCCATCTGGTGTCTTAGTGTTACCCCATGTTCTATTTCCCTGTCCCTGCTTCACTCCAGGCCAATGGGAGGGATCTGTCCCCTTTTTTGTGGGTTTGGATTTGTCCAACGATTTTGGTCTGCTCAGGATTTGCTGCTCTGTGCCGCCCATGAGCGTTGGTCTAAATAGAAGTCCGGTGTTGTAGCTGGCCCCTGTGTGTTATTCTCTCAGGACCGAGTTGTTTAAGTTGGGGAGCACAAAACGATAGTGCAGGTTGTTGTGAGAGACCACAGTGTGGGGATTGGACTCCCACCTGTTCTGTTTTTTAGTACATCACTGGTGTCTATGGATACAGAGTGGTACAGGGGTACCAGTCTCATGAGAGCCCCACTGACGTGTTCTCTTCCGCCCTTTTCCTACATTGGGCTGTGGCTTTCATTGTTCTGAGAGCAGCCTTTGACCCACTAATGGCAATCGATCTCCTCGTCCTTAGAAATGTTTTCTTCATGTTTCACTGACAGCACCCTGAAGTTGGCCATCTCTGCAGGATCCTGCCCTTGTAGCACCATGGGCCATGACCTCCAGCTCCTCCCCTGCTGGACGTAAGTCTGTCTAGATGTCTCAAGAGAACTGCAGCCCTCCCACCATGCGGGCAAGTCACTACAGTTCTCCCAGCCACTGCAAACTGAGCTGTCCATGTTTGTAATGATCAGATCCCCCGTACGTATTGCCCATCTCTCTCCCAGAGAGGTATCCTCGGTACAAGAGTGTATCATGACATCATCTGGAAGGAGGGACCCAACTGCTCCGTTTGATGTTCTCTTTTCCCAAAACTTTCATTCTCTGGAACAACACGGAGGCTGTCAGACCACAGATGGAATCATTCTACTCTGTCTTGAATCTCTCCAGCTCCTTAGCTTCTCTAGTCTCCAAATCCTGAATATTTTCAATAAACCCCTAACTCCCATGGATTGGGACCTCTAGGGGATAGGCCGATGGGCTGGAGAGAGGTGCCTGTTTCCACTTACAATTGCCAGCTGTGAGCCCTCTCCTGGAGTGCGGTGGCTTGCACAGGGCAGTGTATACTCCTGACAGACCCAAGAGATATGTGGAGACCCAAATCCAAACTCTGCTTTACCTGATTGGGAGCATGGACATACACTCAGGTCTCCGACAGGAGTGGTGTGTCTTGCTGGGACTTTTCTATCTTAAACAAATAAACCCTCAGTAGAGCAGGGATTTGAATGTGTGTTTCTCCCACTCTAGGTAAGGTCAGTAACCATACACAGACACCCGGACACACAAAGACCCCGACCCGCAGACTGGAAGGTAGAGGAAGGCAGAGACACACACATATTTCTGACCAGGAAGGTTCAATCCATGGGCTGTGATCTCAGAGCATTCTACAGCAGGAATCTAAACCAATGCACTATGCTAGGGGTGCATGCACATGGATGCTCATGGGCACACACCCACAGTCCCAATCTGGAAGGCCCATCCAGGGGGTGCTGGTAATCTGAGAACCCCAAGCAGATGGGAGCTGCTAGGTTGATGAGTGGGGGGGGGGAAACCCCCCAAGAACTGAGACCCGAGCAGAGACTCAGAGCAGCTCGTTAGCCATAGAGCAGCATTGGCCCTCAGGGCTCTTTGAGTAAGCTACTGGGGAACGTTGGGATTCTTCCCATTAGGCAGCAAAGGAACCAGCGTCCAGACAGGCAGTGATTCCTGACTTCAGTATTTATCTAAGTACATTTGGGGTCTATCCCTGGATGCCTTTCTGGAAGATGCTTTAGTACAACCCAAAGTTGTCCAAAGCCAACAGAGCTGGCTTGCGGCACTTGGAGAACCAGCCCAATTCACGGAGATCCACGTCCCTCTTTTAAAGAGCAATTGCTCCTTTCTTTGCACAAAGAGCGGGCTCCCTGAAGGAATGCAGGTTTTTATCTGCTCTGCCCATTCTCCAGTGGCTGGAGTGTCCCAGCTGCTTGTGCGGCTAGAATCTGGCTAATGCCCCTTCCTTAGGTGGCTAGCAACTGTCACCCCATCATGGGGAGAGAACATGGGGGATGCTTTGTGATTGAATAGGATCATTTTTATCATTGTTGCTGTCACTGTTATAAAACTGCAACAAATCTTATATGGAGCATGTCCTGTAGGGTGTCAAAGGGAATGTTATGATTTGCTATAGTGGACCGAGGATGCACATTAGGTGGTGCCAATCCACATCTGATGAGCTCCTCTGTGAACATTAGACCAGCATGGGAGCTTTGGCTGCTACCTGAAAAGTTCTAAGTCATGCATGGACAGGGGACTTGCTCATATGGCAAATTCCATCTTGTAGCTGTATTTTTTTCTAAAGAAAGCAATGGGAGTCCCTCTGCATGGCCAAGAATATAAGAAAAGGTTCCTGGAGGTTCCTTCATTTTTCCTTCAATCCCGCTTATCATTTTTGGAGGGTCTTTTTGGTACCCTGAAGTTTGAAATGACTGATCACCCATCCTAACAGTGAATGTATTGCAGCATTTTTTCTTTCTTTCTTTCCTTTCTTCCCATTCCTGCTGCGCATTTGCAGGGTAGAATACACCATGGAGATCATAGGATTATCCCTAGTTTGTTTCCTAATCAAGTATAATTTTGAAATATACACAAATACACAGAGCAGCCAATTCTTCCCTGACTCAGCCCTAAGGCCTAAGTTCTCATCTCCCTTTGGGAATGTTCCTTAATTGCAGTTTACAGCAAAAGATTGGTAAATAGCACAGAAGTACAGGATGAATTGTCTCCTGCCTGCTTACATTCATATGCCTTCTTCTGAGTGGGGGGCTGAGAGAACCCCACTGGGACTGCACAGAACGGTGTTATAAAGAGTGCCATAACCCTGTGTCGGCTCCCAGCGTGGGTGGCTCCTGCAGGTGCTGGTGGGAGAGAGGCGAGCAACACGACTACCGGAGAAGTCCCATTCAAGACACTTTTGACTCAGAATTCACAGGTGCCCTTTTCTCCACAAACACAGGATTATATGCGCACCATGGGGTAGACAGTAAGTCCTTGGTCCTTTGTGCTCTGCACAGCCATTTCACATCCCATGGCTCTGGCCAAATGGGATGAGTTGGCTCCAAGGTCCATGGCCAAAATGTCCCCCTTTTCTGCAAACCCCCACCCATACGGGCTGATGGCCTCCAAACCAGCGGTGTCTGTTTTCCTCATCACATTGGATCCTTCAGAATGAAAAGTGTTGGCAGATCATAGAGCCATAGATGGTTAGGGCTGTAAGAGACCTTGGGATGTCTTCTAGGCCAATTCCCTGCTTAAGGCAGGAGCAGCCCCAACTAAATCATCCCGGCCAGGCCCTATAAACCTCTAGGGATGGAGATTCTGTCCCCTCCCTAGGGAACCCATCCCAGCACTTCCCCACCCTCCTAGGGAAATAGTTTTTCCTAAAATCCAACCTAGACCTCCCCCACTGCAACTTGAGCCCATTGCTCTTTGTTCTGCCATCCGCCACCCCTGAGAACAGCCTCTCTCCATCCTCTTTGGAACCCTGCTGCAGGGAGTTGAAGGCTGCTCTCAAATCCCCCCTCATTCTTCCCTTCTGCAGACTAAATAATCCAAATCACCCAGTCTCATCGATTTCTCCAGCCCCCTAAGATGTGCAATACAAAGAGAAATTCTGAGGCTGTGGACAGTGCTTTGTCCAGGTCCCACATAGGCAAAACATCTCTTAGAATAAGAACTGAGGAAAGACCTGAGGCACCAGCTGTGTGTTAATGAACAGACACTGTCGCCTCCTCCCCTTGCATCCCATGTCTAGCTGTTAGCGGCAGGAAGAGGCTGTTACCTGACACTTATCTGCTGGAGGTACTAAGACTGCTCCCTGGAATAATAAGACTTTTCCACATGGGCAAGATGTCCTGTCTTCAAATCCCTTCCTTCATTTGAGAGAGGGATTGAACTGTCCTGCTTGACACTTTTGAAGAAACGATTCATCCAGAAACAGTCGCCCAGCACAGGCCATTTCAGTCAAATGCTTAAAGTCTGACAAATTCACAAAAAACAGGTCTTCTGATTGAAGATGTCAGACAACCTAAGCCAGGTAGGGTGCTACCAGAGCCTGCTGTATGAGCTAACCCATCTTTCAATGCCATTCAGCTAAGCTCTTCTGCACAATGATGACAGTAACAAGGAGTTCCACAGGCCAAACATGAAAAATACATCTATACAAATTTCTTTCACCAGTGTTATAAGTCCCAACTTTCAGTGCAATGAAATCTTTTCTAGCGCAGAGTAAATATAAAAGCCTGTAGCCAGTACGGTTAATATTTGTCGCCCACAAGGTTACCTAATAGCTTTCTTAATACAGCTTGCTTCATATAGCTGCTATATTTCACAGAAGGCTTTCTTTGTCGATGTGATTTTTTGTATTATTATCTTCAGGGAGTTTGCTTTATATTGGATCTCATTATATATTACTTATAACGGTTGGCTGTAATTCCAGGGAACCTAAACACCTCTATCATTGAAGGTTAGCTTGAGTCACTTAATGGTCACAACATTTGACAGAGATATATGTCCTATGGAGTACCTCTTTGTCTCTAGGAAAACTCAATGTGGAATCGAATGAGGAATGAAAGATGTTAACCCTAGGTTTGGAATAGAGCGGTATCCATAGGGTATATTTTAGAATATAGAAATCATGGTTAATGTCTAAGCAACGGTTCCATGGATAAGATAAATATTAGGATGATATAATAGTGTGGACTGACTACAGACCACTTAACCCCCCAAAAATGTGGATGAGGCTTTCTTTCAACAACTAACAGAATCCTCCAATGCACAGGACTTGGGGGTGATGGGAAACTTCCACTCCTCAGACATATGGTGGGGAAATAACACAGCCGGGCACAGACCATCCAACAAGTTCTTGCAATGTATTGGAGACATCTTTTTGTTACACGAGTTGGAGAAACCTACTAAGGGGAGGCTGTTTTAGAACTAATTTTGCCAAATAGGGTGGAACTGATAGTGAATATGAGCAGAGAAGGCAGTTTGATGAAAATGACCCTGAAATGATTGAGTTCGTGCTTCTAAGAAGTGGTAGGAGAGAAGAAAGCAAAATAAAGTATTTCAGGTGCAGGTTCCAAAGTAAAATAGAAAAAAAAGAAGAGCCTAAAGATTATTTAGGCACATCAGATGTCTTCAAACTGCCAGGACTTGATGAAATTTACCATAGAACACTCAAGGTGACCGAGGAGATAGGTGAGTTTTTTGTGAAAGTCTTCCATGACCTTCTCAATGGTTGACAGTCATATTAGAAGGACATAACAAATGGGTTCCACAGGGTGCAGTTTGGGAGTTAATTATGTCCAGTATGTTCATCTATGATTTAGACAATGAATAGAGATCACGCTTATAAAATGTGAAACTGATACCAACCTGGGAGGGGTTGCAAGCACTTTGGAGTCTAGGGTCATAATTCAAAATGATCTGGACAAAAGGAGAAATGGTCTGTGGGTAACAGGATGCAATAAGGCAAAACCCAGGTACTCCACACAGAAGGAAAACAAACTATTACACACGTACAAAAAGGAAAGCGAATGTCTAGGGAGGAGGACTGCAGAAAAGGGTCTGGGAATCAGAGCAGTCCACAAGCTTCCTATGAGCGAACAGTGTGACACTGTTACAAAAGAATGACACATCATTCCAGGCTGGATTAACAGGGGTGTTGTGAGCAAGACATCCTAAGTCATTCTTCGACTCCTCTCCGTACACATCATGCCTCAGCTGGAGGATTCTTGTCCAGTCCTGGGCGTCACACCTGGGCAAATGGGAAAAAGTCAAGAAAAGAGCAAGAAAAATGATAAACGGCGCAGAAAACATGACATCTAGGGGAAGATTGAAACCATTTGGTTTGGTTAGTGTGGAAAGAGAAGAACGAGAGGGGACATGATACAAGTTTTCAAGTATCTTCAATGCTGCTAGAAGGAAGAGGGCAAAAAGATTATTCTCCATAACCTCTGAAACTATGATGAGAAGCAATGTGATTAAATAGTAGTCAGGGAGGTTTCAGTTGAATATTACACAAAACCTCCAACCATCAGTGAGGTTAAACACTGGAATAAATTGCCTGGGGAGGTTGCGGAATCGCAGTGGTTGGAGATTTTCAAGGGCTTGTTGGACAAATTCCTGTCAGGAATAGTCTAAATGGTCCTTGGTCCTGCCATGAGTGTAGGGGAGTAGACTTGATAACTTCTGGAGAAAAGGGGGGGGGGGAAGAATTGAACCCCAGCACCCAGGCTTTGGAGGCTGAGGCCTAACCCTTCAGGTACAGAGACGCAGCCGTCAGCCTGTCTTCAGCTGGTAACCTTGGAAATAAAGAAAATGAAGGCGATGGGGCTAAATGAAGAATCCCACGATCCTTGGATCTCAGCTTCGAGTTGATCAGCCAGTCAGCTCCCCTCGCATGCCCACAACCATGCACAGCACTGGCCTATCTGAGATACGCTCCCAGCAGACAGTCTTCCTCTCTGGCACTCTAGGGAGATACAGAGCTTTGCTCTGAGCAGCCCTTTGTATACTTATATGGCTCTGCCTTGCCCTGACGGGCCGCCATAACAAGAGTCGACCTATTGATTGCCTGTGTAGCCCCTCTTCTTATGGGCAGATGCAAGGAGATGAACAGATCTCATCACAGAGGCTCCGGGTTTTCCGCAGAGTTCACAGAATGTGTGGATTCTGCGACTTCCTGTGGCCACCGGGCCTCTTGCAGCTGTGTGACTGACCCAGGAGATGCCTGAGTATCTCGGGGTGTCATTCTCCTGTCCTACAGCACACGAGTGAGGATGTAGGACGGGAGCTCAGACTGAGAGTTGGAGAGCAGGAGGGATAAGGACTGCGGGTGGCATTTACTTTGGAACAAACTTTGGGAACTGTGGGAGCTCCTCCCTTTGTTGCTAGTGCCAGTCCATGCACTGCCCTTGCCCATAGGCAGCTCCACCCCCAACCCAGTTCCCATTAGCCATGGGGCAGGCTCACCACATAGACTGGATATAGGATCTGATGGAAGGACCTGTCCCCAACTCTAAGGAAAAAGGTAGGGAGCTGTCCCCAGCACCACCAACCTTCCTCCTGGGCCACTGACAGCCCCTGGGCCTCCCTCCAAGCAGTCATATTGATGGTCCGGTCCCCTTGAGCACCCATGGAGACCCCTGGACTGTGTTGCAGGTAAAAGGAATCTGTCTAGGACTTGCACTGGGAGCAGGATCAGGTATGAAACTTCTGGCTCTATAGCTCCCTTGACCCCACTAAATGGCCCCTCTGCTCAGGGCTGGGACAGAAGCTGCTGCAGCCTGACAAGGAGCCTGCCCACGGACGAGAGACAAATCCAGATGAACAGGGTCTACCATGCACTGCCAGGTCCCCTTTTCAATTGGACGTTCCAGCGAATACCCCAGTACCAGGCAACTCTAAATGGCACCCAGATACAGAAGCTAAAAATTGCCCTGTCGAGGTAAAACCCAGATGGATGGAAATCATATTATCTCAGAGACAACTGCATCCATATGTCTTATGGAACTCTTCACTTGTGCTTAGTGGCAGAAGGCTGGAATGAAGATGTCTATCTCGAAGTTGGCCAATGAAAATGGAAGAATCATAGAATCATAGAATACTAGGACTGGAAGAGACCTCAAGAGGTCATTGAGTCCAGTCCCCTGCCCTCATGGCAGGACCAAATACTGTCTAGACCATCCCTGATAGACATTTATCTAACCTACTCTTAAATATCTCCAGAGATAGTGATTCCGCAACCTCCCTGGGCAATTTATTCCAGTGTCTGACCACCCTGACAGTTAGGAACTTTTTCCTAATGTCCAACCTAAACCTCCATTACTGCAGTTTAAGCCCATTGCTTCTTGTTCTATCCTCAGAGGTCAAGATGAACAAGTTTTCTCCCTCCTCCTTATGACACCCTTTTAGATATCTAAAAACTGTTATCATATCCCCCCTCAGTCTTTTTTGTTTCAAAACTAAACAAACCCAATTCCTTCAGCCTTCCCTCATAGGTCATGTTCTCTAGACCTTTAACCATACTTGTTGTTCTTCTCTGGACCCTCTCCAATTTCTCCACATCTTTCTTGAAATGCGGTGCCCAGAACTGGACACAATACTCCAACTGAGGCCTAAGCAGCGCAGAGTAGAGCGGAAGAATGACTTCTCTTGTCTTGCTCACAACACACCTATTAAGAAAGAAATAATGGAATGCTAGCTACAAGGCCATCTTTCTCAGTGTCTCTGCAGAGGGGTGGGACTAGAACACCTAAAAAGGGGAAGCAGGGGGAGGAACCCTGAAGTCTAGATAAAAGCCAGTTGTCTCCAACATGATGGAATCTTGGTGTTTTCCCACTGACAGACGTGGGAACCGAGCTTTGAAACAAAGTGCTCCTACCACATGCAAAAGCTGTAGAAGACAGGGAGTGGCTTTGCCCTCGATTCTTCATTCTGCACTCAAGAGGACTCCTGGAAACACCTAGACTCATAGAATCATGAACCAAACTAGGGTTCAGCCTAAACAAAGAAACAAACATACAAACAAAGTGCACTTTGTCCCATAGGTAGCAGCTGCCTGATCTTTTAAAATAAATAAACTTTATTTTGCTCTATGTAAACCAGTGATTTGGAAGTTGCATATTCCTCTCCACGTTGAGGGTGGGGACACATTTTAGAGTTAACACAGTACAAGGTCTCTCTGTAGTAACAATTTTGGGTTTTTACTCCAGAGGGAGAGCCTGTTTCAGGAACTGAGGGTTGCCCTCGCTGCGACCTTCCCATTCAGGGGATGGTCAGAGATCCCATGTGTAACCACAGCTGGAGGTCTCCCTTAAAGGAATGTTGTGCCAGTAACGATGTACGCTGGAGTGCTTGGCAGCTTATCAAAGCAGTACAGCATGAGGGAGAGCAGTCAGAAACACAAAGGGCAGAGGAGGCACATTTGGGTGAGAAGAACATCTCGTGGGCATCTCCCAACCCTGTCTCACTCCCCAGCCAATCAAAGTTTTCCAATGTCTCTGTAGCTCTCCAGGTGATGCCACAGCCTTGCTCAACCTCCTGTGGCTGGAAACACACCTGACATCTGTGAGTGGGGCCCCCTCACTGAACAACTCTCAGGGCTTCCTTCTGTGAGTGGAGACCTGTGCGCCAAGCACCAAGAACCTCAGACTAGTTTCAGCTCAGCTCCTGCACGCTCTTCAGTTTCTCTAGCTCATTCTTCCCAGAGCTGCACCCTGGAGCTACACTTCTTTTCCAGTATCCCTCTTTTGGGGCATGTGTTCATTAAAGCCAACAGATTCTGGCCTGGCAAAAAGGTTGTGTGACACATGACCAGAGTGGGTTAAGCTACTGGCAAACTCATTGACCCAGATTCTGTCTGTAACAATGATTAGAAAAGTCTCCAAGGCTCCATCTAGGCTTCAGGCTTCTTTGGAAAGAAACTTTTTCTGAAGAGATCTTCTGAAAAAACGTCTTCCAAAAGAGAGTGTCCACATGGCCAAAGTGCATCAAAAGAGCAGATGGCTTTTTCGAAAGATAGCATCCACACAGAACGGATGCTATCTTGCGTTTAAGCTGTGATTACTATGTGGCCACCAGGGCACCTGTGTTTTTTCCTCTCTCTTCTTCTTTCAAAAAAATCCTCCCTTTTCCCGTCCACACGTGCCTTTTGCCAATAGAGCTCTTTTGGAAAAGGCGTTCTTCCTTGTAGAACGAGGTTTACTAATGTCAGAAAAATCCCTGCGATCTTTCGATTTTCTTTCAAAAGAATGCTATAGCAGTGTGGATGTAAGTGAAGTTTTTTGGGAAAAATGCCCTTTTTTTCCAAAAAACACCAGCAGTTGAGATGCACCCTAACTGGTAAGAATGGCCATTTCATGGTTGAGAGGCTAGGACTTCGAAATGTAGACCTAGATCGTTAACTGGAAGAAGATAGGAACTGTTGTTGTCTATAGAATCATAGAATCATAGAATACTAGGACTGGAAGGGACCTGGAGAGGTCAT
>CM057845.1:315364530-315383970 GCA_030068395.1 Apalone spinifera
GAGCTTAGAGTTCTGAACAGGAGTCACGAATGGAAAAATCAACCCCACAGCCCATTTGGAACAAGAGGAGGCAGTCAAGAAACAGCAGAGACAAACGAAAAAAAAAGGGGGGGGACAATACTGGGATAAACATCAAGTCTATAAAAATGGAATTTTCAAAAAGTTTTCCCAAGGTTAGGAAACAATGGAAAGGTTGTTATGGATTCAGTTGAAAATCAATTTCTAGGATCATAATTAATGCCCGGTAACCACAGAGTTTTTGGAAACCCCGTCTTGTCAAATCAATCTGATATTTTTCTTGAAGGAGAGCGCACATGTGGTTGCTCAAGGAAACCGCTCAGCTGCAATCAACATTGATTTCACTGAGGCATGTGATTTAGTACTGGGAACTAGACTGTTAAACACGAACCCTACCCTACACAACAGCCATAAGCAAGTGGAACACAGACTCAGACCTCGCTGGCTCACAGATCTGCCAATGGGGATGTTTCCAGTGGAGATCTCCAGGGGTCACCTCGAAGCCCGAGGAACTTTCATATTTTGATGAATGACCTGGAAGTAAATAAAAAACCCGGGCACAAAATTGTCAGCCTTGCCTCATAAAGAGTCCTCGTGTGAGGTGGGACCTGCCACCCTGGCTCTGGGACAATAACGATGGATTTGACTGTATGGAAACATTGTGTTGGCATGAGCCCTGCTCCCCAAACCCTTTTGCTGCTGCATACAACACTGGAGGAACAGATGAGCTCCAGCATCATCCTGGGCTTCACATTTCACGAAGGATATTGAAATATTGGGCAGCTGCAGGAAAGAGCCACAAAATCAATGAGATGTGGAAGACAATGCCTGGCTCACTGACGACCAAGCTGAGAATTTCACTAGGACAGACTCGGAGGCCTCACGGGAAAATTTCACTGGGAGAGACTCAGGAGCCCTCAAAGGAGGCCTGTGGACTGAAAGCTGAAGTCGGACACATTCCTGAGGGAAATAAGGGCCAAAGCTTTAGCTCTGAGGGTGAGTAGCCACAGGGATACACCGCCAATGGGGGATGCTCTAGCTCTCCATCTCTGCAGACCCAGAAGGGATGCGTCTGTCTGAGGCCTCGACTAGATGTGTGAGGCACAGCGGCTCGGCTGGAGCCCTGTAGCCTAAATACAACTGACACTGACTGCAGGGCTCCCCTCAGCATGGGTCACCCGCTTCCCCCAGAGATGGTAGCTAAGCGGGAGAAAGGATTATTCCATTAACCTCATGCTGCCTGTCCAGGGGGTACCCGCACCTCTTGGGAGTGGGAGGGGGGATTTTTAGCTGATGGCCAGAAAATGAAAACGCAGTTTGGGGTTGCATGAACAGCGGCCGGCCATACAGGCCACAGCTGGCGACAGGACTGTCAGGGTCACACTGGGGAGGCCTCGGGTAAAGTGCTGTGTCCAGTCACAGCTCATTACAGGGGTACCTGGCTAAAATCAATGGTGGGTGTTCTGCAGGGGGTCCAACTGAATGATCTAATGGCTCCTTTTCCCCTTCAATCCCATGAATCTATCAGTAAAGAAAATAGAATCAGTCTTTTATAGTCCCTGTGTCTCCCAACACGCCAACAAGGGAACATTCTTCCGTTACGTGGAAGGTCAGAACAAATAACATGGTAAAAAGACAACAGTTGGCCTAATCCCTCATTGGCCCGTGGAACTCCTTGACAGAGACATAATAAGAGCAAAGAGGTAAGGGGAATGGGATTAACGAATGGATTGGCTGTTGAGGGTCGCTGGAGGAACAGAATTTTTGTTTTCAGTGATATCTGTTCAGTGAGAATCCCTACACCTCCATGCATCACAGCACATAGTTGGGGAGTAACAGCACCTAGGGGCCTCACATGCAAGAGGAGGAGGTGCCAGGCTCTGCGCATTAACCCACATCTGACTTACGAGGTTTTTTTCCTCAGTTCTTGCTCCAAGGGTGGTTTTGCCTCAGTGGGGCCTGAGGAAAGTCTGGGTCACTGACTCTAAATTGGCCTTGTATTGTGCCTCTCTTAACATCTATTATCCTGAGGGATCCCCTGGGGGACTGAAATGAAGCCACCTCAAGTTGGAGGCAACCAGCCAGCCTGAGGGCCCAGCCAAAAGGGACATTTTGGCCTGTGGTACTAGAAAAATCTCACCTCTGGGTACCTGGGATACCTGGGATGTTTAGTGGCTCTGCAGAGCAAAAAGCACCACAGACGGACTCTCTATCCTGGCACGCCAATGTTGCACTGGTGTTGTGGAGAAGGGGAGCTTCTCAGCTCGAGGCGGTACCTGTGAGTGCTGAGAGGGACGTGTCCTCCCTGGGAATCCCCCTCAGGCAGCCGCGTCCCGCAGCTCTTTCAGCCCAGCATTTGCACCGGTGTCCCATACCAAGAGCTGATACAAGGTTGTGCACTGGTTATATCACAGCTGTGGGTAGTCCCATTGGGGTTGGCTCTGACTCCAGGGGAGAAGTGGCTTCTGGATGCAAAAAAGGCAGGAAACTAGGCTATTTTTCCAGTGTGAGCTGTAAACAGTAATTAAGGGGCCTTCCCAAAGGGAGGTGAGATCCATTGGGCTCTGGGCTGAGCCAGACGTTAATTTGCTGTTCTGTGTATTTGTGAATATTTATATTTTGTGGTTAATTAGGAAGAAAACTGCGGATACGATTGAGCTCTTCCTAGGGCCTGACATCCTAGGGCCGGGAGGGGCAGAACTAAGACAGGTCTGGAGACAGGTCACTGAGGGGAAACTTGAAAACTTTCTGCAGGCACATGAGGCTGACGGTGCGACACCCAAGACCAGAACTATCATCCCCCTTTCACGGAACAGTCTTCAAAAGCCCTGGTAAAGGAACGTCATTAGGAACACACTGTCAATATACAGATAGGTAAAATGAGGCACTTAGTTGCTTGAGTTGCCCAAGGTCATAGAGAGAGTTAATGGGAGGATGAGAGACAGAACCCTGGAGTCCGGATGTCCCTGCCATAACATTGGTACCTCCCTCACGCCAAGAGAGTCTCTCTCACCTGTGCGAATCTTGGGGGCATGGGACGGACAGAGCCTGTCAGGCCCAGGGACCAGGCGGTCACACTGTTGTGAAGCAATGTGAGGAGCCCAAACTCCTGTGGCTGGAAACCCACCTGGCAGCTGTGAGTGGGGCCCCCACACTGAACAACACTCAGGGCTTCCTTCTGTGAGTGGAGACCTGTGCGCCAAGCACCAAGAACCTCAGACTAGTTTCAGCTCAGCTCCTGCGCACTCTTCAGTTGCCCCAGCTCATACTTCCCAGAGCTGCACCCTGGAGCCGCACTTGCTTTCCAGTGTCCCTCTTTTGGGGCACGTGTTCATTAAAGCCAACAGATCCCGGCCAGGCAAAAAGGTTGTGAATCACATGACCGGAGTGGGTTAAGCAACTGGCAAATTTATTGACCCAGATTCAGTCTTTAACAAAAGCACATGGCAGTGTGGACATGTTCTTGCGCAAGAGTTCCGCCAGTTTAAACATAGCCTAACTTTTACAAGTCTACTATGCATATTTTTTGAGATGGGGCTACCAGATTTGCATTCATTGGTCCACACTCAAGAAAGCTGGCTCCAATAATTTGGTGGAGGGCATGCATGCCGGGACTGAGTGAATGGTTTTCTATTTCCTGAGCAAACTGACTGAGACTGCTGCCACATAAACAAAGCAGGCAGACACTGGGGGCTAATTGAGAGCTTAGCTGAAGCAGCACAGCAAGTGAGGCCTGTTGTGCTCCTTTAAAAGTTTCCCTCGGATAAGGGAATGGAAGGGAGAAGAGCGAAGGACTGAAAGGAGGAAGTGAGTAGCTAGAGTGCTGAGAACTGAGACAGGAAAGATATTTGGGCTGGAGAAGAAAAAGGTGAACCAGGGTGGTGTTCCGAGAAGGGCAACAAAAATGATAAGGGGTTTGGAACGGGTCCCATTTGAAGAGAGACTAAAAAGACTTGGACTTTTCAACTTAAAAAGAGGAGACTACATGGGTGGAGGGGTATGATAGAGATCTATCAACTCATGACTGGCGTGGGAAAAGTAAATGAGGAAAAGTTAATTAAAAGAAAAGAACTGGGAGTCACCAAATAAAAGTGAAACCAGGGCTGAACCCTCAACTCTCATATTCTGTGCTCATTGGGAGAGATTGAGCCATTGGGACCCAGACCACCCTCATTGGATGCCTTATTCTCCAGACCTTCAACCCAGGCAGGTTAGTGGTGGATTGTGCAGCTGCTCCCAGGGAAAGTGACTTGCTCTGGGGCTGAACTGGAACCAAGCAGCAGAGCAGCTTCTTTTAGAGTTGGGAGGACAGGGAGCTGAACCCCAAAACCCATGCATAGAAGGTGATGCTTAGCTCTTAGGGCACAGAGAGCCAACCCACTAACCTTTCTTCAGCAGCTATCCTTGGTTATCTAAATCTTGTGGTGGGAACAGACAGCCTTCTGTATGAGTAGAAGGGCACATCCAACCCCCTCAAGTTGTCTGAGAGGGTAGAAACAGAATCAGCAAGTTAGGGCTGCTAAGTCCCTGGAGGGTAACATTTGCATGGGACCAAGGTACACCAGCTTCTAGTGCCATGGAAACACCAAAGGGCAGTCTTAAGCCTGTCTCACAGTTGCCTTTGGGGGGGACATCTGGGGGTGGAGAAAACAGAGGTGAAAATCTTACACAGGTTCTTCTGGCTGGCAGTGATGAAGATGTCCGACAGGGTTTTGCCTCCTCTCCCGAGTGCTAATTACACAGCCCTTGACCCCATCTAAGAGCCCCTCTGGTACCCTTGCCTATTGGTCAGCTCTGCAACCCCTCTTCTTACTGGCAGAAGCTAGGAGCTGAACAGAGCTCCTCATTAAGGCTCCCTGTTTGTCACAGAGATCACAGAATTTATGGATTCTGTGACTTCCTGTGACCACAATGACTCCAGCAGCTGTCCGTGTGGATGACCCAGGAGATGCCTGAGTGTCTTGATGTGTTGCTCTCCTGCCCCACAGCACGTGAGTGAGGCTGTAGGAGGGGAGTTCAGACTAAGGGTTGGAGAGCAGGAGGGATAAGGATTCTGGGTGGCAATTACTTTGTGAACGATTTTGGAAGCCTTGGCAGCTCCTCCCTCAATTGCTAACTCTAGTCGATACACTGCCCCTGCCCACAGGTACCCTCCCACCACCAGTTGCCATTGGCTGGCCATGGGGCAGGATCAGGACACAGACTGGATCCATGACCTGATGGGAGGACCTGTCCCCACCTCTAAGGAGCCAGTAGGCAGCTTTTCCCAGCACCACCAACCTTCCTCCTGTGCCAGTGACACCCCTGGGCCTACCTATAAGGAGTCACAATGATGTTCGGATACCCTTGAGCACCTATGGTGACCCCTGAACTGTGTTGCAGGTAAGAGGATTCTGTGTCTAGGACTTGCACTGGGAGCAGGGTCTAGAGCCCCCTTTATCCCACTAAATGGTCCCTCTGCTCAGCTGGTCTCCCTCCAGGGCTGGGACAGGAGCTGCTGCAGCCTGACAAGGAGCCTGCCTACAAGCAGGAGAGAATCCCAGATGAACAAGGTCTACCATGCACTGCCAGGTCCCCTTTTCAACTGGATGTTCCAGTGGATACCCCCAGTACCTGGGAACTCTAAATGACACCCAGACACAAAAGCTAAAAACTGCCCTGTCAAGGTGAAACCCAGATGGGTGGAAATCGTATTATCTCCGATTCAACTGCATCCTTATGTCTTACGGGACTCTCCACTCACGCTCCTTGTGCTCAGTGGCAGGAGGCTGGAATGAAGGTGTCGATCTAGAAGTTGGCCATTGAAGATGGAAGAAAGGAATAACTGAATGCCAGATAAAAGCTCATTCTTTCCAGTGTCTCTGCAGAGGGGTGGGACTAGAAAAAAGGGAAACTCTCTAAAAACTGGGAGCGGGGGGGAAGGAACCCTGAACTCTAGATAAAAGCCAGTTGTCTCCAACATCAGTGGAATATTGGGGTTTTCGCACCAACTGACGTGGAAACCAAGCTTTGAAACAAAGTGTTCCCACCATATCCCAAAGCTGTACAAGACAGGGAGCGGCCTTGTCCATGGTTCTTCACTCTGCACACAAGAGGACTTCTGGAATCATAGAATCATTAACCAAATGGGTGGAAGTCTGGAACGCAGCCTAAAACAAACAAATAAACAAACAAAGTGCAGATTGTCCCATAGGTAGCGGCTGCCTGATCTTTTAAAATTAATAAACTTTATTTGCTCTATGTAAACGAGTGATTTGGATGTTGCATATTCCCCTCCACATTGAGGGAGGGAACACATTATAGAGTTTACACTGTACAAAATCTCTATGAAGCACAAGATTATAACCATTTAGGTTTTTTCTCGAGAAGGATTGCCTATCTAAGGAACTGAGGGTTCCCCTTGCTGGGGTATTCCCATATAGGGGGTGATCACTGATCCCACATGTAACCACAACTGGAGGTCTCCCTTAACGGAATGTGTAACTGCAACTGGGAGTATCCCTTAATGGAATGTTGTGCTAGTAACAGTGTATGCTGGAGCGCTTGGCAGCATATCACATTAGTACCGTGTGAGAGAGAGTGGTCAGAAAACCACAGAGCAGAGGAGGTGTATTTGAGTGAAAAGAATGTCTTATGGGCATCTTCCAACACCCCTCGGCCACTCACAGCTCTCCAGCAACAGTGGGGGGAGGGATGGCTCAGTGGTTTGAGCATTGGCCTGCTAAACCCAGGGTTGTGAGTTCAATCCTTGTGGAGGCCGTTTAGGGATGTGGGGCAAAAAATTGTAAGGGATGGTACTTGGTCCTGCTGTGAAGGCAGGGGACTGGACTCGATGACCTTTCGAGGTCCCTTCCAGTTCTAGGAGATAGGCAATCTCCATTAAATTTTTTTTTATAGCATTTACATAGCTCTCCAGCTGTGATGTCACAGCCTTGCTCTGTCACCTGGCAGCTGTGTGTGGGTCCCCCACACTGAACAACACTCAGGACCTCCTTCTGTGAGTGGAAACCTATGTGCCAAGCACCAAGTATCTCAGACCATTTAAGTTCAGCTCCTATGCGCTCTTCAGTTGCTTCATCTCTCCTTTCCCAGAGCTGCCCCCTGGGGCCGCACTCCCTTTCTAGTGTCCCTCTTTGGGGCACATGCTCATTAAAGCAAACAGATCCTGATCTGGCAAAAATGGTTGCATGACACATGATCAGAGTGGGCTAAGCAACTGGCAGACTCATTGACCCAGATTCAGTCTTTGCCCATGGTTAGAAAAGTATCTCACTGGTAAGGAGGGCCACCCTACGGTCAATAGGCTGGAGTTTTGAAATGTAGACCTGTGTTTTTAAAGAACTAGCAGAAGATAGGGACTGTAATTGTCTATAGTTTACATATAGTTTGCTAGAGGTTAAGGGTGTAAACAAATGATTTCTTCTAGAACTGTTTTCTCCTCATTCAAAGATCAGAAGGGAACATTGTTAGATGAGTCTTGGGTGTAACCATAGCATTTTCAATGTGCCTTTTTAAAGTTTATTCTGCCCAGGAACTGTCTAAAGGGCCTTTGGGACCTGATCTTTCCATTTCAGATCTGCCTAAGGGTACGTCTAGAATACAACTCTGTTGACAGAGAGATGTAGACAGGCAAATAGAAATTACTAATGAAATGAGGATTTAAATATCCTGTGCTTCATTAGCATAAAAATGGACACCACTTTTTTTCAAAATGGAGCTTTTTCGAAACCCCCCTCCCCCCGCAAAATCAGGAACTTTAGATGCAGATCTTTCGTAAAATAAAACCTTTTTAGAAAGATCCTGTAAACCTCATCTTTCTTTATTTTTCGAAAGATCTGCATGTAGACTGCCAGGTTTGTTTGTTTTTTCGAAAGAGCTCCATGTTGAAAAAAAGTGGTGACCATGTTTATGCTAATGAAGCGCGGGATATTTAAATGCCCTCTTCATTAGCAATTTAGACATGCCTAATCTACATCTCTCTGTTGACAGAGAGGTGTGGTCTAGACACAGTCCAAGTCTGGAAGAAATCCCAGAATATTGGGAAAGGGCAAATCTAATGCCCATATATAAAAAGAGAAATGAGAACAACTCAGCAAGCTACATGCCAGTCAGCTTAACTTCTGTTAGGAAAGATAATGGGGCAAATAATTAAGGAATTCCTCTGCAAACATCTGGAAGATAATAAAGTGATAGGTAACAGCCAGCATGAATCTGTAACAAAGAAATCATGTCAAACCACTCTGATAGTTTTCCTTTATAGGACAAGTCTTGTTAATGAAGGCAAAGCGGTAGATGTGGTATACATAGACTTTAGTAAAGCATTTGATATGGTCCACATGATCTTATCAATAAACTGGGGAAATAAAACTACGATATGGTGGGTGCATAACTGGCCAGATAATCATTCACAGAGAGTAGTTATTAATTGTTCTCAGTCATGCTAGAAGAGCCTAACAAATGGTGTTGTGGAGGATTCAGTTTTAGGACAAGTTCTGTTCAATATTTTCATCAATGATTTAGATATAAGAATAGTACACCCATTAAGTTAGCAGAACTTACCAAGCTGGGATGGGTTGCGAGTGCTTTGGAGGATAGGGTCATAATTCAATATAATCTGGACAAACTGGAGAAATGGTCTGAGGTAAACAGGATGAAGTTCATTAAGGACAAGTGCAAAGTGCTCCACTTAGGACTGAACAATCCATTTCACACATACAGAATGGGAAGTGACTGTCTAGGAAGGAGTCCTGCAGAAAGGGATCGAGGGGTCATTGTGGATGACAAGTTAAACATGAATCAACAGTGTTGCAAAAAAAGCAAATGTGGTTCTGGGATGGATTAACAGGAGTGCTGTGAGCAAGACAGGAGAAATCATTCTTCTACTTCACTCTGCACCAGTTAGGTCTCAGGTGGAGAATCGTGTCCAATTCTGGGCACCACTTTTCAAGAAAGCTGTGGAGAAATTGGAGAGCGTCCAGATAACAGCGTCAAAATGATTAAAAGATTAGGAAACATGGATAGGCACCTGTCAGGGATGATCTAGATGGTACTTGTTCCTGCTGTTTTGGCAGGGGACAGGACTTGATGACCTCTTGAGGTCCCTTGCAGTGCTATGATTCTATGATTCGTCAGGGGGAGCTTTAGTCACAATACCGTGATATTCGGGTACAGATTGGACCATCCTGACATTCAATATTTTGATACGGGACTATAAACTACGGACTAATTTTGAAAGAACTCTATGCAGCTCTGAAGCCCAATATCTGTGCTATGAAACAAACGTAATAACTCTGTTCATGCCTGTATGATCTTTTCACCAATAATCCCTCCTTTTCTCTCTCTCTCTTGCTCTCTCTCTCTCTTCATTTGTAAGAAATCTCACTTTAAATAGCAAGAATTGTGTGTAAGCATGTATTTGGTGAAGATATGACATGTTCATTGATGCACGAGATGATGTGGCTGATGCTTAGGCCTTCGTAAAAGTTTGACGAACAAGTTTTCAGCAGTCACCTCTGCATAAGAGGTCCCCAGATTCATACAAACACACTCCTACTCCTGCACGACGAGCATGAACATAAGAACATAAGAAGGGCCCTACTGAGTTAGACAAAATGTCCCTCTAGATGTATATTTTGACTTTGAACAGTGTCCAGTGCAAGGTGCTACAGAAGGAATGAGCAGAACAAACAATCAGCCAGTGAGTCATCCCCCATTGCCCATTCACGGCTTTTGGCAAACAGAGTAGGGCATCCCATCCTTGCCCGTCCTTGCCAATAGCTATTGACAGACCTTTACATGAATGTATCTATTCCCTTTCATAGCCTTTGATAGTACTGGCCTACAGAGCATGCTCTGGCAAAGACTTCCACAAGTTGGCCTTACATTGTGTGAATAATTTATTTCATTAGGTTAGCCCTAACCCACATGATATCAGAACACATTTTTCTTTACTTTCTCCACTCGTCATGATTACATTGATCTCCCTCATGACCCCTTTAGACATCTCTTTTCCAAGATGAGAAGTCCCTATCTGACTACTCTCTCATTTTCTGCAAGTCGAGTCGTATGAATAATTCCTATGGCTTGGTTTTACACCATTGGTTGATTAATTCTGTAAGGCCATCCCTAGTTTGTGTCCTATGAGAAGGAGTAGTGACACTTACTCATTTACTTTTTCAAAACCCATTTTCATTTCCTAGATCTCTTTCATACTCGTATTGGTCTTCCCTTTCCTAAGATGAAAATTCCCACGTTTAATAATGTCTCATCTTAACCATCTGTTCCAGTCCCCTAATAGTTTTCGTTTCTCTTTTCTGTCCCTTGTCATCTGTACTTTCCTTTTTGAAGATGTGGTGACTGCGTGCAATATGTGAGCACAACATAGATTTCTACAGAGACAATTTAATCTAAAGAAGAGAAAAGTGAGGGAGGATTTTATAGCAGTCTTCAACTTCCTGAAGGTAGGTTCCAAAGGAGATGGAGAGAGGCTGTTCTCAGTTGTGACGGAAGGCAGCACAAAGAGCAATGGTCTTAAGTTGCAGTTGTGAAGGTCTAGGTTGAATATTAGTATAAACTATTACCCTAGGAGGATAGGGATGCACTGGGATTAATTTCCTGGAGAGGTGGTAGAATTTCCATCCCTACAGGTTTTTAAGTGTTGGCTTGACAAAGCCCTGGTTGGGTTGATTTACTTGGGATTAGTCCTGCCTTGGGCAGAGGTCTGGACTTGATGACCTTCTGAGGTCTCTTCCAGCTCTGTGATTCTATGATTCTATAGAAGGAGAGAGTAAAAAGACTGTGTCTTTTCAGACTGAAAAAGACATGACTTGGTGGATATGAAAAGGCCTAGGTTGTGAAAATAGAAAGCCATTCACTCAGGTCCTGGCATGTCTTCCCTCCACCAAATTATTGGAGCCAACTGTCCTTAGTGTGTCACAGTATGGACCAATGCATGGAGATCTGGGAGCCCCATCTCAAAAAATGTGCATCGTAGAATTGGAAATGTTAGTGAAAGGTGAAATGGGAAGAATTAGGGGTATGGAACAGAACCTTCAGGAGGGGAGATTACAAAATTGTGTCATTTCCACTTGGAAAAGAGATGAGAGGGAGGATATGAGCTGGTCTATGAAGTCATGAAGGCCGCGTAAAAATAGAACAAGGAAATATGTTTTATTCCTTCCTATAATGCAACCGTGGGTCACCCAATCAATCGGCAGAGGATTTCAAACAAACAGCATGACATATTTCTTCACACCAAGCTTGTGGAAATGCTTTGCCAAAGGGTGAGGTTCAATTTCAAGCAATACAAAGGAGGCAACTCTCTGACTTGTACCTAAACTGATCCCCAGTTTGTCCCGCTGACCCTGTAATGTCAGGTCATGAAAGGACTCAGGATTTGTCTGACTGTTCAGCAACCTATTCAGGAAAGAGGGCTCAGCATCATGTGACCAGTCTTCTCACCACAGAGGTGAGTCGTAGATTCTGATCTCCGGGACTGAACATTAGCCCCTTTTCTGAGTCAATATCCACAGCAGCCTGTCCCGGATTTGCTTTGTCATCACCCCATAGATGATTGGGTGTAGCAGGGGGGGCACCAGGATTTTCACATTGATCATGAGACTAAGAACAGGCAGGGGCAAATCAGAACCAATCCTCTGTATGAGGGAGACAAAGAGATCTGGGATGTACAAGGCTGAGAGGGCGCAGAGATGAGTCCCACAGGTCCCAAATGTCTTGAGCCGAGCTTCCTTTGTGGGCAGTCGGAAGATGGCCCTGAGGATCTGGATGTAGGACACAGCAATGAAAAACCCATCCACACTGGGCACAAGGAATACCATACAGACGCTGTAGTAACTACTGGGACGGATGTCTGCACAGGCCAGGGACACCACAGAAAAGTGCTTGCAGTATGTGAGGGGGATGATGTTGCTTCTACAGTATGGCCACCGACTCCCCATAATGGGAATGGGCAGTATGATCATGAAGCCGCGCAGCACCACGGCCAAGCAGATCTTGGCTACAATGGAATTTGTCAGGATGGTGGAATGTCTCAGGGGATCACAGATGGCCACGTAGCGATCAAACGCCATGGCCACGAAGATCCCAGACTGTATCACTAAAAAGCAGTGACTAAGGTACAGCTGGGTGAAGCAAGCACCAAAAGTGATCTCTCTAGAATTGAACCAGAAGATGCTCAGTGTTTTGGGCACAATGGACGTGGACAGGAACAGGTCGGTGAGAAGTAGAATGCAGAGGAAATAGTACATGGGCTCATGGAGGCTCTGCTCCTTCTTCACAATGTACAGAATGGTGATGCTCCCCAAGATGGCTACAATGTACATGATGCAGAAGGGGATGGAGATCCAGCCATGGGCCGCTTCCAGGCCAGGGATGCCCAGCAGGATGAAGGTGGAGGGGTTGGTGAAGTCGGTTGTGTTAGAATCTGACATGGAGTGCGGGAGCTGGCTTCCAACGCTGAAGCAGAATGGAGTCTCCTACAAGTACCTGATATTCCCCTCACTTCCGGTATGTGCCCAGTGTCCCAGGTGATGGTCGCAATACAAATATCTGGAGGGAGACACAATGTGAATATGAGACACTCCATGAACTACGGGAGAATGTTCTCATGGGAGAAGCAGGTTGGTTGCTCCTCACCCACTGAAAATGACATTTTTGTTATCCAAACAAAGGAATTAGTACCTGCTAAACCTACTAAGGCCCAGACCATATTTTCTGGAACTCCCTGTATCAGTAATTCCAGGTCCCTCGTAAGCACCAGCAGATAACAAGGGTTTGCCTTGTGCTTCTCATTCCTTGTTCCTCAATGCAATAAACCCAAGCTGTGGAGCCCATACTGTGGAGAGTCCCCCTTAACTCACATGCTCAGCATCGGAGAGTAGAAAAGAACCAAAACAAGTTTACCGAGACATGTTCCAAGGACACATCCCATCTAGAACCCACCTCAAAGAGAAGGGCAGACGTCATTGACAGCAGCTCCATGGACCCACCTGCTCTGTCAGCGCAGTGCTCAAAACCAAGGGACCCTTTGGATGCCTAGGGAACGGGATGGAGAATAAGACGTTCTGGGCATACACGGGTTTGGCCATCTAGTCTCTCTGTAGGGGGTTTAGCAGATAGAAAGGGGTGTCTGAGAGTCGGAGTGGTTGCCAAAGGGGAACAAGCTCAAAACGCTGGAACTGTTGATTTGAAAGAAGATATAATGGACACGTACACAATAGAGAAGACGACAACAATGGAACTTTCGCCATTCAAATGAAGAAAAAGAGAAATGTCCCTCTCCCATGCAATATCTGTGTACCAGGCATGGGCAAAATATGGTCCATGGGCTGGATCCAGCCAGCTTAACCAGCAGATTCAGGCAGCGGATGCTGCAGGGAGCCGAAGGCAGGCTCCCTGCCTGATGCGTCCCACTAGCACTCCCCTTAGACACATAGCTGCGGGTTGGGTTTTCTTTCAAAACTGTGAGTCCGGAGGGGGTGGGGGAAATCTTTGGGTCTGCTCCCACCCCGAGCACATTCCCATTGGCTGGTTTCTGGCCACAAACTGGCCAATGGGAACTCCTGTTTCAATAACAGGCATCCGGGAAGCACAAGAGGGTCCAGAGTACATGGCTGGACAGAGTCAGTGAAGGCTGGAGAGCCAGTGCAAGTTCACCAAGGCTGTGAAGAGAAGCTCTGAGCCCCAGGGGCAGATCCAGGCAAGCTGGGGATCACATCTTGCTTCTGGGTCTTAGATCCCCCACCCCGGATTGAGACACAAAAAAAGGGAATGAACACTGGGATTTCTTCATAGGAATTTCTGAGATGGATAAAATTCATGATTCCTCAGTGAAGCAAGTGAATAATTTTGGCTTAAAATGCACACCAGTGGGAGAAACCCTTGGCACAGCCATGTATCACACTAAGCAGGCTAGGAACTATATTAAGAAGAAAACAAATCATAGAAGTTTAGGATGATCCTAAGCCAGAGAAACAAAAGTTATAAATGTTGGTGAAAACCTAGATGCGATTATTTCATAGCTTTGTGTTGCCATGGGGAGGAAACAGTATGACACACACCTAGCAGATGAGGAGATTAAATATTTTCCTGCCCATCAGCATCCGAAGGGGCTTTTAAGCACGTCTGCAGGAGAATTTAGAGTTTTCAACAGGAGTCACGAATGGACAAATCAATCCCACAGCCCATTTGGAAAAAGGAGTAGGCAGCCAGGAAACAGCAAGGAGAAAACAAAGAAAGGGGGGGGGGCAATACTGAGATAAACATCAACTCTATAAAAATGGAATTTTCAAAAAGTTTTCCCAAGGTTAAGAAACAATGGAAAGGTTGTTATGGAATCAGTTGAAAATGAATTTCTAGGCTCATAATTAATGTCAGGCAACCACAGGGTTTTTGGAGATCTCGTCTTGTCAAATTCAACTGATTTCTTTCTTGAAGGAGAGAGCACATGTGGTTGATTACACAACAGCCATAAGTAACTGGAACACAGACTCAGCCCTCGCTGGCTGACAGATCGGCCAGTGGGGATGTTTCCAGTGGGGATCTGCAGGGATCACCTCAAATGCTGAAGAAATTTGATATTTTCATGAATGACCTGGAAGTAAATAAAATACCCGGGCACTAAATTGTCAGCCTTGCCTCATAAAGAGCCCTTGTGTGATGTGGGACCTGCCACCCTGGCTCTGGGACAATAACGATGGATTTGACTCTATGGAAACGTGTTGGCAAGAGGCTCCCCAAACCCTTTTGCCTCTGCACACGGCACTGGAGGAACGGACGAGCTCCAGCGTCATGCCTGGGCTTCACTTTTCACAAAGGATATTGAAATATTCGGCAGTTGCAGTAAAGAGCCACAAAATGGGAGGTGGAAGACAATGCCTGGCTGAGAGACACTTAACTGACAACCAAGCCAAGAATTTCACTGGGAGAGACTGAGGGGCCCTCATGGGAAAAGCTGAGTGAGGCCCGTGGACTGAAAGCTGAAGTCGGACACATTCCTGAGGGAAATAAGGACCAAAGCTTTAGCTCTGAGGGTGAGTAGCTATGGGAACACACCGCCAATGGGGGATGCTCTATCTCCCCATCTCTGCAGACCCAGATGGGATGTGTCTGCCTGAAGCCTCGATTAGATGTGTGAGGCTGGAGCCCTGCAGCGTAAATACAACCGACACTGACTGCAGGGCTCCCCTCAGCGTGGGTCACCCACCCCCGCAGAGATGGCGGTTAAGCGGGAGAAAGGATTCTTCCATTAACCTCATGCTGCCTGTGAAGGGGGTACCCGCTACGGCTGCACTTCTTGGCAGTGAGAGGGGGGATTTTTACCTGATGGCCAGAAAAAAAAATGCAGTTTGGGGTTGCATGAACAGCGGCCGGCCACACAGGTCACAGGTGGGACAGGACTGCCCAGGGTCACACTGGGTCTAAAGTGCTGTGTCCAGTCACAGAGCTCGTTACAGGGGTACCTGGCTAAAATCAATGGCGGGTGTTCTGCAGGGGGTCCAACTGAATGACCTAATGGCTCCTTTTCCCCTTCAATCGCATGAATCTATCAATAAAGAAAATAGAATCCGGCTTTTATAGTCCCTGTGCCTCACCACACGCCAACAAGGGAACATTCTTCCGTTGCGTGGAAGGTCAGAACAAATAACATGGTGAAAAGACAACAGTTGGCCTAATCCCTATTTGGCCCGTGGAACTCCTTGCCACAAACATAATAAGAGCAAAGAGCTAAGGGGAATGGGATTAACAAATGGATTGGCCATTGAGGGGCACTGGAGGAACAGAATTTACTGTGGCAGCCTGACACGTAAGGACAGCTTGTTTACAATTGTTTATAGGTTTGCCAAACTTTAAATGTTTAGACTGTAATTTTCCATTCCCTCGTCTCTGTCTCTGGCTGACCTTTTTGTTGACAGTTTCAGCCATAACATTTCAGTCAAACAGCCGACAAGCAGGAAACAAGACGTTTTGCCCATTTTTGTATTCAGTGATAACTTATCAGTGAGGATCCCTACACCTCCGTGCATCACACACATACATGGGGAGTAACAGCACCTAGGGTCCTCACATGCAAGAGGAGGAGGTGCCAGGCTCTGCGCATTAACCCATAGTTGGCCTACAATGTCTTTTTCCTAAGTTCTTGCTCCGATGGTGGTTTTGCCTCAGTGGGGCCTGAGGAAAGTCTGGGTCACGGACTCTGAAATGGCCTTGTACTGTGCCTCTCTGAACATCTTTTGTCCCGACGGATTCCCTGTGGCACTGAAATGGAGCCACCTCAGGGCTGGAGGAAACCAACCAGCCTGAGGGCCCAGCGAAAGGGGACATTTTGGCCTGTGGTACTAGAAAAATCTCACCTCTGGGGGAGGGTACCTGGGATGTTTAGTGGTTCTGCAGAGCAAAAAGCACCACAGGCTGACTCTCTATCCTGTCACGCCCATGTTGCACTGGGGTTGTGGAGCGGGGGAGCTCCTCAGCTCGAGACGGTACCTGTGAGTGCTGAGAGGGACGTGTCTTCCCTGGGATTCCCCCTCATGCAGCTGTATCCCGCACACCTCTCTGCCCAGCGTCCGCAGCAGCATCCCATGCCAAGAGCTGGCACAAAGTTGTCCACTGGTTATATCACAGCTGTGGGCACTCCCAGTGGGGTTGGCTCTGACTCTAGGGGAGAAGTGGCTTTTGGATGCAAAAAAGGCTGGAAACTGGCCTGTCTGTCACTGGGCTATTTTTCCAGCGTGAGCAGTAAACTGTAATTAAGGGGCCTTCCCAAAGGGAGGTGAGATCCATTGGGCTCTGGGCTGAGCCAGACGTTAATTTGCTGTTCTGTGTATTTGTTTAGATTTATATTTTGTGGTTAATTAGGAAGAAATCTGTGGATACGATTGAGCTCTTCCTAGGGCCTGACGCCCTGTAAAGGGCCGGGAGGGACAGAACTAAGACAGTTCTGGAGACAGGTCACTGAGGGGAAACTTGAAAACTTTCTGCAGGCACATGGGGCTGGCAGTGCGACACCGAAGAGCAGTAACTATCATCCCCCTGTGTTGCACATTTTATGGAAGATCATCAAAAGCCCTGGTAAAAAATTGTCACTAGGAACACACTGTCAAGATACAGATAGGTAAACTGAGGCACTGGGAAGCTTGAGTTTCCCAAGGTCATAGAGAGAGTGAACAGGAGGATGAGAGACAGAACCCTGGAGTCCGGATGTCCCTGCCGTAACATTGGTACCTCCCTCAAGCTAAGAGAGTCTCTCTCACCTGTGCGGATCTTGGGGGCATGGGACGGACAGAGCCTGTCAGGCCCAGGGACCATGCAGTCTCATTGTTTTGAAGCAGTGTGAGGAGCCCAACCTCCTGTCATTGGAAACCCACCTGAGAGCTACGAGTGGGCCCCCCTCACTGAACAACACTCAGGGCTTCTTTCTGTGAGTGGAGACCTGTGCGCCAAGCACCAAGAACCTCAGACTCGTTTCAGCCCAGCTCCTGCACGCTCTTCAGTTTCTCTAGCTCATCCTTCCCAGAGCTGCACCCTGGAGCCGCACTTGCTTTCCAGTATCCCTCTTTTGGGGCATGTGTTCATTAAAGCCAACAGATCCCGGCCTGGCAAAAATGTTGTGAGACACAGGACCAGAGTGGGTTTAGCAACTGGCAAACTTATTGACCAAGATTCAGTCTTTAAGAAAAGCCTTTCCTCAGCTGGTATCCTTGGTTATCCAAATCTTGTGGCGGGCAGACATTGCCTCCTGTATGGGTAGATGGCACAGCCTGAACAAGGGAAGGACCCCGAGATGCCAGGGGGTTCAGAAACTGGTACCAACTCCAACCTCATCAAGTTATCCGAGAGGGTAAAAGCAGAACCGGCAAGTTAGGGCTGCCAAGTCCCTGGAGGGTGACATTTGCATGGGACTGAGGTATGAGAACATCAGGAAAAATGTGGCAGAGAGAGAAGAGGAACTTTGGGAATACCCAAAGTTCGGGGGCCATATTTCATAATCTAGAGGAACCTCCTAGACCGGATCACACAAGATCAAGAGGTGCACCAGCTTCTAGTGCCACGGAAACACCAAAGGGCAATCTTAAGCCTCGCTCACAGTCGCCTTTCGGGGGGATATCTGTGGGGGGGAAAAACACAGGTGAGAATCTTGCAGAGGTTCTTGTGGCTGGCCGCTGATGAAGATGTCCGACAGGGTTTTGCCTGCTCTCCTGAGCGTTAATTACACAGCCCTCATCCCCATATAGGAGCCCCTCTGTTCTTCTTCGAGTGGTTGCTCATTTCCATTCGAATCAGGTGTGCACACCGTGTGCACCGTGTCTTCAGGAGCATTTTCCTTATTGGTACCGGTAGCGCCAGCAGGGCGCCCCCTGGAGTGGCGCCACCATGGTCGGGCATAAGTACCCCTGCCGGCGCTCCCCCACCTCGGTTCCTTCTTACCGGTCGTTGGAGTGTGTCTCTCTCTTAGTTTAGTTAATGGTTCCCGTTTCTCTTAACATTGTAAATAGTTCAATTAGTTAGGTAGTGTCTACTTCGTTCTTTGTTCTTCTTCCCGTACCTGGACGACTGGCTAATCCATGGTCGTTCTTACGAACAAGTAGAGGCCCACGTGTCCCTCACAAGGACCCTCTTCGTAAGGCTGGGACTCATGCTGAATGAGGAAAAGTCATCATTGACCCCCTCCCAACACCTCGAATTCTTGGGTGCCCTCCTGGACACCAGGTTGGTGAAGGCTCTTCTCCCCAGGACCAGGTTCCTGGCCATAGTGGAGCTGGTCTCCGAATTGACTCGGTCCCCTATCACGACCGCCCAGGTCTGCTCAAGGTTGCTGGGGCACATGGCGGGGTGCGCCATGCTCGAATGAGACTCAGACTTCTGCAGGCTTGGTTGGCAAGGGCATTCAACCAATCCAGGGGCCTCTGGGACATGATTCTTACGGTGCCCCCGGAGATAATAGTTTCGTTACAACGGTGGACTCAGGAGTCTGTGGTCTGCAGCGAGATCCCCTTCTCCGTGCCTCCCCCTTGCTCACTCTGGTCACAGATGCCTCGGACCTGGGTTGGGGAGCACATCTGGGGTGCCTCAGGACCCAGGGTCTTTGGTCCCCAACAGAGTGGACTCTACACATAAATGTACGGGAACTCAGAGCAGTCAGGAGAGCTCTCATGCGAGACCTTCCTGCCAAAGCTCTCTCGCTGCTCCGTTCTAGTCCGCCTGGACAACATGGCAGCTGTATTTTACATCAACAGGCAGGAGGGTGCCTGGTCGCCTCCCCTCTGTCTCGAGGCCCTGTGCCTCTGGGACCTGTGTGTGCAACACAACATACCTATCGGGGTGCAAAAATTTGCTGGCCGATGCTCTGAGTGGTCTCTCAAGGACTCGGTTCTTCACCAGGTCTTCCGCAGATGGGGCTATCCC
>CM057845.1:315415085-315425932 GCA_030068395.1 Apalone spinifera
TAGGGAACCCATCCCAGTGCTTCCCCACCCTCCTAGGGAAATAGTTTTTCCTAAAATCCAACCTAGACATCCCCCACTGCAACTTGAGCCCATTGCTCCTTGTTGTGCCATCCGCCAGCCCTGACAACAGCCTCTCTCCATCCTCTTTGGAACCCCACTGCAAGGAGTTGAAGGCTTCTCTCAAATCCCCCTCATTCTTACCTTCTGCAGACTAAACAAACCCAAATCTCCCAGCCTCTCCAGACTTGTCGTTTTCTCCAGCCCCCTAAGATGTGCAATACAAAAAGCAATTCTAAAGCTGTGGCCAGTGCTTTGCCCAGAGTCCACAGAGGCAAAACATCTCTTAGAAAAAGAGCTGAGGGAAGACCTGAGGTGCCAGCTGTGTGTTAATGAACAGACACTGTCGCCTCCTCCCCTTGCATCCCATGTCTAGCTGTTAGCGGCAGGAAGAGGCTGTTACCTGACACTTATCTGCTGGAGGTACTAAGACTGCTCCCTGGAATAATAAGAGTTTTCCACATGGGCAGGATGTCCTGTCTCCTTCCTTCATTTGAGAGAGGGATTGAACTGTCCTGCTTGACACTTTTGAAAAAACGATTCATCCAGAAGCAATCAGCCACCAGAGGCCATTTCGGTCAACTGCTTAAAGTCTGACAAATTCACAAAAACCAGGTCTTCTGATTGAAGGTGTCAGACAATCGCAGCCAAGTAGGGTGTCACCAGGGCCTTCTGTACGAGCCAACCCATCTTTCAATGCCATTCAGCTAAGCTCTTCTGCGTAATGATGTCAGTAACAAGGAGTTCCACAGGCCATATATGAAAAATACATCTAAACAAATTTCCTTCACCCAGGTCCCAACTTTCAATGCAATGAAACCTTTTCTGGCGCAGAGTAAATATAAATGCCCGTAGCTCATACGGTTAATATTTGTCGCCCACAAGGTTTCTTAATAGCTTGCTTAATAAAGCTGCTATATTTCACAGAAGGCTTTCTTTGTTGATGTGATTATTTGCATTCTTATCTTCAGGGAGTTTGCTTTCTACTGGATCTTATTATATATTACTCATAACGGTTGGCTGTAACTCCAAGGAACCTAAACACCTCTATCATTGAAGGTTAGTTTGAGTCACTTAATGGTCACAACATTTGACTGAGATATATATCCTATGGAGTACCTCTTTGTCTCTTGGACAGTTCAATGTGGAATTGACTGAGGAATGAAAGACGTTAACCATATGTTTGGAATAGAGCGGTATCCGCAAGCCTCATTGTAGAATATGGAAATCATGGTTAATGTCTAAAGCAACGGTTTTATGGATGAGATAAATATTAAGATGATATAATAGTGGGGACTGACGACAGTCCACTTAACTCCCCCAAAAAGTGGATGAGACTTTCTTTAAACAAGTAACAGAAACCTCCAATGCACAGGACATGGGGGTGATGGGAAACTTCCACTCCTCAGACATATGGTGGGAAAATAACACAGCAGGGCACAAATCATTCAACAAGTTCTTGGAATGTATTGGAGACATCTTTTTGTTACACAAGGTGGAGAAACCTACTAAGGGGAGGCTGTTCTAGAATTAATTTTGCCGAATAGGGAGGAACTGGTGGTGAATATGAACAGGGAAGGCAGTTTGGTGAAAATGACCCTGAAATGATCGAGTTCATGCTTCTAAGAAATGGTAGGAGAGAAGAAAGCAAAATAAAGTATTTCGGGTGCAGGTTCCAAAGTAAAATAGAAAAAGAGAAGAGGCTTAAGATTATTTAGACATCTTCAAACCGCCAGAACTTGATGAAATTTACCATAGAACACTCAAGCTGACCGAGGAGATAGGTGAGGTTTTTGTGAAAGTCTTCCATGACCTTCTCATTAATAAACTAGGAAGAAATACAACTTTGATGGAGTTACTATTAGGTGAGAACACAACTGATTGGATAGCTGTTCCAGAGAGTGTTTATCAGTGGTTGACAGTCATGTTGGAAAGACATGATAAATGGGTTCCACAGGGTGCAGTCTGGGAGTTAATTATGTCTAGTATGTTCATCTATGATTTAGACAATGCATAGAGAGCACGCTTATAAAACGTGTGGCTGAGAGCAATCTCGGAGGGGTTGCAAGTGCTTTGGAGGCTAGGGTCATAATTCAAAATGATCTGGACAAAAGGAGATATGGTCTGGGGAAAACAGGATTCAATAAGGCACTCCACATAGGAGGAAAAAAATCTATTACACATGTACAAAATGGGAAGCAACTGTCTAGGGAGGAGGACTGCGGGAAGGGATCTGGGGGTCATAGTGGCCCACAATGAGCAAACAGTTACAAAAGTGACACTGTTACAAAAGAATGACACATCATTCCAGGATGGACTAACAGGAAAGTTGTGAGCAAGACATCCTAAGTCATTCTTCTACTCGTCTCTGCACAGATCAGGCCTCAGCTAGAGGACTGTGTCCAGTCCTGGGCGCCACACCTGGACAAATAGGAGAAAGTGAAGAAAAGAACAAGAAAAATGATTAACGGTGTAGAAAACATGACCTCTAAGGGAAGATTGAAACAATCTGGTTTGTTTAGTGTGGAAAAGAGAAGAATGAGAGGGGACACGACATATTTTTATATATCTTATGTGTTGTTACAAGGAAGAGGGCAAAAAGATTATTCTCCGTAATTTCCGAGGCTATGTTAAGAAACAATGTGATTAAATAGTAGTCAGGGAGGCTTCAGTTGAATATTACACAAAACTTCCAACCTTAAGGGGCTACGTCTACATTGGCGCGCTTTTGCGCCAAAGCTATGCAAATGAGGCTTAGCATTAGAATATCGCTGAGCCTCATTTGCATAACTAATGATCCGCCATTTTCGCGGACCAGGCTCTTGCGCAAGACGGGGCTGTCTACACTGGCCCGTCTTGCGCAAGAAAAACTTTTGCGCAAAGCCCTTATGCCCGAAAATGATCGTCATAAGGGCTTTGCGCAAAAGGGTTTTTCTTGCGCAAGACGGGCCAGTGTAGACAGCCCCTGTTAGGAATAGTCTAGATGGTCCTTGGTCCTGCCATGAGCACAGGAAAGTGGACTTGATGAGCTCTCGAGGTTCCTTCTGAACCTATGATTCTATGCATTTTCTTGAATTAACATTGTCTTTCCATTCTGGCTTTTCTACAGTGACCATCACCTGAGATCATGGACACATAAAGGAATTCGGGGGAACATAGAGTACATGCAGGAGTCATCGTTCTGCCTCAGAGTTGGACACCCTTTCCATAATTCCATGTCAGATTCCAACACGACCAAATTCAATAACCCTTCCATTTTCCTCCTGCTGGGTATTCCTGGCTTGGAGATGGCCCATGTCTGGATGTCCATCCCTTTCTGTGCTATGTACGCTATAGCCCTCTTAGGAAATATCACAATCCTGTGTATTGTGAAGAGGGAGCTGAGCCTCCATGAGCCCATGTACTATTTTCTCTGCATGCTGGCTGCCACCGATGTGGTCCTGTCCACCTCCATTGTGCCCAAAATGCTGAGCATCTTCTGGTTCAATTCCAGGGAGATCGAGTTCACTGCCTGCCTGACACAGCTGTACTTCATTCACTGCTTCTCAGTGATGGAATCTGGAACCTTCGTGGCCATGGCTTTGGATCGCTACGTGGCCATCTGCCATCCCCTGAGACATTCCACCATCCTGACAAACTCCATTGTGGCCAAGATTGGGCTGGTCATGTTGCTACGTGGTAGCATTCTCGTACTGCCCTACCCTTTGCTGGCGAGGCAGTGGCCATATTGCAGAACCAACATCCTCCCCCACTCGTACTGCGAGCACATTGCTGTGGTGAAGCTGGCCTGTGCTGACATCCGCATCAGTAGTTACTACGGCCTCTTTGTGGCTTTTTTTGTGACTGGTGTGGATGTGTTTTTTATCGCTGTGTCCTATACCCAGATCCTCAGGGCCATCTTCCAGCTCCCCACAAAGGCCACCCGGCTCAAGACTTTTGGAACCTGCGGATCCCACCTTTGTGCCATCTCAGCCTTTTACATCCCATCTCTCTTCTCCTTCCTCACACACCGCTTTGGCCACAATGTGCCTCTGCATTTCCACATTCTCATTGCCAATGTGTATCTATTAGTACCCCCTGTGCTGAACCCCGTCATCTATGGTTTAAGGACCAAACAGATCCGGGACAGGCTCCTGCAGCTCTTTACTCATTAAGAGTGCAATTTGCACTACACAAATTGTGAATCTTATTCTGATTTTATTTTGAAATAGGAGATTTTGAAATTTGGTGCATCTACACATCGCCAAATTTCAAAAGAACGCACTATTCCAAGACATCCTTTAATCCTCGAGGCATAAGGCATATAGAGATGCTGAAATAGCACACCCATTAATTCCAAAAAAATAATGGGCAGCTATTTAAGATGTGGGTTAGCTATTATGGGATGCCGCCAGTATCCCAGATTAGCCGTGCATTGTAGACCCACCCTAAGGGAAATAAAAGTTTCTTTCTGGTGCTGAGACTTTGAGATCCAGTTCAAGGCAGAGTTGGTTGGTGGCATGTTGCTGGGTCTTCTTCCAAGGATCACTGACTGGGCACTCAAAGATAACATCTACAATGGAGCTCTTTTCTGGGATACCAGAAAAAAAATTCGGAAAAGCGGATGCACTCCTTCGCCAACCCAGGAAACCTTGTTGCACGAGGGAGAAGGGACGAGTGTTGAAAAAGGAGGTTTTCCCGAAATTTGGTGCTGGGTAGATGGGCCAAATTTCAGAAAAGCCTCTTTCAATTTGCGTATCTTTCCCCGACTTTCCTTTGTAGAGTAAACATAACCCAAGAGACATTAGATCCTTTCCTGATCTCACTCGGCCATGTCTGGATGTCCAACCAGGGAATCAGTCTGTGATAGGGTTACCATCCTTGTAATTGATCGTAGTTGGACCTCTGAGATGCTTCCACCTATCCAACCTCTTCCTCCTGCCCCACCTCTGCCTCGCCTAGTCTAGCAAGGCCCAGTCCCCTTAATGACCTGTTCCCCCATGTTCCTGCCCCATCACACACTCCTCTTCTCTCGTCCCCCACACATCATTCACTGGATTGTCTTTAACTCCCTTCATGCTTCAGCTGTGCTCCCTTTGTTTGGGCCTGTTGGTAGGAGGAGGCCCCAACTGTTGGGGCCACTGTTGGTGAATGGCCTGACTCCTCCTCCTGCCCTACAGTACCTGGGTCCTCCCCGGCCTCCCTTTCAACCAGAAGTTCCTGACAAAAACCCAGCTCCTGGCAACCCTACTTGGCATCTTGACCCACTCAGCAAGAAACAGAGTCTCTAGGTGAAACACAGATGGTTTGGAACCCTAGGATCCATATCTGATTGTATGAACCATCTCTATCTGGGTGTCTTTGGCCTTATGCTCCAACCACGCCAAAAGCTACAATAAAGCCCCAATTTCCACCCTCTTCCTATTGCTAAATTCCACTCTCTGTGTCTCAGGGGCTCTCAGAAGCAGTTTCAAAACAATCTCTTTGCGGGTGCAGTCATGTATCACATGCTCAGCGTGACCCCCCCAACACCAACACAGCTGAACCCCCTGCCCTGGGCCCCCCACTTCTCATATCTCAAGCCTCTGCCCTGAGACCTCCACCTCCCCACACCTCAATCCCCTTCCCAAGGCCTCCCACTCCCACACACTTCAATCCCCTGCCTGCCCCCCCACCTCCCATATCTCAACCCCCTGCATTCCACCCCATACTTACACTTCTGACAGCTACTGTCATATTGTGCCCCTCTTCCACCCTGAGCCTCCCCCCACCTCTGGCCAGGCTGCAATACGACCTGTCAGAAAGGTAAGTCCCTGAGAGCAAGCCCCACCCCCGCACTTGCTGTGGTGCCCCCAGATGCTCTGTCTCCTTTCTCTCCGAAGTTGTGCACTTGGGGCAACCCATCCTGTCTCTCTCATGATCCCTCACAGGCATGCGGCTGGCCACTGGCTGTGTGCAGTTACCCACCCAAAACGGCCTGAAGATATCGTGAGGAGATTTACCAACATGTTGTGGAAAAGAGGGGACTAAGGGGGGATATGATAGAAGTTGATAAAATCATGACAGGTGTGAATAAGGAAAAGTTATTTACTTTTTCCCATATCGTAAGAACAAGGGGACCCCCCCCCCAATGAAATTAACAGGTCTCACGTTTAAAACAAACACGAGGACATTTTTCTTCATGTAGCACACTGTCAACCTGTGGAACCCCTTGCCAGAGGATGTTGTGAAGACCAGGTCTTTAGCAGGATTCAAAAAAGAACTAGATAAATTCATGGCGGTTAGGTCCATCAATGGCTATTAGCCAGGAAGAGTAGGAATGGTGTCCCTAGTTTCTGTTTGTCAGGAGAGGGATCATTGGTTAAAAATGGGTAACTTTAAAGAAGTATTGAAAGACAGATTTTAATTGATTATCAGTAATAAATACACAGATCAAAGTACATTTAAGTTGAGCCTCTCATATGAAGTCTCTCAAAGTTTCCATGGAGGTTGTAGGGATTTCACTTTTCTCGCTGTCTCTTTTAATAGCTGTTTAACCCAATTTCTCCTCTTTGTGTAGTTCCCCTTTGTGAAATTAAATGTGTCATAGTCCATTGCTGTGATGTTTTCCCCACTGCACAGGTGTTAAAGTTAATTATGTTAGGGTCATAATTACCAAGCAGTTCTACTGTGTTCACCCTGCGCTGGCCTACACGAAGACTTTTTTTTCTAAGTAACCCCCTCCCCACAAGGTCGAATTTATAAGCAGAGCGTCCAGACTGCCAAAGCATGTTATTTCGAAATAACGAGCCATGGGATTCTAAATCTGTACGCCTGCTTTCAGCAGGAGTAATACTAATACTGAAATGGTCCATTTAGTGTGGACGCCGGTGCCGGTATTTAGAAATAACTACCCCCAGATTCATTCAAACTAATTAGTCCCCAGTGCTTCCTGGGGCTCTAAGACAGGGTAGTGTGTTCACGTTAACGGAACATGCACCGGACTCATTTCAAGGCTCCCCTGTTGTGTGGACACGCTGTTTTGAATGCGTTAAATCGGGAGTTCTTAAGTCAAATTTAGTAATTTTGAAATATTTTCCAAGTGTAAACATGGCTCTATGGGCTGAGAACCTGTTTTCCACTTAGGAGCAAATGAAGAATTGTGTCTCCCCTGGTGGACTCCAGGACTAGCTGCTCCAAGAAGCAGTCATTTAACGGGTCGAGAAACCACCTCTGCATCCCATCCTGAGGTGAGAAGTAATCAGGAAGTGTGGGGAAGATTGAAAACCCCCATTATTGAGGTTTTAACATTTTCTTACCCTTAGAACCCTACTCAGCTCAGACCGGAGAATCTGTTCGGTCCCATTCCAGTGCTTAAACTTTGTGTTTTCTGCACCACTGAAATGCACCTGATGAGCCAGAGGGGCAGGCAGAGAGTCCAGCCTTGGGGATCCAAGGGTCTCCAGCCAGGGCAGAGCTGGAAAGTCTGACTCAGCCTGGAACATCAGATTCCAATTCCCCCTGGGAGACACGGTGAGGGAATGGACCAGGAGGGACAGACCAAACCCAACACCAATGCGAATCCAGTCTCTGTCCTTGTTCCAGGTAAGTTTGAAGGGAGGAGGATGAACCTTCTTTCCCAAATGCAGCCCCCCACTCCCTGGCTGCCCTCTGTTCACAGGAACAGTCTGTTAGTGCTGCTTCTTCTACGTCTGTTCCTAGGACGGGACTCCAGTGATTGTGTTGGGTCACCAGGTCTCCGGGTGGGAGGAGAAATGGAGTCCCTGAGTTCACCCCTCCCAAGAACGGGGAGCTCCCACACTCCAGTTAGCTGGCAAACATCACCTTCACCTTCAGAGAATGGTGAACACTCAGTCTCCCTCTTCCAGCCATTCCTCTACCTCCCACCCAACAGTCCCTGGCAGAGAGGGAGGCCAGTTCCCTCTTCTCCTGCTGGAGATACCATGGTCCAGACTCTTGGGGTCTCTCTGCTATGCTGCCACTCAATCTCCTCATGACTTTGGGCAACTCATCTCTTCCTGTGCCTCAGTTTGCCTGTCTCCACAATGGGGATAGGTTCACCGTGACTTTCCTTGGCCAGGTGTTTTGAAGTCCTTCAATGAAAGGTGTTGCACAGAATGATGGTGGTTGCTGGTGAGAATCACTGACCTCTGGTCCCTTAGCAGGAGCCTCGTGTTCCTGCAGAAAATGTTCCCTCAGGCATCTATCTACACATCAGTCTGTCTACAGTTCACCCATTCCTCCTGGGCATTTGCAGGGAGATCTCAGCATTATCCCTAGTTTACTTTTTTTCCATAATCAACTATAATTTTCAAATATACGTAAACACCCAGAGCAGCCAATTCCTCCCTGACTCAGTTCAGAGCCCAGGACTTCTCTTTTCCCTTGAGAAGGTCCCTTAATTGCTGTTTACTCCTAAGGCTGGATAAATAGCCCAGTAGTGGAGACAGGCAGGTCTTCGGATTGTTTGCATCCAGTGGCTGCTTCTCCTGCAGAGGCAGAGAGGACCCCACCCAGGTTGCACCAAGCTACATTATAAGCCGTGTGCACCATTTTGTCAGCTCTTAGCGTGGGACCCTGCTGCAGATACTGGGCTGAGAGAGGTGCAGGACACGGCTGCCGGAGGGAAAATCCAGGGAAGACACGTCCCTCTCAGGACTCACAGGTACCATTTCTCTGAGGAGCTCCCCTTCTCCACAAGCCCAGAGCAATGCTGGAAAGGTGGGACAAAGAGTCATTCTGGGGTCCTTTTTGCTTTGCACAGATGTTAAACATCCCAGGACTCTTGCCACATGGGATGAGTTTGCTCTGGGCAAAATATCATCTTTTTTCTGGGGTTGGAAGGGACCTCAGGAGGTCATCTACTCCAATTCCCTGCCCAAAGCAGGACCGACCCTAGCTAAATCTTCCTAGTCACGGTTTTCTTAAGCCAGGACTCTTCCTGGTGTGTGAGACAAAGGAAAAAGAAATCCCTAATTTACTTTCTTTAACTGCAGTCCATAAAGTGAATATACGTACCCATATATGGTAGCCTTCTATATTGCATGGAGGGCTTTCTTGATTGGTTTGAATGTTTGTAGTGTAATCTTCAGGGAGTTTGGTTCAGATTGGATCTCAATATGTATTACTCATAACTGTTGGCTGTAATCACGGAATAAAAGAACACTAGAACTGGAAGGGACCTCGAGAGGTCATCGAGTCCAGCCCTCTGCCTCCTGGTACGACCCAGTACCATCTAGACCAGTGTTTCTCAATCTTTTTTTTATAAAGTAGCCCTTTTTAAAAATTTATGTATAAGTACTCCCAGTACCTACAGTTTTCAGACACACAACATTTTTTTCCACCATTGCAACATATTTGTTTAAACAACTTAATCGTAGCCGGGCGGGCAATGACATTTTTGGGTGTAAAAAGTACAAAAATAATAAAACTTAAAACAAACATTCAGTTTTTTCCAAATCTCAGTTGTGTTGATGCACCCCCAGACGTCTCTTGAGCACCCGTAAGGGTACTCGTGCCACTGGTTGAGAAACACTGTTCTAGACTACCCCTAATGCAAAGGAACTGACAAGCCTGTATCGTGGAAGAGGAATCTTAGCTTGTGTCAGTTTGTGGATGCAATGTTGCCGAAGTGTCTACAGATAACACTGGTTGGCAACTGCATTTGAATGTATCAAGTTCCATTCTTTATTTTGCTCTCCTCTAACATCCTCTAAGATATACCCCATTCTGCATCTCTTCTCTAAATTGAACAGTCCCAGACTGCTCAATAAAAGATTAGGCTTTCATTGAACAACCAACAAAATCATCCAGAGTTCGTCTACACTGTCCCATAGGTCGAAATAAGAGACGCAATGTGAGCGACGCAAATTGCTCAACTTATTTTGATGTTATTTTGAAATAGTTTATTTCAAAATTTGCCAATGTCTACACAGCACTTATTTCGAAATGAAGTGCTATTCCAAAAAGTCCCTCACTCCTCCAGGAAGGAGGTTTACAGGGACATCGGAATAGCGAGCCCGTTACATTTCGAAATAAAGGGCTTGCTGTTAAGTTGCGGGACAGCTATTTAGAGATACTCCAGTATCCCAAAATAGTGCTAAAGTATCGATGTAACCCTACAGACCACTTAACGGGAAAGAAGAGCTGAATGAGGCTTTTTTGGAACAATTAACAAAATCATCCAAAGTGCAGGATTTGGTGGTGATGGGGGACTTCAACTATCTAGACATATATTGGGAAAATAACACAGCAGAGTACAAATTATCCAACAAACTCTTGGAATGAATTGGAGATAGATTTTTTTTTATTTCAGAAGGTGGAGAAAGCTACAGAGGGGGAAAGGCTGGTTGGGAATTTAAAAGTGGGAGGCAGCTTTGGGGAAAGTGATCAGGAAATGATCAAGTTCATGATGCTAAGGAATGGTAGGAGAGAGAAGAGCAAAATAAAGACAATGGATTTCAAGAAAGCTGTCTGTGGCAAACGTTGGGTTTTGGTAGGTTCAGTCCAATGGGAAGGAAGTCAAAGAGGAAAAAGAGTAGAAGACAGTTGCCAGGTCTTCAAAGAAGCATTATTAAGGGTGCAAGAGCAAACTATTCCATTCTTCAGTAACGAGACAACCCTGGTTTAACCAGGAGATTTTGTTTGAACTTGAAAAAAAGTGAAAAATACATACAAGTTACAAAGTATACAGCACCACATAGCTCAAAATAAGCTACGCAATTCGAGCTATAAAAATTGCGTAGCTTATTTCTAGATAGCCTGTTTCAAAAGTTGGGGCTGTCTACACAGTGCCAAATTTCAAAACAGAC
>CM057845.1:315558096-315570488 GCA_030068395.1 Apalone spinifera
TTTACAAATCCATGCTGGCTGTTCCCTATCACCTTGCCACCTTCCAAGTGTTAAAAGATGATTTCCTTAATTACTTCCTCCATTATCTTCCCTGGCACAGAAGTTAAACCAACTGGTCTGTAGTTTCCTGGGTTGTTCTCATTTCCCTTTTTATAAATGGGCACTAGATTTGCCCTTTTCCAGTCTTCTGGAATCTCTCCTGTATCCCATGATTTTCCAAAGATGATAGCTAGAGGCTCAGATACCTCCTCCATTAGCTCCTTGAGTATTCTAGGATGCATTTTATCAGGCCCTGGTGACTTGCAGGCATCTAACTTTTCTAGGTTATATTTGACTTGTTCTTTTTTAATTTTATCTTCTAAACCTACCCCCTTCCCACTAGCATTCACCATGTTAGGCATTCCTACAGACTTCTCGGTGAAGACCGAAACAAAGAAGTCATTGAGCATCGCTGCCATTTCCGAGTTTCCTGTTACTGTTTCTCCCTCCTCACTGAGCAATGGGCCTACCCTCTCCTTGGTCTTCCTCTTGCTTCTAATGTATTTATAAAAAGTCTTCTTGTTTCCCTTTATTCCTGTATCTAGTTTGATCTCACTTTGTGCCTTTGCCTTTCTGATCTTGCTCCTGCATTCCTGTGTTGTTTGCCTATATTCATTCTTTGTAATTTGTCCTACTTTCCATTTTTTATAGGACTCCTTTTTTATTTTTAGATCATGCAAGATCTCGTGCATCTTTCCGACACAGCGGAATAGCTTGCTTTTGGGCCCTTAACAATGTCCCTTTGAAAAACTGCCAACTCTCCTAAGTTGGTTTTCCCCTCAGTCTTGATTAATGTAGTGGTGCATCCTTCTATCTCTCTCATTTCCCCCTAATCCTGGCTCAGAGCAAACGGCTCCCAGCCCCTAGCCATTGGGGGGGACTCAGCCACCTACAGGCCCCCGGGAGGAGGAACCAAAGGGAACCAAAAGCTAATAATGTGGCTGGGTCAGATCCCAGCTGCTTTGCTAAGGGCCTGGTGCGCTGGGTGAGCTGAGAGCCGCGGGGCCGGAAGCAGGGAGCTGGGAGCTGGCTCTCACCCTGCAGCAGGTCAGTGCTACTGCTAGTCCCCAACTGGAGATACGCGAGACTGGAGACACATGGACACTGTTGCCGGGGGGCTGGGAGGGAAACTCCCCTCTTCTGGTACAGTCCTGGGCTTGCAATGCGGTGTGGGATTTAGCCAAATGGTGCCAGCCACTTTCCCTGCTGGGGCGAGTCCACAGCTGTTCTGAACCCGCAGCAAGGGGGAAGAAGCCATGTGTGTTGTGTTATTCCCAGTTTGTGTATTTTCTGGAAGGCGTGTTTCATTTAAGTCTGTTCACTAGTGACTGATCTGACTAGTTACCCAGTGAGCTGGGTGGCTGGCCGGGATCCACAGCAGGGGTCAGGCTGCCTGGACTCCAACTGAGGATCCTACCACAAGTGGAGAGGTGGTTCAGACTCCGCATATGGTGCAGATCTGGGGATCAGAGACACTGCCTGAGACTTTGGTGAATTAAATCAAAGCTTGCGGGATCTCCCAGTGTCTTCTGAGTGTGTCTGGTGTGGACTGAACTGTTCTCTTCTTCTCGTCGGTTCTCTCTTTATGTTTGTTGTAGCTGTGAAGACAATGTCAGTGGGTTATAAAATCGCTCTGTTGTGCTGTAAAAATTAGATTATTACAGCCTTTTCCCGACTTACGAACTGGTTATGGACCAAGCAATTGGTCGTAACTCGGTTTGTTCATAAGTCGGACCCCATAGAGTTACATGCAACCACACTGTTCGTAAGCACGGATCACGTTCATAACTCGGGGCCCCCCATTTACGACAGCTTTGGTCATAACTGCGAACGGTCGTAAGTCGACCATTCGCAACTCAGGGACCGGCTGTATTTGTTTCTTCATCATAAGATTTTTAAAGCGATTTAATTACATTCATTCCTTTAGTTCCTTTTGGGTAGGGTTGCCAGATGGTTTCAACAAAAATACCAGACACACTTGACATTACATCACAATCTACATTATATCTTATTTAGAAAATACCGGACAGTTCTATTTTCTCATTTATATTTTCTCAGTTTGTTTCCTGAACAGAAAACTCAAATACTGGACTGTCCAGTTCAAAACCGGACACCTGGCAATCTTACTTTTGGGACTAGAATGTGGGGGAGACTGACACTGAGCAATTCTTGCTGAAATTCTTTATAGCCTGAACTCTGGGTTTCCAGCGACTTTCTATGGGAGTGTTTTTTAGACACTGGAGAAGAGCAGTGAAGTTTGGCCCACCCAAGGTTATAAATTGGTGGCCAAACAGATAGAGACTTGAGAATTGCTCAGAGTTCACCTCTGAATTCTTTCGAGGAATTGTGTGGTTAGTTATAACATATTACCTCATTTATATATTTTATTATAATACTAAGATTAATGAAACTTTCACCCATTTAGAGTTAGATCCCTATTAGAGAGGGGTGGGTAACCTTTTTGGAATCAGGGGCCACTGACCCTGAGAAAAATCAGTCAAAGTTCATCTGCAGGACAGACAGACAACATGAGGTGCTAACCTTGGTTTGTCAAGATCAACTGAGGATGCCTTAAAAAGACTGGGACTTTTCAGCTTAAAAAAGAGGAAACCAAGTGGGGAGAGAGAGTGAATAAGGAAAAATTATTTACCTGTGAATGTGAATGGCTAGCCAACTACAAAAGCAGTTTCTCTAACAAATTTTCAACCCAGTCCCTATTATGAGATTTGATAGCTTGAGTAATGGCATTTACAACTGATCCAGTGGCTCCTCCCCGGCGATTACATCAATAAAACACTGAGAGACTTCTAAAAGAACTTTCAAGACTCAGAAACCACTCAAAACGATTAGCAGATCACAAAAAATTCCTAAAACTGGGAATATCAAATGAAAACACTTAACAATATTGAGAACGGCTCTCCAGGAGTCCATAGGGTAAACAGGGATTATTGTGCCCTATGTTGAGTGTCACCCTTGTATACTTTTACTTGTGACAGGTGCACCCAAACTGGAATTCCAGTGACCCGGGCCGCTGAAGGAGTTACCAAGAGAACCGTGTGAGGTCTGGTCCCTGCTGGTTCAAAGGTTCGTTTTCTATAGGCTTTCACTAGCACTTGATCACCGGGCTGCACCTCACATGTGTCCTCTTCACTGGCCTTTGGGTGTGGTTCAGTTCGGGGGTCCTGTGAGTCACACTGAGATAACAATTTGCAATATTCAGCAAGCTGGTCACCCATGACATACAATTCCCCCCCTCCAATGCACAGATTTCCTGGAGTCCTCGTTGCCCTCCCTGTCAGCATTTCAAAAGGAGATAAGGAATGTGGATTAATAGGACTGGCTCTCATAGACATGAGAACCACTGGTAAGTTGGTGACCCAGTCCTTCCTTCCCTGTAGCAGAAAACATCTGTTTGGTTAGTTTATTTGTAATGGTTTGGTTAGCTCTTTCTACTAATCTCGAACTGTAGGGATGGTAGGGACAGTGGAATTTCTGTTTGATCCCCAGTGCCATGCATACAGTTTTCATCACCTTCCCTGTAAAGTGGGTACCTTGATCACTATCAATGAAGCATGGAAGTCCCCATCGGGGAATTACTTCAGTCGTCAATATTTTAGCTACATCAGATGCAGTGGCCTACATCAGATCAGGGAGGATGAGGCCCACTTCTAGTAGCTGATCTGGAGGTGTGAATTCCAAGAGAGGAGAAGCTGCTTTTGTAGTTAGCTAGCCATTCACAGTCTTTGTTTAATCCTGAGTTGATTGTGTCAAACTTGCAGATGAACTGTAGCTCAGCAGTTTCTCGTTGAAGTCTGGTCCTGAAGTTTTTTTGCTGCAGGATGGCTACCTTTAGATCTGTAGTTGTGTGTCCAGGGAGATTGAAGTGTTCCCCTACAGGTTTTTGTATGTTGCCATTCCTAACATCTGATTTGTGTCCATTGACCATACACTGTTCTTCTGGGAAAAGCTACACAAATGGCAAATTGCAATATACATAGCTTTTTCCACTTCTTTTTTTGGAAGAGGTTTTTCTGACATTTGGCCCATATACACTAGGCCATACGTAAGGGGAAAAAACCCTTTTATAGATCATCTCCTATTCCTCGTAAAACGAGGCTTACAGGATGCTGAAAAAGCTCATCTGTTCCTCCACAATTTCTTTTTGGACGACCAGGCACATTCCTTGGTCAATCATGGTTGATTGTTAGTCCCCAACTGGAGATACCTGGGGCGTGGGCACTGTCGCCGGGGGGCTGGGAGGGAAACTCCCCTCCTCTGGTGCAGTCCTGGGCTTGCAATGCGGTGTGGGGTTTAGCCAAATGCTGCCAGAGACTTTCCCTGCTGGTGCGAGTCTACAGCTGCTCTGAAGCCGTAGCAACGGGGAAGGAGCCATTTGCGTTGTGTTATTCCCAGTATGTGTATTTTCTGGAAGGCAGGTTTCATGTAAATCTGTGCTCTGATGACTTATCTGACTGGTTACTCAGTTGGTTGGCTGGCTGGGATCCACAGCAGGAGAGAGGCTGCCTGGACTCCAGCTGAGGATCCTACCACAAATGGAGAGATGGGTCAGGCTTAGCATATGGTGCAGATTTGGGGATCAGAGACATTCACTGAGACATTGGTGAATTACATCTAAGCTTGCGGGATCACCCAGTGTCTTCTGAGTGTGTCCGGTGTGGACTGAACTGTTCCCTTCTTCGCTTTGATTTTATGTTTGTTGTAACTGTGAAGACAATGTCGGTGGGTTATAAAATGGCTCTGTTATGCAGTAAAAAATAGATTATTTGTTTCTTCCTCATAAGATTTCTAAAGTGATTTAATTAAATTCATTCCTGTACTTCCTTTCGGGATTTGCATATGGGGGAAGCTGATCCTGGACAATCCTTGCTCAAATTTCTTCCAGCCTGAACTCTGGGTCTCCAGCGACTTTCTATGGGAATTAGAGGCAGGGGGTTAGATACTGAAGCGCAGTGAAGTCCGGCCCACTCCAGGTTATAAAGAGAGAGACTTGAGAATTGCTCAGAGTTCCCCTCTGAATTCTTCTGAGGAATTTTGCTGTTAGTTATAACATATTACATCTTTTATATATTTTATTATGATATCACGGTTCTGGAAACTTCCACCCAATTAAATTCCCTATAGAACAGGGGTGGGGAACCTTTCTGGAGTCAGGAGCCAGTGACCTGGAGAAAAATCAGTCAAAATTCATCTGTGGTACAGACAGACAACATGAAGTGCTAATTTGTCCAGATCAGCGGAGGATTCCTTAAAAGACTGGATTTTTCAGCTTAGAAAAGAGGAGATTAAGTGGGGGATATGATAGAGGTCTATAAATTCATGAAGGGTAGGAGTAAGTGAATAAGGAAAAATTATTTACCTGTTCCCATGACAGAAGAACTAGGGGACATCAAATGAAATTAACAGGTAGCAGGTTTAAAACAAACAAAAGAAAGTTTTTCTTCACACAGTGCAGCGTCAACCTGTGGAACTCCTTGGCAATGGATATTGTGAAGACCAGGATTTTAACAGGGTTCAAAAAGAACTGGCCAATTTCATGGAGGTTAGTTCCATCAGTACTTATCTGCCAGCATAGAATTATAGAATCATGGAACACCAGAACTGGAAGGGATCTGGAGAGGTCATCAAGTCCAGACCCCTGCCCTCATGGTAGGCTCCAGTACTATCTAGACCAGTGTTTCTGAAAGTGTTTTCTGAAATCACTTTGAGAAACACATTAACTGGCCGCGCTGGGTTGATTATTTACGGGCTCCACAGCCATGGAACTTCACGGCTCCTATAGACTCTGTTTTGTCCTTTGTAGCCAAGGAGAGACATGGGAAAATACTTTCCATTGAAGACGTACTGGCCAGGGTAACATATTCTTACTACTCAGGTGAGACAAACTTGAAGGCCTTTGCAGGTTGCCATCTCAAAAGTACAAGTGGCAGTCAGTTTGGTGTGATACAGAGCCACAGCTGTACATGAGAGCCAGGTGGCATCTTGGAAAGACCCATCATAGAGATGAGCCAAGTGGTGGAGGAGGAGCTCAAGGGACTTAAAGGGCAAGACATAGAATGGCTCAGGGCTCAAGGGGAGACGTGGAACAGGGCCCTGAGGAAAACGGTGGCACAAGGGCAGGGCCTCGGGTGTAGTTACAATTAGGAAGTTGGCAACCCTATGAGTTGTGCACAGATGGATTCCCCAGTGTGTCACACTGAGACAATTCAGTAAACTCCACAAATAATTTAAAGTTTCTTTGACTGGCCAGAAACCATGGTACCATGTCATGAGCCAGCCCTCCAGGGAGCTCTTTCTAAGATCCACCACCTGGGGAAAAATCTTTAGTCCCTTTATGAGTGAAGAGCTGACGCAGCCTGTCCCAGATCTGTTTGGTTCTCACACCATAGATAATGGGGTTCAGCATGGGGGGAACCAGGAGGTACGTGTTGGAAATAAACATTTCGAAAAGAAGGGGAATATTGCTACCCAAACGGGATACCAGGGAGCTAAATATAGTTGGGATGTAAAAGGCTGATATGACACAGATGTGTGAACCACAAGTCCCAAAAGTCTTGAGCCGGGCGTCCTTAGAGGGAAGGCTGAAGAAGGTCCTGAGGATCTGAATATAGGACAGAATGATGAAAAACACATCCAGACCGATCCTACAGGACAGCACAAAGAGGCCGTAGTAACTACTGATACGGGTGTCGGTACAGGCCAGGTTCACCACGGCCAAGTTCTCACACTGAGAGCTGCTGATGATGTTAGTTCTACAGTATGGCCACTGCCTTGCCAGGAAGGGATAGGGCAGTGCAAGGATGCATCCACGTAACAGAATGACCAGGCCAATCATCATCACCAGGGAGTTTGTCAGGATGGAGGAATGTCTCAGGGGATGGCAGATGGCCACGTAGCGATCAAATGCCATGGCCACGAAGATCCCAGACTCGATCGCTGTGAAGCCGTGAATGAAGAACATCTGAGTGAGGCAGGCATTGAAATCAATCTCCCTGGAATTGAACCAGAAGATTGCCAGTATTTTGGGCAGGGTGGAGGTGGACAGCACCAAGTCGCTGACGGCCAGCATGCAGAGGAAATAGTACACGGGCTCATGGAGATTGGGCTCCCTCTTCACAATAAATAAGTTGGCAACATTTCCCCAGATGACTATGGCATACATAATGCAGAAGGGGATGGAGATCCAGACATGGGGTGCCTCAAGGCCAGGAATACCCAGTAAGATGAAGGTGGAGGGGTTGGTGAAGGCAGTTGTGTTCGTATCTGTCATGGAGAAGGGAAGAAGCGATTCAATTCTGAAGCAGAATGGTGTCTCTTACTTGAACCAGATGCTCTGCAGTGTTTGCGGATGGGCTGGGGTCTAGGGTGATGGTCACAGTGTAATTGCCTGGTTGGAGACACAAAGTGAATATGAGACACCACATACACTACTGGACGCAGTTCTCCGGGGTGAAGGAGATGGTACTTTCTTCACACTCTGAAAAATGACACTATCCGGAGACATGAACTATGAACAAGAGAACCTAGAATCACAGAATCCTAGGATTGGAAGAGACCTCAGGAGTCATCAAGTCCAATCCCCTGCCCAAGGCAGGACCAAGCCAAACTCAATCATCCCAGTCAGGGCTTTGTCAAGCCAGGATTTAAAAACCTCTAGGGATGGAGATTCCACCCCCTCCCTAGGGAACCCAGCCCAGTGCTTCCCCACCCTCCTTGGGAAATAGTTTTTCTTAATCTTCCACCTAGACCTCCCATCCTGCAACTTGCTTTCTTGCGCAAAACCGCGTCTAGATTGGCACGGACGCTTTTCCGCAAAAAGTGTCTTTGCGCAAAAGTGTCTGTGCCAATCTAGATGCTCTTTTCTGCAAATACTTTTAATGGAAAATCTTTTCTGTAAAAAGCATTTGTGGAAAATCATGCCAGTCTAGACGTAGCCCTGGAGTATTGTGTCCAATTCTGGGCCCCCCACTATAGAAAGGATGTGGACACATTGGAGGGGGTCCAGCAGAGGACGACCAAAATGATGAGGGGGCTGGAGCGCATGACCTATGAGGAGAGGCTGAGGGATTTCCATTTGTTTAGTCTGCAGAAGAGAAGAGTGAGGAGGAATTTGATAGCAGGCTTCAACTTTCTGAAGGGAAGTTCCAAAGAGACTGGAGAGAGGCTGTTCTCAGTGGGGGCAGGTGGCAGAACAAGGAGCAACGGTCTCAAGATACAGTGGGGGAGGTCTAGGTTGGATATTAGGAAAAACTATTTCACTAGGAGGGTGGTGAAGCACTTGAATGGGTTCCCTAGGAAGGGGGTGGAATCTCCATCCCTAGAGGTTTTCAAGTCATGGTTTGACAAAGCCCTGGCTGGGTTGATTTAGTTGGGGTTGGTCCTGCTTTGAGTCAGGGCTGGACTTGATGACCTCCTGTGGTCTCTTCCAGCTCTTTGATTCTATGATCAACAAAACCGTTTGGGAGGAAAAAGTAGGCAAATATATTCGAATGAAAATTGGGATTTTTTGAACTCTTGTTTTATTAGATAACGAACATTTCTGAGTCCATGGTGAACAATGTGGACATGTTGGCTAAAAACCCTTTTTAGTGGCTAATCAAGACAGGAGTTAGGGGAGAAAACACACTGTATAATACATTGGAGAAAAGAAAAATAGATGGAAAGCAATACAAACTGGAAATTTTTGAAAAATGGCGAGGGATGTTTTAGATGTCACGGAAAACTCTTAGTAGGGTTAGGGATGAGAAAAGGGGGGTATTAAGAATACCTGGGGGAAAAAGGATACCTTGGAAAATATTTTTAATATTTTCAAAGGGTGAAAGGAAAATTGTTCCCATTGGAGAAAAAGTCCACATGTCCTAGAAATGGTTTTGTTCTGCATTTGGAAAGAAACATTTCCCAAGAGCTCTAAAAGCAGCTGCAGTAGAACTTTAGAGGGATGAACACCAGAGTTATGAACTGACCAATCAGCCACACATCTCCTTCAGAGCCAGAAGTGGGCAATGAGGCAGCAAGCAGCAGACACTTCTGCCCTCCTGCCCCTTCACAAAGGAGGCCAATTCAGGAGAGGTTCCATTAAACGTAAATTATTTTAAAAATTAAGGGAAAGTTCAAAATAAAAATGGTTGACAAGTTTAAGAAAGGCTGGAAAGGCTGGTATGGGATTTTTTAAGATCAATAATAAAGTTAATGTTGTTCAGCACTATGGTTTACGTAAAACTGGTCGTAACAAATAAACAGCTTCATCCTTTTACAGTACAGCTTTGGTTGATCAGGAGAACAGTGGAGATGTAATAAACCTTCATTTCTCTGAGACATTTGATTTAGTAGGGGAAGCAGATGAAAAATGGGCAAAACCCTGGTTTCCCAACAGATTTCAAGGAATGGGGCTGTTTCGAGTAGGGTTTCCTAGGGATAACGTGTAGGTCTGATGCTGTTCAATATTTTAATCGATGTTCTGGAAACAAACAGAAAACCAGGGCAGATAGAATTCTCACAATGTTAGTGTTCAAATTGCAGAGGGCTTACAGTAATGAGGCCAGGCATATGGGATGCATAGGTAGGAGCATTGTCAGTAGATTTAGTGAGGAAAGGACGTGGATGCATTGGAGAGGGTCCTGCAGATGGTAACCAAAATGATGAGGGGGCTGGAGCACATGACCTGTGAGGAGAGGCTGAGGGAGTTGGGTTTGTTTAGTCTGCAGAAGCGAAGAGTGAGGGGGATTTGATAGAAGCCTGCAACTCCCTGAAGGGAGGTTCCAAAGAGGATGGAGAGAGGCTGTTCTCAGCAGTGACAGGTGACAGAACGAGGAGCAATGGTCTCAGGTTGCAGTGGGGGAGGTCTGTCAGGGGCCCCGGGATATTTAATGGGTGTTCGGAGCAGAAAGGATCCCGGACTTATCCTCTCTCCTGTGGTGCCCTGGTTTTGTGAAGCATGTGAGATCCTCAACCTGAGTTGAGTACCTGCAAATAGTGAGATTGACTTTCCTGGGAGCCTACCACAGGCACCTGTGTCCCACGCCTCTCTCAGCCCAGCATCGGAAGCAGCGTCCCACGCCAAGAGCCAGGTCAGGGCTGTGCTCCGTTAATAATATAGCTCTGGGCCATCCCAGTGGGTTCACTCAGCCCCTAGGGATACGTGAGCATCTGCATGGAAAAAGGCTGGAGACCAGCCTATGTGGGCTTCTTGGCTAATTATCCAGCTTTAGGAGTAAACAGCAATTAGGGGACCTTCCCAAGAGGAGATGAGACCTTGTTGGCTCTGGGCTGAGTCATGGAGGAGTCGCCTGCTCTGAGGATTTGTGTGTACTGAGAAATTATAGTTGATTAATAAGAAAACTCTGGAGAATGTCCATGTCTACGTCTCGTTAGGGGCTGTCAGCCAGGGGTCAGAGATCACTAATTCTCATCAATAACTTCCAGCACGTTCTGCAGCAGCTTTCTCTGAAGGGCACTGACAAGACCTTGCAAAGGAAAGGGACCGTGAACTGAAACACGTAATGTGGCTAAGCAGGGAGACATGAATTTACCAGGCAGATTGAGGGGCAGGATGAAAGAGAGACAACCAGGGGACTTGACTTCTCTGCAGCACCCACAATCCCTCCATGGCGGGGGCTAGTCATTGGGCGGGAGACAGAGGAAAGGCTGGAAGAGGGAGGCTGAGCCTTCCCCATCCTCTCCAGGGGAATCTGAGTGTTTTAGAACCAGCTGGAGTGTGTCAGCTCCCTGTATATAGGAGGTGTGAACTCTGAGACTCCACTTCTGCTCCCACCCGCCTGGTCTACACTAAAGGGGAAAGTCAACCTACGTTGTTACACACCAGCTACGTGAATTACACTGCTGGAGTTGAAATACCTTCAATCGGTTTTTGCCCGTCCACACAGCTGGAGGTTGATGGGAGCACATGATCTCTTCAACTTCCCTTACTCCTTGTGAGACGCAGCACTGCCGGCACCGTCGGGAGATCCCTGCCCTCTACGTTCCAATTAGCCCGTCCTCACCACACTCGCTAATTCAAACCCTGGAAACCGACTGCAACAGCATCGCTCTTCTCCATTGGGTAGACAAGCCCACAGAGAGACCTGCCAGCCCATCCCAGTCAGTAAAGTGCCTCTGGGGGAACAGACTCAGTAAAAGTCACACACACAGGGTGTTCCCGTGGAAGGGGAGAGATGGGGGCCTGTCCTGCGGTCAGAGACCTCCTCTCTCCCAAAATTGCCCTGCAACAAGGAGGGTCCCATACGAAGAATACAAATCAGATTAATGTTTACAGTAGATTTATTCTCTTTTTTGGTTCATTTCCTCCCAGTGTCTCCCAGGTGGAATTAAAATCTGATGTTCCAGGCTGAGTCAGACTTTCCAGGACTACTCCAGTTACTCCAGCTGGGCTAAAATGACTATAGCGTACATGATGCAGAAGGGGATGGAGATCCAGACACGGGCCACCTCCAGTCCAAGAATGCCCTGCAGGATGAAGGTTGGTGAAGGCCGTCATGTTGGAATCTGACATGGAGTGGTGGAGAAGCAATTCAACTCTGAGGCAGAAATCGTGTCTTGAACTAGATGCTCCACGGAGTTTTTGCATGTGCCTAGGGTCTAGGGAGCTGGTCACAGGGAAATTGCCTGGATGGAGGCAGAATGTGAATATGAAACACCGCATACACGACTGGAGGCTGTTCTCACGGAGAAGGAGACTGTACTTTGTTCACACACTGAAAAAATGATATTTTCGCTATCCGGAGTCAAGTATTATGAACCACAAAGTCTTTTAATTCCATTTTTGATGGTGCTCCAGACATGAATAATTTCTCTACATTATGACGTGAAATCTTAGTAGTCACCTGTAGAAAATACACCCCAAGGAAAAGACCTGGTGATACCTGATAGCAACACCATCTAAACAGCAGCTTGTTCATGGCACTGGCCACAACAAAGCCCATGTTCGGATGCCTAAGGAAAGGGTTGGAAATATAGCTGCTCCGGACATGTGCTCAGTTTTGCTCATCTAGTCTGTGTAAGGAAATAGCAGGTAGAACGGGAATTCGGAGGCAGGCCATGAGAACAGGGAAGTCTCCAATACAGCCAGACTGGGATGCCTGGGGCAGATAGAGGAGAGGACAGTAAAAAACAGAACTCATTGAAATGGAGGAACCAACAAGAGTTCCCAGTCATTACTATCTCTAGTGAGTGATTGCTCCAAAGGGTAACTCCTCAACACAATTGGCTATGATTGCAATGGAGAGGTTACTAGTTTCCCCATTGTTGTGGGCATCTTTACTTAAATATTCTGATGTCCTGTGTTGTTTCACTTAAGAACATAAGAACATAAGAACGGC
>CM057845.1:315581845-315592124 GCA_030068395.1 Apalone spinifera
ATTAGAGTTCTTTGAAGGGGTTAACAAACATGCAGACAAGGGGGATCCAGTAGACATAGTTTACTTAGATTTCCAGAAAGCCTTTGACAAGTTCCCTCACCAAAGGCTCTTGTGTAAATTACATGGCCATGGGATAAGAGGGAAGGTCCTTTCTTGGATTGAAAACTGATTAAAAGACAGGAAACAAAGAGTAGGAATAAATGGTAAATTTTCAGAATGGAGAGGGGTAACTAGTGGTGTCCCCCAAGGGCCAGTCCTAGAACCAATCCTGTTCAACTTATTCATAAATGATCTGGAGAAAGGGGTAAGCAGTGAGGTGGTAAAGTTTGCAGATGATACCAAACTGTTTAGAATAGTCAAGACAGAAGCAGACTGTGAGGGACTCCAAAAAGATCTCACCAAACTGAGTGATTGGGCAACAAAATGGCAAATGAAATCTAATGTGGATAAGTGTAAAGTAATTCACATCGGGAAAAATAACCCCAACTATACGGCCTTTCTTATGTTCTTATGTTCTTAGGGGGGGAGGGCTCAAGGATGGTGAAGCACTGGGCTGGGTTCCCTAGGGAGGTGGTAGAATCTCCATCCCTAGATGTTTTTAAGTTCCAGCTGGACAAAGCCCTGTCTGGGATGATTGAGTTGGGGTTGGTCCTGCTTTGGGCAGGGGCTGGACTCGATGACTCATAGGAACATAAGAACGGCCGTACCGGGTCAGACCAAAGGTCCATTTAGCCCAGTATCCTGTCTGCCGACAGTGGCCAGCACCAGGTGCCCCAGAGGGGGTGGACCGAAGACAATGATCAAGCAATTTGTCTCCTGCCATCCCTCTCCAGCCTCTGACAAACAGAGGCCAAGGACACCATTTTATCCCCTGGCTAATAGCCTTTTATGGACCTAACCTCCATGAAATTATCTAGCTTCTCTTTAAACTCTATTATAGTCCTAGCCTTCACAGCCTCCTCTGGCAAGGAGTTCCACAGGTTGACTACACGCTGTGTGAAGAAGGCTCCTGAGGTCTCTTCTAGCCCTGGGATTCCAGGATTCTGGGATTCTATGATTCTATGAGAAGACAAAATAAAAGGATGGAACTGATGACCTTTTCAGTAAGAAACAGAACACAATTCCTTCCCCCGGCCCAAAAAAACCCCTTATAAAACAACAAATAGTACTTCAGCTCCTTGGAGTCTAACAAAGCATATAGGTGGGATCATGAGCTTTCGTGGGCACAACCCACTTCTTCAGATGAAGAACCTGCCTTTAGGCATTTTAAAAACCTAAATACTCACCCAGGGAAGTGAAAAAGCAGGTTTACAGAACCAGACGAGTACCCAGGCATCAGCTTCTTCAAAACAGGCCCAACAAAGAATACAACAGAACACCACCTGGCTTCACCTAACGCCCCAACTTAAACCCCTCCAGGGCACTGTCAACGATCTACAACCTAGCCTGGAACATGATCCCTCACTCTCACAGGCCTTGGGGGCGGACAGTCAGTCCTCACCTACAGACAGCCCCTGAAACTGAAACAAATTCTTTCCAGCAACCACACAGCACACCCCCATCACACTCCCCCAGAAACACAGCCCTGCAATCAACCCTGGTGCCAACTCCGTCCACTCTATTAGCCTCATTTAGCGTAGGCACTCTATAACTGGCAAGAATTTTTTCCGGATTTTTCCTTCTGTTTCCCTCCCCTACTCCTCTCTTTGTCTGCTATTTATTTGAGCCCTGGACCCCTTGCTCCATTCATCTGAAGAAGTGGGTTGTGCCCACGAAAGCTCATGATACCATCTACATTTTTTGTTAGACTAGTCCTGTGGCACCATACAGACTTTTTTTAGTTACAGACTAACACAGCTACCACTCTGAGCCTTTTCGTTCCCAACCAATAACATCTAAATTGTCAATGGGCAGAAGCAAATGGAAACTATCTGGAGATAAAAGCTATGCCGGAGCCCAAGGCCAGCAGAGGGATTATAAGGAGGAGGCCGGGGCAGGCACCAATGATTCCTGAGTATTGACTGAGCGGGGCCTGTGCTCACACAGTGTTTGATACAGTCACGGAGGCGGTTCCACAAGGCCGGGAGCAGAGAACACTAGGCCCTGCTAGCAGCTGGGGAGGTGGCTGAGCAGCCGTTCTGCTTCCCTGCTGATACAAGTCAGGTAACAGCCCCAGAGCCCTGAGCTGCCAGGGAAGGAGGTGACAGTGTCTGGGCAGTGACACACAGCCGGCTTCTCTGGTCCTTGCCCAGTTCTTACTCTCAGCGGAGTTTTACCTCTGTGGGTCTGAGTCAACTCTAAGTCATGGCCAGAGAACACTGTCCTGCCTTGTCCATCTACTGGCATCTTTCACCCGACAGGATCCACTTTGCTCCTGAAATGCAGCTGCCTTGGCCTAGAAGCCATCCACAAAGAGAGACACTTTGGCCAATAACACTGGATTAAAACATATCCCCCTTGGTGCAAGGGCACCCGAAATGTTTAGTGTTTGGGCAGAGAAGAAAGGACCCAGACTTACCCTCTATCCCACCATTCCTACAATGCACTGGGTCAGTCGAACAGTTGTGCTCCTCAGTAAGAGCTCGTACCTGTGAGTGCTGAAAGGGACGTGTCTTCCCTGGGAACCCCCCTCAGGCAGCCGCAGCCCGCACCTCTCTCAGCCCAGCGTCTGCAGCAGCGTCCCACGCTGAGAGCTGGCACAGGGCTGTGCACGGTTATAACAGCTCTGGGCCGTCCCAGTGGGGTTGGCTCAGACTTTGGGGAGAAGCAGCGTCTGGATGGAAACAGGGTGGGGAAAAGAGACTTTCTAGGCAGTGACTCTCCAGGGACCCTGTCCATGTCCGGGCTTCTGGGCTCTTCATCCAATTCTAGCAGTAAACAGCAATTAAGGGCCCTTCCCAATGGGAGAGGAGAACTCCTGGGCTCTGGGCTGAGTCGGAGGAATTGGCTGCTCTGTGCACTTGTGTGTATGGTAAAAGTATTGCTGACTACTGAGAAAACTAGGGATAATTCCTAGGTCTCCGTAGGCCCTTGTGCCTTGTCAATGTTCAGGCAGGACAGGTGGAGAGTGAAGATACAGATCTGTAGACAGATAACTGTGAGGTGTCAAAACCACTTTCTGGAGGACCCCCTATTAACTGTGAATAGAAAAGCATTTACCACATTCAAAAGCAGTAGCCATGCCCAATACTTTATACAATCCAGGACAGTGCTCATGAAAACCAATCCCCAGAATCAATCACAGACCCATCTCCATGCTTAACAGGCAGAGCAGGCAAAGTAGTTCTGGGGGCCTTCTGGAGACGGAGCAGATTACCTGTGTTTTCTATTCCCCTGCTCATGTAACACCAGGTCAGTCCGAGGGATCTGTCCATTCTCATCAGGCTTTGGATTCGCCCCATCACTTCCAGTCTCCTAGGGCCTGCCAGGAACGCTGGTTGGACGACAGGACCTGACCCCTGGACGTGACTCTCCCGGCACAGTGTAAAGCAGCACTTCGGGATTGTTGAGTGACAACAACATGGGGATTCGATTCCAATTTTGTCCCGTATTTTATTACATCATCAGCATCTGGTTTCTACGCCTGTCATGATCATGAGAGATGGCGAGCAGCCTGGGGACTAAGGGGTTAACTACGCCCCTTACCTAAGCCAGGTAGAGTCAGCAGTAGGAATGCAGGTAGGAATTTCAAACTGGGACAAAGGAATTTTTGGTTTTTTTCTCTCCTTTGTCCCTGGGCAGTTTGCTCTCCAGCTAGTGAGGGGGACCGACAGAATGTCTCCTTCAAAGAAGAGTCTCTTCACTATCTGTAGGTAGGGTAAGAGTTAGATAAATCCGTTCAGCTTTATTGTTTTACGGTTTGGGAAATGTCTGTGCATTTCAAGTTCTGGCTCATGGTGGGGTTCTCTCCTCTGATGAGTATATTACTTTGCGACTTTTCCATCTAGTCATTATGCTTTCAACAGGAATATTGTGGTGATAATAAAAGTTCTTTCTCTTTTTTTTAATTAACCTGGTATTGGTTAATTTTTGTGTCCTGGTTTGTATTTTAGGGGTGAGATTTCCCAAGTGATCCCTCCCCTGATTTTCTGATCCTTACTTGGGTGGTGGCAGTGGATTTTATCCCCAAAACCTAGGTTGCTAAGATTTTTGGGGGAGTTTATACCAAAGCCTGGAGAGATAAGGTTTGAGGTACTTTTGCGGGCCCCCACTTCTGCATTTATTGTGCCAGAGTGGGGAAGAAGCCATGACAAGGTCTGACACGAGCCCCACGGGACTTGTGATCATGAGCCTTGTTCTGCCTTGGACTGTGTCGCTAGTTGTACTGAGAGAAACATCACCAGCTGTGTTGGCCTGTCATGAACCCTATGAGCCAGGCATCCAAACTGGTCACCTCTTCCTTAGAAACGTCTTCTTGGCACATCACTGGGAAGGCCCTTACCTTACCCACCTGAACAAAGCCAGCCCTTGCTGCTTGCCCTGGAACTGGCAGCCTCCCATCCCCTCTTTCTAGAGGAAGGGCAAGTTGTCCTCCCTTCTCCCTCCTCAGCACCGCCGCTGAGTCCTACTTCCAGTGTGACCTTCCCCCGAGGAATCGCTCCCTGGGGCTGGTGCACCTCAGTTCCGAGAATGTAACCTCACAGCCCTAGCCCCGGGGTTCACAAGTTGGCAGGTTGTCCCAGATGTAGGCGCTACAAGCACTTGAGTCCATTGGTGATTCCTGATACAAATCAGTTTCCACAGAATCATAGAACCATCCAAAGTTAAGGTTAGATGCAAGCTCAAGGGATCATTTAGGCCAACCCCCTGCTCAAAGCAGAACCCGTTAACCCCTGTCATGAGACAGAATTTTATATTGGTTGAGAATTTGAAAGTGGAAGGCGCTTGGGTGGCAGGGTTCATAAAATCATACAGTCCATGATTTTAAGGAATGGTGGAAGGGAGAACAGCAAAACAGAGACAATGGATGTCAGGAAGCAGATTTTAGTAAACTCGGAGAGCTGGTAGGTGAGGACCATGGGAAGCAAGACTTTGGCTATGTCTAAACTACACTGTTTACTGGAAAAAGCTACACAAATTGCGAATTGCAATTTCCATAGCTTTTTCCGCTTCTTTGTTTGGAAGAGGTTTTTCTGACATTTGGCCTATCTACCCTGGACCATTTGTAAGGGGAAAAAACCCCTTTTTCAGATCATCTCCTCTTCCTCGTAAAATGAGGTTAACAGGGATGCCAAAAAAGCACGTCTGTTCTTCCAAAAATTTTTTGGAAGAACAGGCACATTCCCTGGACAATCATGGTTGATTGTTAGTCCCCAACCGGAGACATGCGGGTCGTGGGCACTGTCACTGGGGGTTTGGGAAGGAAACTTCCCTGTTCCCCCTATGAGTTGTGCACAGATGGATTCCCCAGTATGTCACGCTGAGATAATACAGAACAGTCCGCAAATAATTTAAAGTTTATTTGATTGGCCAGTCAGTGACTAAGGGAAGAGTACCATGTCATGAGCCAGCACTTCAGGAATCTCTGTCTAAGATCCACCACCTGGGGAGAAAATTTTAGTCCCTTGAGGAGTAAACAGCTGAAGCAGCCTGTCCCGAATCTGTTTGGTTCTCACACCATAGATAATGGGGTTTAGCATGGGGGGAACCAGGAGGTACATGTTGGAAATGAAAATGTGGAAATGAAGGGGCATATTGATACCCAAACGGGATACCAGGGAGCCAAATATAGTTGGGATATAAAAGGCTGATATGACACAGATGTGTGAACCACAAGTCCCAAAAGTCTTGAACCGGGCATCCTTAGAGGGAAGTCTGAAGATGGCCCAGAGGATCTGGGTATAGGACAGAGAGATGAAAAACACATCAAGACCAATCCTACAGGATAGCACGAAGAGGCCGTAGTAACTACTGATGCGGGTGTCAGCACAGGCCAGTTTCACCACAGACAAGTTCTCACACTGAGTGCTGCTGATGATGTTGGTTCTACAGTATGGCCACTGCCTCGCTAGGAAGGGATAGGGCAGTGCAAGGATGCATCCACGTAACAGAATGACCAGGCCAATCTTTATCACCAGGGAGTTTGTCAGGATGGAGGAATGTCTCAGGGGATGGCAGATGGCCACGTAGCGATCAAATGCCATGGCCACGAAGATCCCAGACTCGATCGCTGTGAAGCCGTGAATGAAGAACATCTGAGTGAGGCAGGCATTGAAATCGATCTCCCTGGAATTGAACCAGAAGATGACCAGTATTTTGGGCAGGGTGGAGGTGGACAGCACCAAGTCACTGACGGCCAGCATGCAGAGGAAATAGTACATGGGCTCATGGAGACTGGGTTCCTTCTTCACAATAAATAGGATGGCAAAGTTTCCCCAGATGACTATGGTGTACATGATGCAGAAGGGGATGGAGATCCAGACATGGGCCGCCTCCAGGCCAGGAATACCCAGTAAGATGAAGGTGGAGGGGATGGTGAAGGCAGTTGTGTTCGTATCCGTCATGGAGAAGGGAAGAAGCGATTTAATTCTGAAGCATAATGGTGTCTCTTACTTGAACCAGATGCTCTGCAGTGTTTGTGGGTTGGCTGGGGTCTAGGGTGATGGTCACAGTGTAATTGCCTGGTTGGAGACACAAAGTGAACATGAGACACCACATACACTAGTGGAGGCTGTTCTCAAAGGTGAAGGAGATGGTACTTTCTTCACACTCTGAAAAATGACACAATGCAGAGACATAAACTATGAACAACAAACCCTACAATCATAGAATCTTAGAGCTGGAAGATGACTCAGGGCTGGTCATCAAGACCAGCCCCCTGCCCAAGGCAGGACCAAGCCCAACTTAATCATGCCAGCCAGGGCTTTGTCAAGCCAGGATTTAAAAACCATTAGGGAGGGAGATTCCACCCCCTCCCTACTTAACCCATCCCAGAGCTTCCCCACCCGCTTCGGGAAGGAATTTTCCTAATCTCCCATCTAGACCTCCCTCACTGTATCTTGACACCATTGCTCCTTGTTCTGCCATCTGTCACCATGAGAACAGCCTCTCTCCAGCCTCTTTGGAACCTCCCTTCAGGAAGTTGAAGGCTGCTCTCAAATCCCCCCTCACTATTCTCTTCGGCAAACTAAATAAGCCCAAATCCCTCAGACTCTCCTCGTACGTCATGTGCTCCAGCCCCCTCATCATTTTGGTTGCCCTCCACTGCACCTTCTTGAATGTGTCCACATCCTTTCTGTAAAGGGTGGGAGGTGGTCCAGAACTGGACACACTGCTCCAGATGTGGCCTCCCCAGTGCTGAATAAAGGGGAATAATCACTTCTCTAGATCTACTGGAAATGCTCCTCCCAGTGCACTCTAATACGTCATTAGCGTTCCTGGCTACAAGGATATACTGTTGACTCCAGCTTCTCATCCACTGTCATCCCCAGGTTCTTCTCTGCTGAACTGCTACTTAGCCAGTCGGTTCCCAGACTGTAGCAAAGCTTGGACTCTGCCCTTCTCCTTGTTAAATCTCATCAGATTTCTTTTGACCCAATCTTCTAATCTGGCCAGGTCACTCCGGACCCTATGCCTCCCTTCCAGCGTATCTACCTCTCCCACCAGCTTAGTGTCATCTACAAACTTGCCGAGGGTGCAATCCATCCCCTCATCCAGGTCATTAATAAACATTAATAAACTCTGTCTGGGATCTGCGCATGCACAGATCATTCTGTGCATACACAGATCGCTGGAACCCGGCTCTTCTGAGTTGTAATCTACTCACCACGGGCGAGTATATTACAAAGATTGTTGAGCCCTGTTAATAAAGATGGTGAATAAAACTGGTGCTAGAACTGATCCTTCCAGCACTCCGCTAGAAACTGACCACCAACCAGACATCAAAATGTTGATCACTTCCTGTTGAGCCCGACAGTCTAGCGAGCTTTCTATCCACCATACAGTGCATTTATGCAATCCATTCTTCCTTAATTTGTTGGCACAAATATTGTGGGAGACTGTATCAAATGCATTGATAAAGTCAAGGTCTATCACATCCACTGACTTTCCTGTATCCACAGAGCCAGTTACCTCATCCTAGAAGCTAATCAGATTGCTCAGGCATGACTGAGGTAAGGCTGACTGGTCTGCCGTTCCCTGGATTGTCCTTCTTCCCTTTTTCAAAGATGAGTACCATGTTTGCCTTTTTCTAATCACCTGGGACCTATCCCGATCTCCACGGATTGTCAACGTTAATGGCCAAAGCCTCTGCAACTCCCTTAGTACCCTCAGAAGCGCTAAAACCAGACGCATGGATTGATGCATGTCTAGCTTTTCTAAACCTTTCTTAACCTGTTCTTTCTCCACCGAGGGCTGCCCACTTTCTTCCCATACTGTGCTGACTAGTGCAGTAGTCTGGGGGCTGAGCTTCTCTATGGACACAGAGGCAAATAAAAAGCATTGAGCACTACAGCTTTTCCCTAATAATTCCATCTTTGATTGTGCTCCACGCATCAATGATTTCTATATGTTATGGTGTGTGAAACCTTAATAGGCACTTGTAGGAAATACACCCCAGGAAAAAGTCATTCATCATAACTGATCTCAACTCCCTGGAAGTAACAGCTTGTTCATGGCACTGGCCACAACAAAGCCCATGTTCGGATGCCTAAGGAAAGGGTTGGAAAAATAGCTGCTCCGGATATGTGCTCAGTTTTGCTCATCTAGTCTGTGTAAAGAAATAGCAGGTAGAACGGGAATTCGGAGGCAGGCCATGAGAACAGGGGAGCATCATCTAGAGCCAGACTGGGATGCCTGGGGCAGATAGAGGAGAGGAAAGTAAAAAACGAAACTCACTACATTACATTCAAATGGAGAAACCAAGACGAGTTCCCAGTCAGTACTATCTCTAATGAGTGATTGCTCCAAAGGGCTAACTCCTCAAAGCGGTGTCAAATCATCAGCAAAAGGGTTTGGGAGGAAAAGTTAGGCAAAAATATTGGAATGAAGATTGGGATTTTTTGAACTATTCTTTTATTAGGTAGCTAAAATTGTTGCGTCCATGGTGAAGAATGTGGACTAGTTGGCTAAAAACCCGGTTCAGTGCCTAATCAAGGCAGCACTTAAGGGAGAAAATGCACTGTATAATACACCAGAGAAAAGAAAAATAGATGGAAAGCGGTACAAACTGGAAATTTTTGAAAAGTGGTGAGGGATGTTATAGATATCAGGGAAAAACCTTGGTAGGGTTAAGGATCAGAAAAGGAGGGAATTAAGAATATCCTGGAGACGGAGGAGGGAGGATACCTTAGAACATATTTTGACCATTTTCAAAGAGTGAAAGGAAAATTGTTCCCATTGGAGAAAAAGTCCACATGTTCTGGAAATGGTTTTGTTCTGCATTTGGAAAGAAGCACTTACGATGTGCTCAAAAAGCATCTCAGTAGAACTGTAGAGTTACGAACACCAGAGTTACGAACTGACCAGTCAGCCACACATCTCCTTCAGAGCCAGACGTGGGCAATCAGGCAGCAAGCAGCAGAGACCTCTGCCCTCCTGCCCCTCAGAAAGGAGACCAATTCTGGACAGGTTCCACTAAACGTAAATTATTTACAAAATTAAGGGAAAGTTCAAAATAAAAATGGTCGACAAGCTTTGAAAAAGCTGGGAAGGCTGGTATGGGATGTTTTTTAAGATCAGGAATAAATTATTCTTGTTAAGCAATAGGTTTATGTAAAGCTGGTCATATCAAAGAAACAGCTGCATCCTTTTATGAGAGTACAGCTTTAGTTCATCAAGAGAATGGCGGAGATGTCATAAACATTCATTTCTCTGAGACATTTGATTTAGGAGGGGAACCAGATGAAAAATGGGCAAAACCCTGGTTTACTGACAGATTTCAAGGAATGGGGCTGTTTCGAGTAGGGTTTCGTAGGGATAACGTGTAGGTCTGATGCTGTTCAATATTTTAATCAATGTTCTGGAAACAAACAGAAAACCAGGGTAGATAAAATTCTCACAATGTTAGTGTTCAAATTGCAGAGTGCTTACAGTGAGGAGGCCAGGCATATGGGATGCATACATAGGAGCATTGTCAGCAGATTTAGTGAGGAAAGGACGTGGATGCATTGGAGAGCGTCCTGCAGAGAGCAACCAAAATGATGAGGGGGCTGGAGCACGTGACCTATGAGGAGAGGCTGAGGGATTTGGGCTTGTTTAGTCCACAGAGGAGAAGAATGAGAGGTGTTTTGGTAGCAGCCTTCAACTTCCTGAAGGGGGGTTCCAAAGAGGATGGAGAGAG
>CM057845.1:315641015-315652803 GCA_030068395.1 Apalone spinifera
CCATTCTGTTTGCATCCAGATGCCGCTTCTCCCCAAAGGCTGAGCCAACCCCACTGAGATGACCCAGAGCTGTGTTATAATCATGCACAGCCCTGTGCCGGCTCTCGGCGTGGGACGCTGCTGCAGATACTGGGCTGAGAGAGGTGCGGGACGTGGCTGCCTAAAGGGGATTCCCAGGGAGGACACGTCCCCCTAGCACTCAAAGGTACCAGCTCTAGCTGAGGAGCACAACTGCTCGACTAACCAAGTGCACTGTGGGAGGGGTGGGATAGAGGGTAAGTCTGGGTCCTTTCTTCTTTGTCCAAACACTAAACACTCGGGTGCTCTTGCACCAAGCGGGATGAGTTTTAGTCCAGTGTTATTGGCCAAAGTGTCCTTCTGTACGGATGGCCTCTAGGCCAAGGCAGTTGCATTTCAGGAGAATCGTGGATCCTGTTAGGTAAAAGATGCCAGTAGACGGACAAGGCAGGACAATATTCTCTGGCCATGGCTAAGAGTTGACTTGGATCCCACTGATGGAAAACGCACCTTGGAGGAAGAACTGACTCAAACTCTCAGCGCCCACCTGTTTATTACTGCCCAGACACTGTTGCCACCTCCCCGGTATCTCAGGGCTCTGGCTGGTAGTGGGGGGCTTTTACGTGACTTGTATCTGCTGGGAAGCAGAACGGCTGCTCAGCCAGCCCCTCCCCAGCCGCTAGCAGGGCCTGGCATTCTTCTGGCCTCAGGGCAAGACTCTGCACCTGGCCTTGTGGAACCGTCTCAGATTTCTATTGCCTGCAGGTGACTATATCAAATACTGTGGGTACGTCTAGACTACAGGCTTTTGTCAACAGAGGCTTTGTCGACAGATACTGTTGACAAAGTTTCTGTCGACAAAGAGCATCTAGACTACATCCAGTTCTGTCAACAAAGCAAGCCGCTTTCTCGACATGAGAGTGTAGATGCAAAGGACAGTGTAGATGCAATAATGCCATCTGTTGACAGAACTCTGTCAACAAGAGGCGTTATTCCTCGTAGAATGAGGTTTACCGCCGTCAACAAAACTGCCGAGTACTGTCGACGTGAAGTTGACAGAACTTGGTGGTAGTGTAGAGGCAGGTATAGTTTTGTTGACAAAAATTCCGGTTTTGTTGACAAAACCCTGTAGTCTAGACACACCATGTGTGTGCACGGGAACCCCTCAGCAAATGTTCCAGATCCATCAGTGCTTCCCGGGCTTCCTCCTAACCCCTCTATTGGTCTTTGGCTCAAGCACAGGTTTTATCTCCAGATATTTTCCATTTGCTTCCTACTCACTGACGAATATACTTAATGGCTCGAGGCCTACAAGTGATCATCACAGCGGACACATGGGCATTGGTTGTCTGGGATCTAAGAGTGACCAGATTTCCGTCCATTTTTCAGGTGCTCTGCTGGTATTGCAGTGTGACAATTTTTGATCTGTCAGGTTTCCCTCTTCCATTAAATGCCTCAGAGAAATCAATGTCAATTGCAGCTGCGCTTTTCCCTTTCTCACTTTTATTAGTGGGTGGGTTTTCCGTAAAGCCTGTTAGTAACTGGTATGAACAAATCCCAGACCGGCTTTTCAATTGTCTACTAGGTCAGTAGACAACCTGGTCAGTTCTGTAAATTCTCTGTGTATTTTGAACAGTTTCTATTTGACACATATCTGCCTTTTCTTTGCCTTTAAAATACATTCTAGCTCTGCTGCTGCCTGATTGCGCACTTCTGGGTGCAAACGAGGTGTGTTATTCATCACTTAGCTCACACGTCCTGGGATTGTCACCCCAAGTTTCTATGTTAGATGCTGTTTAACAGCCTCAATGACTGATAATAGACGGGAATGTATTTCATCACCTTATGTGACATGAGTCCTTCATAGTGCTTCTTTGTGAATGCAGAACAGAAATATTTCGGTAATACATCAACCTTTCCTGCAACATACAGCAACTTTTGTTTCTCCTGCTAAGAAATGGCAGATCCATTTTTAAGGGTTGTTTTCTTCTTTAATCCACTTCATAATCTCACTTTGGCTATTCTGAGCTTGGCCAAGCATGAATGTCTCAGGGTCTTTAATATCCCTTATTAATTTCCATAATGTCCAATTTCAATTGCTCACAATCGATTTGTCCCTCATTTTCTGTTTTGCTTCCCCTTCCCAACTGCTGCCTACACTTTGGGACTGAAGCTGTTACTTGGCCAAAATTCTCTACTTCCTGGACTGTGGAATAGTGGCTCTTTAGCTAATAAACTTTTCTAAAAGAACTAAAAATGTGTGTTTCCAGTATAATCTATACTTTTTCATACCTAATCGCTATTGGTGATAATTCTCCAGCTTTGGGGTGGCAGCCCTTTGAAGCTGTAAGTGTATTTAGATGGTTTGGTTAGGAATTAAAACTCTCACAGTGGTAGCCGTTTTAGTCTGTAACAGAAATATAACTTTAAAAAACCCTGCTAATACCTCTGCTGCATCTTATAATCATAGTTATCTAGGGCTGAAAGAGACCTCAGGACGTCAAGTCCAGCCCCCTGCCCAAAGCAAGACCAATCCCAACGAAATCAACCCAGCCAGGGCTTTAACAAGCCGAGACTTAAAAACATCTAGGGATGGAGATTAAACAACCTGCTTAGGTAACCCATCCCAGTACTTTACCACCCACCTAGTGAAATAGTTATTCCCAATATCCAACCTAGACATCCCCCACTGTAGCTTGAGACCATTGCTCCTTGTTCTGCCATCCCTCTCTACCAAAAACAGCCTCTCTACATCATCTTTGGAACCTCCCTTCAGTATGTTGAAGGCTGCTCTCAAATCCCCCCTCACTCTTCTCTTCTGCAGACTAAACAGACTCAAATCCCTCAGTCTCTCCTCATACATCATATGCTCCAGTCCTCTAATCAATCTGGTTGCCCTCTGCTGGACTCTTTCCTTTAGGATGTGGAAGGCTGCTCTCAAATCGCCCCTCACTCTTGTCTTCTGCAGACTAAAGAAACCCAAATCCCTCAGTTGCTCCTCATACATCATGTGTGCCAGCCCTCTAATTATTTTGGTTGCCCTCTGCTGGACTCTCTCCAATGCATCCACATCCGTTCTATAGTAGGAAGGGGAAAGGGGCAGAACTGGTCACAATACTCCAGATGTGGCCTCACCAGAGAAGAATAAAGGGGAATAATCACTTCTCTAGATCTGCTGGCAATGCTCCACTTAATGTAACCTAATATGCCATTAGCCTTCTTGGCTATAAGGGCACACTGTTGACTCATGTCCAGCTTCTCATCCACTGTAATCCCCCAGGTCCTTTTCTGCAGAACTAATACTTAGCTATTCGGTCCCCAGCCTGTAGCAATGCTTGGGATGCTTCCGTCTGAAGTGTAGGACTCTGCATTTGTCCTTGTTGAACCTCATCAGATTTCTTTTGGCCCAATCCTCTAGTCTGTCTAGATCACTCTGGACCCTATCCCTGCCCTCCAATGTATCTACCTCTCTCCCTATCTTAGGGTATGTCTACACTATAAAGTTAATTCAAAATAAGGCGGACCTTATTCAGGTTTGGGGGGGATGCCCCCAATGTCCATGAACTCCACACTAGACGGAGGAACACAACTGTCTATGCCAGGATAGCTGTCAGCCTGGCCACCAAAGCCACATGCAAACCCAAGAGCAGGTTTGATGATAATCAAGATGGTCCAGCGAGACCGCACAACCCAGAGCCCTGAGCTTCCCCTCCCCATTCTTCCCCTTGTTTCCCCCTTCCAGCTCCCCGCACCCAGGTTTCCCCCTCCCATCTCTCACCGCCCTTGCCCAGTCTCCTCAGAGGTTCATCCCTCCCAGTTTTGTTAAATAAACAGAGTTTATGTTTTTGGAAATAAGTGTATTTTATTTGACATTGGGAAGGGGGGCTAGGGAGGGGTAAGTGGAAGGATGTGAGGGAGGAATGAGGCACAAGCCTCCAATGGGGCAGACCAGGAGGCTCTCGGTGCTCCTCGGGGTGGACGCTCTTCAGCAGGGCCTCCCGGATCCTGAGAGTCCCCCGATAGACCTCCCAGATGGCAGCCTGCAAAAAGTGTAGCCAGGCTCCTGGCAACGACCCCACAAGATGCACCAGCGTGCCCAGGGGCAGCTCCGGCTCCATGTCGCCGAGTGCTGTGGTATCCCGAGTGAGGGCAAGCAGAGCACTCTGAGACACAAATGCTTTGTTGTCCCTCATCGAGGTAGACAAGCAAGTGGGGAACCCTGAGAACGGTCTGTCCGGGGTGAGGGTAGGGTCCCTTTAAGCACAGACCTCAGTTAGCCTCAGGCAGCAGCCCCACGTACTAAGTCCTAACCTGATGCCCTGCCGGCACTGGTTCCGGCCAGCCTTAACTTCGATTCAGGGTCCACTCAGTGTGGACGCGCTATTTCGAAAAAAAAAATCCGCTATTTTGAATTAGTTTTTGTGTATAGATGCGTTATTTTGAATTAGCTTATTTCAAATTAACTATTTCAAAATAAATTAATTCGAAATAACACTGTAGTGTAGACATATCCTTAGTGTCATCCACGAACGTGCTGAGGTTGCAATCCATCCCCTCATCCAGGTCTTTAATAACAATGTTGTACACAAACGGCCCCAGAACAGATCTTAGGGGCACTCCACTTGAATCTGACCTCCAACCAGACATCGAGCCGTTGATCACTATCCGTTGGGCCCGACAGTCTAGCCAGCTTTCTATCCAACTTACCGTTCATGTATCCAATCCATACTTTCTTAACTTTCGGGAAAAAATATTGTGGATGACTATATGAAAAGCTTTGCTAAAGTTAAGATATATCACATCCACTGACTTTCTCATATCCACAGAACCAGTTATCATAGAAGCTAATCTGAATGGTCAAGCACGACTTGCCCTTCGTGAATCCATGTTGACTATTCCTGATCCCTTTCCCCTCTTCTAAGTGCTTCAAAATGGACTCCTTGAGGATTCCTTCCATGATTTTTCCGGAGCGGAAAAACCAAGGTTAGTAGATTGTTAAGGGTGCCCTGTAGCAGTTTAAATTGAGGGCTGTAGGTGATGACTAGTTGTGTTCAGTTTTTTTCTTTATTGGACCTATCATGAAGAAGCTGATGGCTGGGTACTCGTCTGGCTCTGTCAAACTCTTTTTTCACTTCTCAGGGTGGGTATTTAAGTATTAAGAATGCGTGTTAGAGATCCTGTTGGTGTTTGCCTCTGTCTGTGGGACTGGAGAAAATCTGTTTGTATCTTAGGGCCTGGTTGTGACAACTGAGCGGGAAATGTGTCTTGGATGCAAGCTAGAGGCTTGTAGTTAAGTGGAATGGTTAGTAGGTTCCAGTATGAGGTGGTGGAAATATGGCCATTATATAATTGTACTGTAGTGTCCAGGAAGTGGCTCGCTTATGTGAACGGGTCCAGGCTAAGGTCGACGGAGGGGTGGAAGATGTTGAAATCCCTGTGGAATTTTTCTAGCCTCCTTCCGCTGGGTCCATATGAGGAAGATGTCATCAATGTAGCATAAGTAGAGTAATGGTGGTAGGGCACAGGAGCGGACGAATCATTGTTCGAGGTCAGCCATAAAGACGTTGCTATATTGTGTGGCTATGTGGGTACTATACCTGTGCTGCTGACTTTAAGCTATAAATCAGTGGTTCCCAAACTTTTTGGCATCATGCCCCCTTTTTGATTTTTGACAAACCCTCATGATCATCCCCCCCCCCAAAAATAGCAGCAAAAGTTCCTTCTCTTTCCCTCCCCATCCCTTCTCTTTTTCTTCTATTTATTGGCATCCTGGACTTCTTTTTCATTCATCTGAAGAAGTGGGTTGTAACCACAAAAGCTCCTGATACATTTTTTGTTTGTCTCTAAGTTGCTGCAGAACTACTCACTGTTTTTTTTTTAATGTATTTTGTTATTTCCTTTAGTTGGGAACTGTTCTCTGTTCCTCCATGGGAATGTAATAGCGACCATTGTTTTATTTTGTTCTTCTCTACCATATGCCTGCCTTTTTGTCTCTTTCCTAAACATTCCCAGACACTTCAATCTGCTCACTTATGGCAGATCCCCCCCCCCCTTTTTCATAGTCCATCAGGGAAACCCTATTTCCAACTCCTATGTCTTTAAGAGTGAAGGGGGGAGCAAAACCGAGGGAATGTCCAGACCTCCTTTGGCAGCCAAATAGTGTTTGTGTTGGGCACGGTTCAGCATCACCTGCTGTTTCTACTGAGCTGCCAGCAATGACACGAAGGACTTTCCCTGAGTTGTGTTCTGCCATGGCACATTGTCGCGGATATGTGCCTGGGTTTGGTATTACTGACTCTCAGATTTTTAGAAACAGGGTGAATTGGGAACTTACTAGAGCAGGGACTCTTTAGCCTGGGCAGTAATTAACAAAGATGTATAACGAGTATCCATAATTGTGTTTCCTTCTGAAGCCTATTCAGGTTTCCTGCATCACACTATGTAGGCATTATTGACACATGAAGAATCATAAAATGAGGAATGGGCATTAGTAGGTTGTTCATATCTCACCTCTCTGAACAGTCAAAATGTCATTGTTCAGTATGTGGAGCGGGACCAATATGCTCCACCCATGAGAACAGCCTCCAGCAGTGCATGTCATGTCTCATACGAACGTTTTCTCTCCATCCAGGCATTTGTGCTGTGACCATCACCTGGCACCCTGGGTACATATAAGACATCAGAGGAATATTCATGTGATACAATTTTGCATCTGAGTTGGACACGTTCTCCCTTTCTCCATGTCACATTCCAGCAGAAACAACTTCACCAACCCCTCCACTTTCATCTTGCAGGGCATTCCTGGGCTGGAAACAGCCCATGTCTGGATCTCTATCCCTTTCTGTGCCATATACGCCATAACAATGTTGGGGAATATTACCATCCTGTTCATTGTGAAGACAGAGCCGAGCCTACATAAGCCCATGTACTATTTCCTCTGCATGCTGGCTGTCACCGACCTGGTCGGGTCTACCTCCACTGTGCCCAAAATGCTGAGCATTTTCTGGTTCAATTCCAGAGAGATAGACTTCAGTGCCTGTCTCACCCAGATGTTTGTCCTTCACTGCTGTTTACCAATGGAGTCTGGGATACTCATGGCCATGGCTTTGGATCGCTACGTAGCCATTTGTGATCCCCTCAGACATTCCACCATCCTGACAAATTCCACTGTAGCCAAGATCGGTCTGGCCGTGTTGCTCCGTGCGGCCTTGCTCACCTTGCCCTGTCCTCTCCTGGCAAGGCAGTGGCCATATTGTAGAACCAACATCATTCCCGAGTCATACTGCTCACATATAATTGTAGTGAACCTGGCCTGCGCTGACATTCGTGTCAGTAGTTACTACGGCCTCTTTGTGCTACTCTGTGTGATGGGACTGGATGTGTTTTTTATCGCTGTATCCTACACCCAGATCCTCAGGGCCATCTTCAGACTCCCCACAAAAGATGCCCGGCTCAAGACTTTTGGGACTTGTGGCTCCCACGTCTCTATCATCTTAGCCTTCTACATGCCTCTTCTTTTCATCTCCTTCATGAACCGCTCTGGCCCGAATGTGCCCCTGCATTTCCACATTCTCATTTCCGACTTGAATATCTTGATGTCCCCCATGCTAAACCCCATTATCTATGGGGTGAGGATCAAAGAGATCCGCAATAGGCTGCTCCGGCTCCTTACTCAAAAGAGTACCTAAGGATTTCCCCTATTGCTCTGGTTCTGAGACTGAGATCAGAGAAGCGCAGTGCTGGGCCCTCTTGCATGACGTTTGACTCGTGGAGTAAAAGTGACATTTAACTCTGTGCTGGCCTTACCGTGCTTGGTCAGTCGGACGAACCGAGCAATTTTTCTGTGTTCAAGTCATTCATTCATGGGATTTCCCACTTTCTAATTCCCCAAAGATTCTCCCATTGTTCTCCCCCCATGTCGCTAACCGCCAACCCTCTTGAACACTCCTCACCTTCCCACCCCCATCACTCACTCCATCTCCCTCCCCTGCCCTCCTCTGCCACTTCTCCGTGGCACTTCACTTTGGTGTGCGGAAGTCTACTGTCGGGGACATCTTGATGGAGGTAAGTAACTCTCGGGGGACAGTCCATGGGAGCGGGGGCGGGCAGATAAGGGGCATAGTTGGGACCGGCCACAGGGAATTGGAGATGGGGTGGGAGTGGTAGAAGCCTGCCTGGCCTCAGGCTGTGGTGGTGTGGGGGAGACAGAGGGGTTTTCTGAGGGGCAACTCTCGGGGTCTGGGAAGGGAGGGGTGGGGGAGCACCTCTCATTAGCACATGCACCTCCACTCATGTCCTGTTATGTGTGTTTGTACTTGTCCCTTTCTGCAGGTGGTGACAGCCATCAACTCAGAGACGCTTCACAGGACTGTCCGCCTCTGAGACCTGGAGACCATCTTGGCTGGATTTGCGGGGTTGGGGTTTCTGAGCTGCAGTGGAGCTTTCGACAGGACTCACATCCCGATCCGTGCACCACCCCATCGAGCAGCACAGTACGTTAACCGAAAGGGGTACTTTTCTATGGTACTGCAGATCCTGGTCGACCTCCGGGGACAATTCACAGACGTTTGTGTCGGGTGGTCAGGCCGGGCACACGATGCCTGCATATTCCGGAACTCCTACCTGTACCTCAGGCTGCAGGCTGGGGCATTTTTCCCAGAGAGGGACTATGCAGTCGGAGATGTGCAGATGCCTACGTCCCCTTATGCCTCCTTATGGCTTGGCTCATGAAGCCCTACACTGGCCACCTGGATGTGAGCAGGGAACTGTTTAACTCTCACATGAATCGGGCTCGCTTCCAGTTGGAGTGCGCCTTTGGCCTTCTGAAGGGCAGATTTAGATGCCTGCTCACTTGGCTGGACATTGGGGAACACAACTTCCCCGATGTGGTTCCTGCATGCTGTATGCTACACAACCTGGTAGAGAGGAAAGAGGAGGCCTTCCTCCCTGAGTGGGGGAAACGAGCTGATGTGGAGGGGAGGCACTTTGAGCAGCCCTGGACAGCTGCCATCCAGGAAGCCCACCAGCTGGCTTGCACGTTCGAGAAGCCCTGAGGGAGCAATTCTCCCAAGGAGGCCGATGATTTTCCCCAGGGCCTTCCAAATGTGGGATAGCCCCATGCTCCTAGTGCTTTCCTCCCCAAAACTCTTCCCGGCCCCTCATTCACACATTGTATGCATTCATCACACACTGAGAACAGAGACAGGTGTTGGTTCATTTCAATGTTGGTTTTTTGAAAAACTAAAATACTCCTGTTCAGAAAAACGAAAATACTCTTTTGTTTAGACAAATAAAGTGTTTGTAAACAAAGTGCTTCCCTCAGTGACTCTCACAGGTGGGAAGGGGGAATGACAACCTGGAAGGGGGATGGCAGGTTCAGGGCTGAGGGTGCTGCCTTGATGAAGAGCCCCTGGCACTTTGGCGGCGGAGATGTTCTCACACATGGCCGCACATGCGGGCTGGGACAGGAGGGGGATGGGCAGGAAGTTGGGATGTACCTGTGTCTGGGATGGCAGGGGCTGGGCACGGGGCAGGCTGAGCAGGTGAAGCAGGATCAGGCACAGGACCGAGGAAGGCCGTGGCCTCCTGGATAGCAGCCCAAATGTCAGTGCACTGATGGGCGAATTCCTCCAGCAAGCGCCTGCGCCACTCGACCTCTGCCTCCAGGTTCACTGCGTCCTGCATCGCTTGTAGGATTGAAATGTGCTCATGGACTAGGCCCAAATACATGCGCTAGTGCCGACGGGTTCCCTGCAGCCCTCTGGGTGGTGGGGCAGGTTTGGCGCCCCCCTCCTGGTCAGCCGGTCTGGCTATGGAGGACAAGAGGGAGAAGTCATCAGTCATGCATACTCACACTTTCCCTGAGAGGGCATGCCCGCCTTCTCATCAGGCAGTGCCTGTCCTAGGGTCAGAGGCTGCTCATGTGCATCTCAGTAAGGCATGGTGTGGCCTCGCCAGCAGCCACGGCCTCCCTGGAGCCCAGAAGGTGTGCAGGCCACCATCCTACCCCCCCCCCCCCCCCAAACCCCATGGCTGAGCAGCACAGACAAGTGTCAGGCCATGGTTGCGGTTCCTGAAGAGTGCTGAGAGGCCTGCAGCTGTGTGCCAATCCCAGCATCCCGAACCCATGCCTGCACTTGGCATCACTGCCTGCAGGAGCACGTGGGGCCTAGCAGCCATGCGGGTGCAGGGGTAGGACGGCCCTCCCTGAGGGCTGTCATGTGTGTGCCCCCACTTTCCCCCAGGCAGTGATCAGCATGACATGTCACAGCGCTGCACCATGCCCTTTGCCCCCGCTTGCCCTGCCCTGTGTGTGTTGGACCCTCATAGCACTCAACTGATGTTCCCTCCCCGGTGTCCAAAGTTGTCTGGGAGGCCTTCTGAGCATGGACGTCTGGGTCCTGGGTGCTCCTGGTGCTGTCTTCCTTCTCCTCCTCTTGGAGCTCCTTGTCATATGCCTGGAGTTGTGGCCGCTGCTGCACAGGGGTCTCCAACCCAGACTCCACAACCCTCTCGGGAGGTAGGGGTTCTCCTGCCCCCAGGATCTGGTCCAGGTCTTCATAGCAGGCACAGTCATGTGCCGTTTCCCCGGAGCGGGAGCTGCACTCATGGGACCTGACGTACCCCTGTTGCAGCTCCTTCACCTTGGCTCTGACCTGCAGTATGGTGTAGGGGTGGTGGCCTTTCCTAGCCAGACCGTCAGCTGTTTTGGCATATATGTCCGTGTTCCTGCACCTGGACTGTGGGAGCTGAAAATCCTCCTCATCAGAACTGGTCTGGGCCTTTTATCTTAGGCCCAGACCAGGAGGGTGCCCGGTGTTTGGTGCCCCTGGCTTTCTGGGGGGATGTGTCCTTGGAAGAGCCGGCGGGGAGGGGTTGGGCGGGCTTCTCCCTGAGACATGGCTCAAATTTGCCTGACTGGAAAGAGCTGCGCGGTCTCAGGGTCCTGGTAGTAGCTGGCTTGCTGCCAAAATAGTAATCCTGGGTGCATGTGCCTTTTCAAGATGGCTACAGGCAGAAATAATAGAGTAGAAAGCACTGGCAGGAGTGTCCATTAGGGCTTGTCCCTGGAGGCCTTTACTGTCAACAGAAATTCTTCCCCGTGTCCACACTTACCTTCTGTCAACAGAACTCTGGCGACAAAGGCGTTATTCCTCGTAGAATGAGGTTTACAGCCGTCAACAAAACTTCCATGTTCTGTCGACTTACTCTCAACATAACATGGCAGTAGTCTAGATACGCCCAAGAAGAGGTTTCTGAGGAGGTGACCAGTTTGGATGACTGGTTCATAGGGTTCCATGGTACCCATACATGCGGATGAGGCAATAAAATACAGGACAAAATTAGACTAAAATCCCCACATTGTTGTTAATCAACAATCCCGAATTATTGGTTTACCCTGTGCCGAGAGAGTTACTGTCGTCCAACCAGCATTCATGGCAGGTACAGAACAGCCTGTTCCTAGGAGACTGGAAGCGATGGGGCAAATCCAAAGCCTGATGAGAATGGACAGATCCCCCAGACTGACCTGGTGTTACATAAGCAGGGGAATAGAAATCATGAGTACACCACCCCGTCTCCAGAAGGTCCTGTGAATTACTTTGACCGCTCTGTCTCTTAAGCATGGAGATGGTTCTGTGATTGATTCTGAGGGATGGTTTTAATGAACACTGTCCTGGATAGCATAAAGAAGTAGGCATGGCACATTAAATGTGGTAATACTTCTTTACTCATATTTAATGGAGGGACCCTCCAGAAAGTGGTTTTGACA
>CM057845.1:315664949-315681667 GCA_030068395.1 Apalone spinifera
CAACTTCCCTCTTGGCAAGATGAGAAGACTGTGGTTACAGGGAAATCAAGATTCCTGGTTCTGTCCATCATCCTGACGCTCAATCTCAGTGTGAACCTGCCCAACTCTGTGCCTCAGTTTCCCTCTCTTTATAAAGGGGAGAAGCTCACAGTGACTTTCCTTTACTAGGTAAATTTGCAGATCCTGCAGGGAAAGGTGCTGCCCACAGTGATGATATTTACTGATGAGAATCACTGATCTCTGGCCCTTAGTGACAGCTCATTGCCCTCCAGAAAGTGGTTTTGACACCTCACAGTTATCTGTCTCCAGAGCTGTATGTTCATTCTCTCTCTCTCCTGCCTGGGCATTGACAATATACAAGGGCCTATGGAGACCTAGGAATTATCCCTAGTTTTTTTAGTAGTCAGCAATACATTTACAATATACACAAACACACAGAGCAGCCAATTCCTCTGACTCAGCCCAAAGCCCAAAAGTTCTCCTCTCCCTTTGGGAAGGGCCTTAATTGTGGTTTACTCCTAACGCTAGATAAATAGCCCAGAAGCCCAGACATGGAAACGGTCCCTAGAGAGTCACTGCCTACAAAGTCTCTGTTCTCCAGCCTGTTTGCATGCAGAGGCTGCTTCTCCCTAGAGTCTGAGTGAACCCCCCTGGTTTGGCCCAGAGCTGTGTTAAAATCAGTGCACACCCCTGTGCCGGCTCTCGGCTTGGGATGCTGCTGCAAGAGGGGGATTACCAGGGACGACTCGTCCCTCTCAGCACTCGCAGGTACCAACTCTTGCTGAGGGGCTCCCCAGCTCCACAGACCCAGTGTAGTGTGGTTGTGATGCCATAGACAGTAGGTCTGTGCACAGACAGTAAACATTCTGGGGCTCTTGCCATAGGGGAGGAAGGGTTTGTCCCAGTGTTATTGGATAAAATGGCCCTCTTTCCAGAAGGCCTTTAGCCCAAGGCAGCTGCTTTTTGGGTGCAAAGTGGATCCTGACTGATGAAAGATGTCAGCAGATGGACAAGGAATGAGAATATTTTCTGGCCATGTCCAGAGTTTACTCGGACCCCATGCAAGCAAAACTCCCCTGGGGGAAAAAACTGGGCAAGGACCAGAGAAGCCGGCTGTGTGTCACTGCCCAGGCACTGTCACCTCCTCCCCTGGCATCCCAGGGATCTGGCTGGTAGCGGGGGGCTGTTGCCTGAATTGTATCTGCTGGGAAGCACAACAGCTGCTCGGCCAGTCCCTCCCCTGAGGCGTTTTTCTGGCCTCAGGGCAGGACTCTGTACCTGGCCTTGTAGAAGCGCCTGATTTCTTTTGCCTGAAGCCCTGATGTGACTGTATCAAACACTGTGTGTGCACAGGCCCCACTCAGCCAACGCTCCGGATCCATCGGTGCCTGCCCCGGCCTCCTCTTTGTAACCCCTCTGCCGGCCTGTTCCCATTTTATTGTCTAAATATCTGCTCCCAATCGCTATTGGTGATAATTTTCCTCTGCTTAGGGGTGATAGCCCTTTGAAGCACTAAATGTATTTAATAAACTTGAAAAACAACAAATAGTCTGTTAGTACTTTAAAGACTAACAGATTTTATCTCCAGATATTTTCCGTTTGCTACTACCCATTGACAAAACTCTGTAAGGGCACGAGGCCTACAAGGGATCACTGCAGGGCCCTGCTGGAAATAGCCCCATTGGCTGACGAGCCCATGGACATCAGCTGTCTGGGATCTGGGATTGACCAGATTTCGGAACATTGTGTTATTGCTGTTATTGCAGAATGTGCATTTTTGATCTGTCAGGTTTCCCTCTTACATCAAACACCTCAGAGAAATCAAAGTCTCTTCCATATGCACAGTTCCCTTCTCAGCCAGATGTGCACTCGTATTAGTGGAGGAGTTTTCCATACATCATGCTAGTGACTGGCATTAACTAATCCCAGACCAGCTTTTCAATGATGTCCTAACCTGGCCAGTTCTGTACATGTTCTGTTTATTTTTAATAGGTTCTATTTAACACAAATCTGCCTTTTATTTGCCTTTAAATATATTCTGGCTCTGCCACGGCCTGATTGTGCATTACTGGGTGCAAACGAGGTGTGTATTTGATCACTCTGTTCACAAGTCCTGGGTTTGTCACCCCAAGTGTCTATGTTAGATGCTGTTTAACAGCCTTATTGACTGATAACAGACAGGAATGAATTTCATCACCTCATGTTATATGAGTGCCTCCGAGTGCCTCTTTGTGAATGCAGAACAGAAATATTTTGTGACTACATCGACCTTTCCTGTAACATCAGCAACTTTTCTTTCTCCCTCTAGGAAGCGGCAGATCCTTTTTTAATGTTTATTTTGTTCTTAATATACTTAATACTATTTTGGATATCCTCAGCTCTGCCAGGCATTGATGTCTCACTGTCTTTGACATTCCCTAATAATTTCCATAATGTCCAATTTTCATGGGGTGCTACTGATTTTTCCCTTTTCCCTGTATTGCTTGCCCTCCCTATTTGCTGCCTGTGCTTTGGGACTGAAGCAGTCTCTGGTTCAAAGTTCTCTACTCTTCTGACTGTGGAATTATGTCTCTTTAGCTCTCTCATAAACTCTTCTTTAAGAACTGCTTGTGTTCCCGTTTTACTGTCTAAATGTCTCCTCCCAATCACTATTGGTGATAGTTTTCCTCTGCTTTGGGGTGGCAGCCCTTTGAAGCACTAAGTGTATTTAATAAACTTAAAAAACAGCAAAGAGTCTGGTAGTACTTTAAAGACTAAAAAAACATGTAGATGGCATCATGAGCTTTTGTGGGCACTGCCCACTTCTTCAGATATTATTGGTTGGGAACGAAACGGCTCAGAAGGGTAGCCGTGTTAGTCTATAACTAAAAATATCTGTAAAAGAAAAGTCTGTATGGTGCTGCAGGAGTATGCTAACAAAAATGTAGATAATATCATGAGCTTTTGTGGGCACAACCCACTTCTTCAGATGAATGAAGCAAGAGGTCCAGGGTGCAAATAAATAGCAGAGAAGAGAGGGACAGGGGAGGGAAAGAGAAGGAAAAAATAGGAAAAAAATCTTGTCAGTTAGGCTAGGTCTAGACTGCATTATTTTGTCAGAAAAAGCTATGCAAAATGCACTCTGCATTTTGCATAGCTTTTTCCAATTTTTTTTCGGAAGAGGCTTTTCCGAATTTTGGCCCATCTACGCTGGCCCAAATTTCAGAAAAGCCTCCTCTTTCGGAGGAACCCTTATTCCTCGTGGAAGAGCAAACGAGTTTCCTGGATGCTGCTCATTTCCTGGATGCAGCGGGGGTTTTTATCCTGGAAAATCCCCGCAGTGTAGACATAGCCTTACAGAGTGTCTATGCTAAATGAGGCTAATAGAGTGGACAGAGTTGGCACCAGGGTTGATTGCAAGGGTGTGTTTCTGGGTGAGTGTGATGGGGGTGTGCTGTGTGGTTGCTGGAAAGAATTTGTTTCCTTTTCAGGGGTTGTCTCTAGGTGAGGACTGGCCTGTCCCCCCAGGCCTGTGAGAGTGAGGGTTCATTTTCCAAGCTAGGTTGTAGATTGTTGACAATGCCCTGGGGCTGTAGGTGATGACTAGTGATGTTCTATTGTTTTCTTTGTTGGGCCCGTTTTGAAGAAGCTGATGCCTGGGTACTCATCTGGCTCTCTCAACCTGTTTTTTTACTTCCTGGATGAGTATTTAAGTTTTTAAAATGCCTGTAAGAGATCATGTAGGTGTTTATCTCTGTCTGTGGGACTGGAAAAAATACAGTTGTATCTTAGGGCCTGGCTGTAAACACTTGATTGGGAAATGTGTCTTGAATGGAAGCTGCAGGCATATAGGTAAGTGTAACAGTTGGTAAAGTTCCTGTATAAGGTGGTGGAAATGTGGCCGTTGTTTAATTGTGCTGTAATGTCAAGGAAGAGGATCTCTCGTGTGGATTGGTCCAGGCTAAGGTTGATGGTGGGGTGGAAGTTTTGAAATCCCTGTGGAATTCTTCAAGAGCCTCCTTCCCGTCGGTCCATATGAGGAAGATGTCATCAATGTAAAAACAATGAGAAGTCCTGTGGCACCTTATAGACTAACAGATTTATTGGAGCATAAGCTTTTGTGGGCAAAGATCCACTTTGTCAGATGCATGTAGTGGAAATTCCAGAGGCAGGTATAAATATACAGGCATAAGAAAAGAGTTCCAAACTAGAGTAAGGGTGAAGATAACAAGGGCAATTCAGTCAGGGAGGATGAGGCCCACTTCTAGCAGCTGATGTGGAGGTGTGAATACCAAGGGAAGAGAAACTGCTTTTCTAGTTGGCTAGCTGTTCACAGTCTTTGTTTAATCCTTAGATGATAGTGTCAAATTTGCTGATGAATTGTAGCTCTACTGTATCTCTTTGAAGTCTGTTTTTAAAGTTTTTTTTGTTGCAGGATGGCTACTTTTAAATCTGCCACTGTGTGTCCAGGGACACTGAAGTGTTCTCCTACAGGTTTTTGTATATTACTATTCCTGATATCTGATTTGTGTCTCTTTATTCTTTTACGTAGGGACTGTCCAGTTTGGCCAATGTACATGGCAAAGGGGCATTGTTGGTACATGATGGCATATATTATATTGGTAGATGTGCAGGTGAATGAACCCATGATGGTGTGGCTGATCTGGTTAGGTCCTGTGATGATGTTGCTGGTGTAGATATGTGGGCAAAGTTGGCACTGAGGTTTGTTGCATGGATTGGTTCCTGAGTTGGAGTTACTGTGGTGTGTATAGTTGCTGGTGAGAGTTTGCTTCAGGTTGGTGGGTTGTCTCTGGGCGAGGACCGGCCTGCCTCCCAAGGTATGTGAGAATGAGGGATCATTGGTCAATTCCAGTGGCCACAGGACTCCTCATCGCTTTTGCGGATCCAGACTAACACGGCTACCCCTCTGATAATGGATCTTTAAGTGACTATATTACAATGCCATTTAAAAAACCAAACTGGAGACAGCAGCTGCAGAACTTGGTTTAATTTACAAGTTTGACACCTGGAATCAAGGTTTGAACACAGACCTGACCTGGATGGGCCGCTACATTGACATCAAAAGCTAAGCACCGGGCACATACAGACCACTCTATTATCCTCATTTAGACATTCTGATTGACAATATTTTTTCATATTATTTCCCTTCTCTTCCCTACCCCCAACAACCCCTTCTGTTTCTCTGTTATTCATTTGTACTCTGGATCCCTTGCTCCATTTATCTGAAGAAGTGGGTTGTGCCCACAAAAGCTCATGATCCCATCTACATTTGTTGATAGTCTCTAAGGTGCTGCAGAACTATTTGTTGTTTTTAAGGGCTTTTGGGGGGGGAGGGGATTGTTCTGTGTTTCTCCATGAGGAGATCATCAGTTCCATCTTTTTATTTTGTCTTCTCATAGGATCATAGAATCTCAGAAGCATAGAATCCCAGGGCTGGAAGAGACCTCGGGAATCATCGAGTCCAGCCTCCAGCTCAAACAAGGACCAACCCCATCTAAATCATACCAGCCAGGGCTTTGTCCAGCAGGGACTTAAAACATTTAGGGTTGGAGATTCCACCACCTCCCTAGCTTACCCATCTCAGTGCTTCCCCACCCTCCTAGGATATAGTTTTCCTAATATCCAACGAAGACCTCCCCCACTGTAACTTGAGACCTCTCCCCCAAGCTTAGGGTCATCCACAAACTTGCTGAGGGTGCAATCCATACCCTCATCCAGATCATTAATAAAGATATTGAACAAAACCGACCCCAGAACTGATCCTTGGGACTCTCCACTTGAAACGGACTGCCAACCAGACATTGAGCCGTTGCTCACTAACCATTGAGACTGACAATCTAGCCAACTTTCTATCCACCTTACTTTATCCAATCCATACTTGCTGGCAAGAATATTGTGGGAGGCCATATCAAAAGCTTTGCTAAAGTCAAGGTAGATCACATCCACTGACTTTCCCATATCTACAGAACCAGTTACCTAATCATAGAAGCTAATCAGGTTGGTCAGGCATGAATTGCCCTTGTTGAATCCATGTTGACTATTCCTGATCACTTTCCCCTCTTCCAAGTACTTCAAAATGGATTCTCTGAGGATCCACTCCATGTTTTTTTTTCCCCAGATCTGAGTTAAGACTGATGGGTCTATAGTTCCCTGAATTGTCCATCTTCCCTTTTTTAAAGATGGGCTCTACATTTGCCTTTTTCCAATCATCCGGGATCTCTCCCGATCTCCATGAGTTTTCAAATATAATGGCCAAAGGCTCTGCAATGACATTAGGCAACTCCCTTAGCACCCTCGGATTCATTAAATTCAGCCCCATGGATTTGTGTATGTATAGCTTTTCTAAATAGTTGTTAACCTGTTCTTTCTCCACCGAGGGCTGCCAACTTCCTTCCTATACTGTTCTGCCTAGTGTAGTATTCTGGGGGCACATCTTTTCTGTGAAGAGAGAGGCAAAAAAAGCACTGAGTACTTCAGCTTTTCCCACATCATCTGTCACTAAGTTACTTCCTTCATTCCGTAAGAGCCCCACATCCTCCCTGATCACCCTCTTATTGCTAACATGCCTGTAGAAACCTTTCTTGTTACCCTTCACATCCCTGGCTAGCTGCAATTCCAAATGCGCTTTCACCGTCCTTATTACTCCCCTGCATTCTCCAGCAATATATTTATACTTCTCCCTGGTCATCTGTCCAAGTTTCCACTTCTTATATGCCACCTTTTTGTGTTTAAGATTGCCAAGGATTTCACTACTAAGCCAAACTGGTCGCCTACCATATTTGATATTTTAACTGCACAATGGGATGGTTTATTCCTGAGCTCTCATTAAGGCTTCTTTAAAATACAGCAAGCTCTGCTGGACTCCTTTCCCCTTCATGTTAGCACCCCAGGAGATCCTGCCCATGGGTTTTCTGAGGGAGTCAAAGTTGGCTTTTCTGAAGCCTAGGGTTCTATGCAATATGCCTACTCTTTTGTCTCTTCTCTAAACATTCCCAGACATTTCCATCTGTCTGCATTCGGCAGCCTCCCCCATTCTCATAGCCCATCAGGAAAACCCCCTTTCCATCTGCTCTGTCCTTCACAGTGACTGGGTGATCAAAACTGATGGAATGTCCAGACCAAGTAATTCTGCACCCCATTCCTTTGGCAACTGAACAGTGTTTGTGTTGGGCACGGTTCTGCATCAAGAGCTGTTGCCATTGAGCTGCCAGCAAAGACCTGCTCTGGTTGGGACATTTGCCTCAGTACGTGTCTTAGTTGGGCAATTCCCAACTCTGAGATTTTTAGAAACTGGGTGAATTGGGAATATAGTAGGGCAGAAACTCTGTAGCTTGGGCATTAAGGAACAAAGATGTATACCGAGTATCTTCACTTATGTTTCCTGCTGAATCCTATTAAGGTTTCCAGCATCACAACACAGGGGCTCTATTAATACGTGGAGAATCATAAAATGTGTAATGGGCATTAGTAGGTTATTCATACCTCAGTTCTCTGAACAGTCAAAATGTCATTGTTCAGTGTATGGAGAGTGACAAATACTCTCCACCCATGAGCACAGCCTCCAGAAGTGCATGTCATGCCTGATACGAACATTGTCTCTCCATGCAGGTATGCTGTGACCATCACTGAGACCCTAGGTACATACAAGACATCAGAGGAATATTCATGTGACACTATTCTGCATCTGAGCTGGACACAGTCTCCATTTCTCCATGTCAGATTTCAGCAGAAGCAACTTCACCAACCCCTCCACCTTCATCCTGCTGGGCATTCCTGGCTTGGAGGCAGCCCATATCTGGATCTCCATCCCCTTCTGCACCATGTACGCCATAGTGATGTTGGGGAACTTTACCATCCTATTCATTGTGAAGATGGAGCTGAGCCTCCATGAGCCCATGTACTATTTCCTCTGCATGCTGGCCGTCACCGACCTGGTGGTGTGTACGTCCATCCAGCCCAAAATGCTGAGCATCTTTTGGTTTAATTCCAGGGAGATTGATTTCAGTGCCTGCCTCACCCAGCTGTACTTCATTCAGTGGTCTTTACTGATGGAGTCTGGGACACTCACGGTCATGGCGTTTGATCGCTACGTAGCTATCTGTGATCCCCTGAGACATACCACCATTCTGACAAACTCCACTGTAGCCAAGATTGGCCTGGCTGTGCTGCTGCGTGGTTCCATACTCGCCTTGCCCTATCCCATCCTGGCAAGTCAGAGGCCATATTGTAGAACCAACATCATTCCTGAGCCGTACTGCTCACACATAGTTGTGGTGAGCCTGGCCTGCGCTGACATTCGTGTCAGTAGTTACTACGGCCTCCTTGTCGTACTCTGTGTGATGGGGCCAGATGTGATTTTTATCGCTTTGTCCTATACCCAGATCCTCAGGGCCATCTTCCGCCTCCCCACAAAGGATGCCCGGCTCAAGACTTTTGGGACCTGCAGCTCCCACATCTGGGCTATCTCAGCCTTCTACATCCCTGTTCTTTTCATCACCTTAATAGGCCGCTTTGGCCAGAATGTGCCCCAGCATTTCCACGTTCTCATTTCCAACTTGTGTGTCTTCATGTCCCCCATGCTGAACCCCATCATCTATGGGGTGAGGACCAAACAGATCCGGGGCAGGCTGTGCCAACTCTTTAGTCAAAAGGGTACCTAAGGATTTCTCCTGTTGCTCTGGGTCTGAGATTGAGATCAGACAAGAACTGGTTGAGGACAGGGTACTGGGCCCTCTTCTCTGAATTTCTGACTATAACGTGAAAGTGACATTTAATACTGGCCTTACTATGCTGTGTACATGGGACAAACCGAGCAATCAGTCTGTATTCAACTCATGGGGTTTCCCACTTTCAAATTCCTAGTAACTTGAGCACTGAAACCCCCTTCCCTGCCCCATTTCTTCCCTCTGGATTCCCTTCACCTCTTTCCCCAAAACTTTCTGCCATTGTTCTACCTCCATCTCCCAAACCGCCAACACAGCTCACTCCTCACCTCCCCACCCCCATCATTCATTGGATCACTTCCACCTCTGTAACCCACCACCTTGCTTCCATCTGCTCCAGGGCTTGTGGAAGTAGGGAAAGGAAAAAGGGAATTTGTGTACAGCCATCTCTGGTTTGTTAGCAACAGAGCAAGACTCATGCTAACTCTGAGGCCTAACAATGCGAGAGCAAGAATTGCAAGAGACACTGTCTTTGCTTTGCTCTAAAAGATAAAGATGGAATGTGGACTCCAACAGGAACCTTGAGACAAGGTAGCATCTCAAGGGAATTATGTGGGCAGAAAGATAATTTGTAGCCGTTGTTGTATGTAACAGGAAAGTATACATATTGGCCTTTTAATTATTTGTACTTTGAATATCTGTATAAGGAAGGGGGGCCACCCTCCCTGTTCGGCTGCAGTCTTCCCTTGCAATTGCTCAAAAATAAACTGCCTCTGGCTTGTTGCTTATAAACGCAGAGTGAGGACTTGTTTTCTTCCACAGGCTGGGATGGGAGCTGCTACAGTCTGACCAGGAACCTGGCCTCAGGGCCAGGAGGATGCAGCGCTGGAGATGACATGCTGGGCAGGAGCAGAAAAGGAAGCCAGGAAGCACGTACATACCCAGTTGAGGGTTGGGGGCAGGGTTGTGATGCAGAAAGGCAAAATTGTGCTTCATACTGCATGAGGGCCCTAATGCTCTGCTACAAAGCCATGAACAATTAGTTCAGTGTGTAATTAATTTTTTCTTTTAGTTTTTCAAACCTCCCTGCTGGCGTCCATTACAGGGAGGGTCCCTGAAGTGGGTGAAGGGTAGGCACCCTTTAGCATGAGTCAGGTTTTGGAAGGCAGGGCAGGGGATCAGCTTTGAAGCTAGGAGGACAATGGCTGGGAGAGGCAGAAGAAGCAGGGAAGGAAAACGTCACATTGGAGCAGCTGAGACACACTTCGAGATGGTGTCATGGGATCCTCTCATACTGAAGTTACCTCTGCAGGGGATCTCTTGCAACATATAGACAGACATATGTGTATTATTACTGAGGAAGGGCTGGTGGTCGTGATACATGGGGACACCAAGGACATTGGGAAAGACAAGAGATAGGACTTCCACAGGTTGACTGTGCGCTGCATGAAGAAAAACTTCCTTTTCTTTGTTTTGAGCCTGCTGCCTATTCATTTCTTTTGGTGACCCCTATTTCTTACATTATGGGCATAAGTACATAATATTCCCTTATTCACTTTTTCCACATCAATCATGATTTTATACACCTCTATCATATCCCCCCTTAGTCTCCTCTTTAGTAACCTGAAAAGTTCCCTTTTAATTAATCTCTCCTCCTATGGCTGCCATTCCAAACCCCTAATCATTTTGTTGTCCTTTTCTGAACCTTTTCCAATGCCAATATACCTTTTATGAGATGAAGAGACCACATCTGTACGCAGTATTCAAGATATGGGTGTACCATGGATTTATATAGTCCTTACATTCTATTTGCTTTTTTGACCGCTGCAGAACACTGAGTGGTTGTTTTCAGGGAACTATCCACAATGTCTCCAAGATCTCTTTCTTGAGTAGTTGTAGCTAAATTCGTCCCCATCATTTTGTATGTATAGTTGGGAATATTTTTTCCAATGTACATTAAATTGTATTTATGAACATTAAAATTCATTTGCCATTTTGTTGCCCAGTCACTTAGTTTGGTGAGATCTTTTTGAAGCTCTTCACAGTCTGCTTTGGTCTTAACCACCTTGAGTGGTTTAGTATCATCTGCAAATCTTTCCACCTCACTGTTCACCCCTTTCTTCAGATCATTTACAAATAGGTTGAATAGGATTGGTTCCAGTATGGACACTTGGGGGACAACAAAATCTATTAATGAAGCCAGGGCAATCTATTAATGAAGATTTTCTAAGGCTTAGTAAGGAGATGAAGGAAGATGATAAAATACAGTTAGGATTTATGGTGTAACAATCAAGTGAAAACGATCCAATTCTATATTATCGCATAAGGGTCTGCAGATGAAAAAGTGACAGTTTTTAAAGTGCTTATATACAAATGCTAGAAGTTTGAAAAAGAAGATGGCTGAACCAGAGAGCCTCTTATTCAATGAGGATATTGATGAAATATGCAAAACAGAGCTTGGTGGATTGAAGATAATCAATTAGACAGAGGAATAATAGGGTACAATATCCCTTGGAATGACAGAAAAGGTTGTTCTGGTGGGGGAATGGGACTAGAGGTAAAGGAAAGATTGATTCAAAGGAAGTTGGGATTGGTCCTACTTTGGGCAGGGGGCTGGAATTAATGACCTCCTGAGATCTCTTCCAGCCCTATGAGTCTATGAAGTAAAAATCTAGAAAGAACCAAACTGTCCAATAGAATCTCTGTGAGTAGAAATTCCATGCTCCAAGAACAAGACTTTAGTCGTAGGGGTATATCATAGACCAAGTGGTCAGGATGGTGATTGGGATAGTGAAATCATGTGGGATATTAGAGTATATGTAAGATAAATTTTAAAAAATAATACCAATGGGGGTTTTCAACTATCCTCATATTGACTGGGTCCATGTCACCTCAGGTTGGGATGCAAAGATCAAATTTGTTGACTCCTTAAATGACTATTTCTTGGATCAGCTAGTCCTGGAACATACAAGAGAAATGGTAATTTTCGATAATATCCTAATTACATGAAAATATTTAATTTCTCCAAGGTGAAAAACACTTAAATCCCATGGTGATTGACATCGCTAGAGAACCCCAAAAGTGCCACTGTTACTGATCACCAAAATAAAAGAAGCAGTGAGAGACAAAAATGCCCCTCTCAAGAGTGGAAGTTAGATCCCAGTGAGGAAAACGGAAAGAAGCAGGAACTCCGGCAAATGAGGGATGAGGGTCACATGAGGGAGGCCTAAAGAGAATGTGAAGGAAACTTAGTCAAAGACTCCAAATGTAACAGCAAAAAGTCAACAGGAGACGGAACCATGAGGATGAATCATTCGGGGCCCTCTAAGAGGAATGTTGTATGGAGTGAAGTACTGGCTAAGTAGCAGTTCTGCAGAAAAGGACCTGGGGATTACAGTGGATGAGAAGCTGGATCTGAGACAACAGGGCGCCCTTGTATCCAAGAAGGCTAATGGCATATTAGGTTGCATTAGGAGGAGCATTCTCAGCAGATCCAGAGAAGTGATTATTCCCCTTTATTTGGCTCTGGTGAGGCCACATCTGGAGTATTGCATCCAGTTCCGGGCCCCACACTACAGAAAGGATGTGGAGACATTGGAGAGGGTCCAGCAGAGGGAAACCAAAATGATTAGGGGGCTGGAGCACATGACCTACGAGGAGAGACTGAGGGATTTGGGCTTAGTTGCAGAAGAGAAGAGTGAGGGGGAATTTGATAGCAGTCTTCAGCTTGCTGAAGGGAAGTTCCAAAAAGGATGGAGAGAGGCTGTTCTCAGTAGTGATGGATGACAGAATGAGGAGCAATGGTCTCAAGTTGCAGTGGGGGAGGGTTAGGTTGGATATTAGGACAAACTATTTCCCTAGGAGAGTGGGGAAGCACTGGGATGCGTTCCCTAAGGAGGGGGTGGAATCTCTATCCCTTGAGGTGTTTAAGTCCCAGCTTGACAAAGCCCTGGCTGGAATGATTTCATTGGGATTGGCCCTGCTTTGGGCAGGGGGCTGCACTAAATGACTTCTGAGATCTCTTCCAGCCCTAGGATTCTAAGTTGTATCAAGTAGTAGTATTGGAACAAATGATTACACATCAAATACAATAAAAATCACAAGACACCTCCCGGAGCCGAGATTTAATGACTCTTGCTCTGATAAAGTATTGCTTACTGAAAATTCCTGTAGAAGTTCCCAACCAGGCAGGTTATGACCCTTTTTTCATGAGACAAATATGGTGTCAGTTTGCCTGCCAGGTGAACTGTTCCATGAGTCTCTCTGCCACCCAAGATACACCAAAACAATCTGTTGTCTTTATTCTTTCTGTAGATGTCCTCTCTTTTATATTTTTTCAGTCTCTCAGTTTGCAAATGACTCACTCTACAAACAGGCACACAATGTGAGGCATAGGATATAGAAATGGCCAAACAGGCAGGTAAGTGTCATTTACCTCCTGTCTGAAAGGAACATCTCCAAGGTATGTCATCTCTTGGGTTCCTCTCTTCACTCCAAAACTTAAGAGCTTAATTTTAGTATAACGTACAAACTCTTTACCAATACTGATAACCACTAATAGGTAACAGGACAATACACAGATGTGTATCTCAGAATAACAGATGTATAAATCTCACAACAACAGCAACAGGCTTCCTTATATCCCCCATTCCTAGAGTCATGGGAACACATAAAAATCAACTTTTTGGTTCCAAAATAAAGCTGGACCCCCATGTATTCTGAAGGCGCAAAGCCAGTCACCAATAAAAAAGAATCTAAACAATGACATTTATAGGCTATCTTGTGATTTTTAAGCTATTTGCTTAAAAAGGGCGATTTTTGAAGCCTTACAATTTTTGAATGTTTGGCATTTCCAACACTGAAAATGAATCCTGCTCTGCAGCTTGGGCCGTAGGACTAGCCTGCTTGCTTTTTTTATTATATCCTTTCTTGTGAGTTTGTTGTTTGTTTTATTATAACTGATAATAAATGTATTTCTTTGTATCATAGTATTTTTGGCAATATGATAGATAGGAGGAGTGCTGGCCAACACCCAGTAACTAAAATCTTAAACTCAGGTAGTTAGCAAGGGTGTTGGCAGGGGGCCAGAGGAACCAATAGGATACAGTGCTGAATTTTTAATTGCATATAGATACCTGGTCTGCTCTCTTTGGCTAAGCCTACACTACAAAGATACACTGGAAAAAGAAATGCAATTTGCACTACACAAATTGCGTATTTCTTTCCAATTTACTTCTGAAAGAAGCTTTTTCAAAATGTGGCCCATCTACACAGGGCCAAATTTTGGAACATCCCTTCTTCGTTGTAAAATGAGGTTTATGGGGATGCCGAAAAAATGCGTCCGCTTTTCCAATTTTTTTCCCCCCGGAAAAGCAGACGCAGTCCCTGGATACGGTAGAGCTTTTCTGGGATACCTGCTCTGCAGTCCAGAAATTCTAAGTTAAGGGCTAGAGGGCGCAAATGCAGTAATTAGAATTACCATGCCTATAAAAATATTGGACATGGGAGTGAACTGGGCCTTGAATTATGGATCAGCCTGGATCTTGGGTAGAGGGAAAATGTATATTTAGTTGCAATCAGGGTATTTTTCTTTATTTTGTTGTTTAGTAAAACTTCTCTTTGTGAAATCCACGTACTCCCCACCATTCACTATTTAAGTCCTATCAAGAGAGAGGACTATTTAAGTCCTGTCAAGCTGCTCTTTTCTTAGTTGCTTTGTAACACCCAGCAACTAAGTATGCTTTCTCAAGTATATATTTTTGTTTTGTTCATAAAATCACCCTTTTTAAGGCTTTGATTTGATTCTTGTGTCCTGGAAAGGCATGGGAACTGTGTGTGTGTAGGTCTGCCTGCCTAATACTGAGGGTATGTCTACACTGCAATGCTCGTTTGGGATATCAGAGGTATCCCGAAATAGCTACCTCATGTCCATGGTACGTGTCTGCTATTTTGAAATACAGTGGACATGCTATTTCGGCATTCCTCTAAACTTCATTACACAAGGAATAAGGGAATGTTTCGAAATAGTGCTTTATTTTGAAATTTGGCACTGCGTAGACATGCCAAATTTCGAAATAGACTATTTTGAAAAAGAATTGAAATAAGATATGCAAATTTGCGTAGTGAAAATTGCGTATCTTATTTCAATTTTACAGTGCAGTGTAGAAATACCCTGAGAGGTAAGCTACCAGAGACTGCAGTTTGGTTTTTCTTTTTCCCAAGCTTACTTGTGGTAAAAGAGGATTCCAGATGGAAGAAGTCCAAGTGCTTCCTTCCTGGGTTCAAGAAGAAAGGGGGTCTCTTTTGTTTCACTTGGTGATGGTAGCTATCTTCCAAAGCCAGGGAATCTGTGGCCATTGGGAGCTTTTAAGCAGAGCCCAGAAGGAAGGGATTTTAAGGTCTCTTGTGGGCCCTACCTGCTGCACTTGGCGTGCCAGAGTGGGGAAGACCCCTGATGGATAGTAACACAAGGAACCTACGAGCCACATCCTAATAGACAGACACACAATTAATTCCCTAAATCTGATTGATTATATTGGAAGCTAAATGCCTTTGGGAATCTGGGCATCACATCTGGGAGTGTAAAACCGTGGGCCACTGTACTAAGCAGTGTCTGGTGCAGCTGAATGGCCCATTCTCAGTAGCCCCAGTCTGGTTCCCCCAAACTTGTGCTCTGCCATGAAAGGCCCAGGACACACTTCTACCAGCCAGGGCAGGGCTGTGCACGGCAGCTGCCTCACACCCACCCACTCAGTGCTGTCACATCCCAACCACCTTTCCTGAGATGGGTCACACACTGTAATTGTACTGTGTCTAAATTTCATTGGTCAGCCCCTTGGTGACAGGGCTGGGTGTTTGCGAAGGGCCCAGCACAAGGGGCCCTGCACTGGAGCAGGGCCTCTGGAGGCTTCCACAATGCAAATAATGCTCATAACTATGCAACAGACTAACCCGGCCACATCAAGGCCTAGCCCCATCCCCTTCCCTTTGGCTACACACAAATGTCAAACTGCGCTCGCCAGCTGGTCACAGCCCTGAGACAGGGGAATCTGCTCAGTCCCAGCCCAGCACTGACAAACCCAGGGGCTCCACACAGAGAAATGCCCCGATGAGCCAGAGGGGCAGGCAGAGAGTCAAGTCCTGGGGATCCAAGCGCCCTCCAGCCGGGGCAGGGCTGGAAAGTCTGACTCAGCCTGGCACATCCAATCCCAAGTCCCTCTGAGAGACACTGGGAGGGAATGAACCGAGAGGCAGAGAACAAACCCAATGTCAACATTCATCCAGGCTTTATCACACAGGTGTTTTTTTGTGACGGTACTGCCTGGAACAGCGCACCGTCACCTATTTTCGCAGCCCACAAAAAAGGAATTGAATTTCCCCCACGTATACTGGCACCTGTTTTCCTGGGGTGGCTCGGGTCATGACGGAAGCCTGCTGGGGATGCACGACGCTGTGGCTTGTTAAGGATCCGCAACGGCATTTCGGCCACCAGCGCAGGTTTTTTTTTTTTTGGCTCAACAAGTTTGCCCCAGAGTACCGTGACAAAAAAAAAGCACTAATTACACATATAGGCCCCCCCTTGTTCCAGGGCAGATGCAGGGAGGCTGGGCAACACCCCCACCCCTGGACAGGCTTGTGTTTTACTGAGTCTGTTCCCATGCAGCGACCCCAGTGACTGGTGGGTTGGCAGGTCTCCGTGGGGGAGGGGAAGTGGTTTCCCAGGATTCACCCCTCCCAGGAGCGGGGAGCTCACAGACTCCAGCTTCTTCTGGAAACCTCAGATTCACCTTGAAAGAAAGGCTCAGGCTCCCCCTTCGAGCTGCTCCTCTGCTTCCCTCCCACCACACAGCCCCTGCCAGAGCTGGGGTCAACTTCCCCCCGGGCAAGATGAGGAGACCGCGGTAACAAGGGAATCAACACACCTGGTTCTGTCCGTCATCCCGACGCTCAGGCTCTGTGCCTCAGTTTCCCTGTCTGTATAGAGAGGATAGGCTAACAGTCACTTTTGTGGGGGCCCACAAGAGGAGGGGCGGGGTTTGATAGGGCTGGGTGGGG
>CM057845.1:315691881-315702335 GCA_030068395.1 Apalone spinifera
TCTTATGTTCTTATGTTCTTATTGTTATATTTTATTCTTCTCTACCATGTGCCTGCTCTTTTATCTCTTCTCTAGCCATTCGTAGGCATTTCAATCTGTCCACATATGGACGATCCCGCCCTTTCTCATAGCCCATCTAGAAACCCTATTTCCATCTGCTCTCTCCTTCAGAGTGACTGGAGCTACGTCTAGACTTCTTTCGGAAGAAGTTTTTCCGGAAGAGATCTTTCAAAAAAGGCTTCCAAAAGACAGCATCCACACTGAAAGGATGCTCTCTCGCAGGTAAGCTGTGATTACTATGGACGGAGTGGCCACCAGGGTACCTGTGCTGTTTCCTCTTTTCTCCTCTTTTAAAAGAGCTCTTCCCTGACGACATATGCCTTTTTGCAGAAGAGCTTTTTCAGAAAAAGACTTCTTTGTCATAGAAAGAGGTTAACTAATGTCAGGAAAAACCCTCAGTTATTTAGATTTTTTTCTGAAAGACGTGATTGTAGTGTGGACACAAGTGAAGTTTTTTCAGAAAAACGGCCGTTTTTTCTTAAAAACTCTTTAGTGTAGACATAGCCAGGGTGAGCAGAACTGAGGGAATATCCAGACCAGGTAATTCTCTGGCACGTTCCCTTAGCACCTGAATAGTGTTAGTGTTGCACACCGTTTTGCATCACTAGCTGGTTCCATTGAGCTGCCAGCAATGACGCCCAGGCCTACCCTTGAGGGGTGTTCTGGTTAGGATGTTCACCTCGGTATTTGTCTTGCTTTGGTGTTTCCCCACTCTCTGATTTTTAGAAACTGGAAATTACCACAGTCGGGACTTTATAGCCTGGGCATTAATCAACAAAGATGAATAACGAGTGTCTGCATTGTGTTTCCTGCTGGAGCCTATTCAGGTTTCCTGCATCGCAACACATTAGCACTATTGACACATGGAGAATCTTAAATGTGGAATGGGCATTAGTAGGTTGTTTGTACCGCACTTCTCTGAATAGTCAAAACGTCATTGTTCAGTGTATGGAGAGTGAACAAAGCACACCATCCATGAGAACAGCCACCACCAGTGCCTGTCAGGTCTCACATGAACATTGTTTCTCCATCCAGGTGTTTGTACTTCAGCCATGACCTGAGACCCTGGGTACATACAAGAGATCAGAGGAATATCCATGTGACACTATTCTGCATCTGAGTTGGACACGTTCTCCTTTTCTCCATGTCAGATTCCAGCAGAAATAACTTCACCAACCCCTCCACCTTCATTCTGCAGGGCATTCCTGGCCTGGAGACGGCCCATGTCTGGATCTCCATCCCCTTCTGTGCCATGTACATTGTAGCCACCTTGGGGAATGTCACCATCCTGTTCATTGTGAAGACAGAGCTGAGCCTCCATGAGCCCATGTACTATTTCTTCTGCATGCTGGCTGTGACTGATCTGGTCTTGTCTACCGTCATTGTGCCTAAAATGCTGGGTATTTTCTGGTTCAATTCCAGAGAGATAGACTTTAGTGCCTGCCTCACCCAGATGTACTTCATTCAGTGGTCTTTACTGATGGAATCTGGGATACTTATGGCCATGGCTTTCGATCGCTACGTAGCCATCTGTGATCCCCTCAGACATTCCACCATTCTGACAAACTCCATTGTAGCCAAAATCAGTCTGGCTGTGCTGCTGCGTGGTGCCATACTCCCATTACCCAGTCCCTTCCTGGCAATGCAGGGGCATTATTGTAGAACCAACATCATTCCTGAGCTGTACTGCTCAAACATAGGTGTGGTGAGCCTGGCCTGCACTGATATTCGTGTGAGTAGTTACTACGGCCTCTTTTTGCTACTCTGTGTGATGGGGCTGGATGTGTTTTTTATTGCTCTATCCTATACTCAGATCCTCAGGGCCATCTTCAGACTCCCTGCAAAGGATGCCCGGCTCAAGACTTTTGGGACCTGCGGCTCCCATATCTGTACCATCTCAGCCTTCTACATCCCTCTTCTTTTCATCTTCTTCATGAACCGCTCTGGCCAGAATGTGCCCCTGTATTTCTACATTCTCATTTCCAATTTGAATATCTTGATGCCCCCTATGCTAAACCCCATCATCTATGGGGTGAGGACCAAACAGATCCGGGATAGGCTGCTCCAGCTCTTTACTCAAAAGGGGACCTAAGGAGTTCTACTGTTGCTCTGGGTCTGAGATTGAGATCAGAGAAGAGCTGGTTGGTGACATGGTGCTGGGCCCTCTTCTCTGAATTTCTGACTATAATGTGAAAGTGACATTTGATGCTGGGCTGGCCTTACCATGCTGTGTCCAAACCAAGCAATCGGTCTGTGTTCAACTCATTCACTCATGGGGTTTCCCACTTTGAAATTTCTGGTAACTTGAGCACTGAGGCCCCTTTCCCTGCCCCATTTCCTCCCTCCAGATTCCCTTCACCTATTCCTCCAAAACTTTCTGCCATTGTTCTACCCCCATCCGCCAAACCATCTATCCTCTTGCTCACTCCTCACTGCCTGAGCCCCATCACTCCCTGGACCACCTCCATGTATGTATTCCCCCATCATACTTCCATCTGCTCTATGTCTGGGACCGGAGCTGCTGCAGTCTGACCAGGAGCCTGGCTTGAGGGCAGGGAGGATGCAACGCTGGAGCCAACAGGCCAGTCTGGAGCAGAGAGGGAAGCCAGCAAGCACATACAATCCCACTTGAGGGTTGGGGGCAGGGTTGTGTTGCGGAGAGCCAAGACTGTGCTTCATACAGCCTCTGAGCCCAAACATTACTACAAAGCCATGAAGAATGAGGTTTTCTTCATTTTTCAGTACCTCCTTGCTGGCATCCATAACACCCTTTGGCCTGAGCCAGGTGTCGAGAGGCAGGACAGGTGATCAGCTTAGAACCTAAGTGGACAACAGCTTGGAGAGGCAGAAGGAGAAGCAGGGAAGGAGAATGTCACATTGGAGAAACTAGGACACTTCTTCGAGACGTTGTCAAGGGATCCTCTCATGCCGAGGCTACCTCTGCGGGGATGGAACACCACTTAATATTGGGGGAAAAAAAGACAGACAATGGGGGATTTGATCATCAGAAACCTAGATAGTTGGGTTTGTGATGACCAGGAGAACTAATGGTGACTTGTGTGCCAGGTGCAAAAATTGTGGATTTTTTACAACATCTTGACAAACATGCATTACTGGAGAAGAGCTGGTGGCCATGATACATGCAGTAATTAATGACATTGGGATTACATTCTTGGCAGAGGTGCACCAGCCCGAAGGTGTGATTCTTTGGGGGAAGGTCACATTTGATGTAAGTAGGACTCAGTGGTAGGTGATAAGGAGGGGAAGGGTGGACAACTTACCCTTCCTCTAGAAAGAGGGAGTCTGGAGGCTGCCAGTTCCAGGTCAGACAGAGTCCAAAAGGCTGGTTTTGTTTGTTTGTTTGGTTCAGGTGGGTAACATAAGGGCTTTCCCAGAGACGTGTCAAGAAGATGTTTCTAAGGAGGAGGTGACCAGTTTGGATGACTGGCTCATAGCGTGTATGACGGGCCAAAGCAACGGCCAAAGTTTCTCTCAGTACAACTAGCGACACTACCCAAGTGAGAACAAGGCTCGTGATCATAACTCCTGTGGGGCTGGAAACCAGGTCAGAGCTGGAAACCAGGTACCTCTTTGTACCCATAGATGCCAATGATGCAATAAAATACAAGACAAAACTGAAGTCAAATACCCACATTGTTGTGTCTCAAGAATCCCAAACTGGTGGTTTACACTGTGCCGAGAGAGTCACACTTAGGGGTCGAGTACTGTCGTCTAACCAGGGTTCATAGCAGGCCCAGAGCAGTCTGTGCCAAGGACACAGAGAGCAGTGGGGGAAATCCAAATCCTGATGAGAATGGATAAATCCCTCAGACTGCGTAATGTAAGGGCCTTCCCAGAGACATGGGTTACATGAGCCGGGGAATAGAAAACAAAGGAAATCTGCCCGGTCTCCAGAATGCCCGGAAAAATACTTTATTTGCTCTGCCTCATAAAGTTTGAGATTGTTCTGTGATTGATTCTGCGGGTGGTTTTAGTGAGCACTGTCCTGATACCATAAAGAAGTAGCTATGGCATATTAAATGTGGTAAATGTGCTTTTGTTCATAGTTTATGGGAAAGGGAGCTTCCATATAGAATGATCCTGTTAAAACGTATTATTAAGGATCCCAGACCTGCTGCTATGAATATCATTGTGGCTTTTGCAGAATTCTAGCCAGGAAGAATATCAGGGAGCACGATTGACCTCTCATTAGGACTTATTAATGTTTTTGATTGGCGTTTTCCTAGTAACAATCAGAAGGGGAACAGTGAAAGGAAAACCAGGCTGTTGCAAGTGGCATGACCTATGAAGGAAAGCTGAAAGAATTGGGTTTGTTTAGTTTAGAAAAGAGAAGATTGAGGGGGGACATGATAGCAGTTTTCAGGTATGTAAAAGGGTGTCATAAGGAGGAGGGAGAAAACTTGTTCATCTTGGCCTCTGAGGATAGAACAAGAAGCAATGGGCTTAAACTGCAGCAAGGGTGGCTTAGGTTGGACATTAGGAAAAAGGTCCTAACTGTCAGGGTGGTTAAACACTGGAATAAATTGCCCAGGGAGGCTGTGGAATCTCCCTCTCTGGAGATATTTAAGAGTAGGTTAGATAAATGTCTATCAGGGATGGTCTAGACAGTATTGGGTCCTGCCATGAAGGCAGGGGACTGGACTCAATGACCTCTCGAGGTCCCTTCCACTCTTAGTATTCTATGGCCTGATAGGTTGACGGGCCAATGAGGCAGTCCATAGGGGAGTGATGCTGTATGAGCTGGGGCTGCCTGGGCCAGAGAAGGGCAGAGCTAAGGGGAAAGCAAAGCCCAGGCTAGGCTGGAAGCAGAACCGCAGCAGCCAGAACCATTGAGGCTAGGGGGCAGGCCAGGGAGCTGGAGGCAGAGCTGCAGGGGCTGTCTTGGGAATCTGGTGGTCCACGGTCTGCTCTGAGAAGGGAGGGTGATTGGATCTAAAGCAGAGTCACAAATGCGACTGGAGAGCCCCATGCTCCCTGCTGTGTGTCTGGGGCAGCTGAATGGCCCGTTCTCAGTAGCCCCAGTCTAGCTCCCCCGAACTTGTGCTCTGCCGTGAAAGGCTCAGGACACACTTCTACCAGCCAGGGCAGGTCTGTGCCTGGCAGCTACCTCACACCCACCCATCAGCCTGCGCAAGCACCTTTGTTCAGTGCTGTTACTACCCCCCCTCCCTCTTTGTAGTGCATTACACAAATGTGCATTTGTCTTGTCTACATTTGCCCCTTGGTGACAGGTCTAGGTGTTTACAGGGGGCCCTGCACTGGACCGGGGCCTCTGGTGGCTTCCACTATACAAGTACTGCTCAACTACACAACAGACTAAGCCAGCCAAGTTAGGGCCTAGCCCTGCCCCCTTCCCTTTGGCTACACACACAGGTGAAGCTGCGCTCGCCAGCTGGTCACTGGTGGGCACAGCCCCTCTGTTGGGCTGAGACAGGGGAATCTGTTCTGTTCCATCCGGTGCTAACAAACCCAGGGGCTCCACACAGAGCTGTACCCCCATTAGCCACATGGGCGGGCAAGGAGTCCGGCTCTGGTAAGCCAAGCACCCTCCAGCTGGGGCAGTGCTGGAAGGTCTCTGAGTGGGAGGGGAAGTGGATTCCCAGAATTCCCCCTCCCAAAAGCGGGGGGCTCACATACTGCACCTAGTTCTGGAAAGCTCAGATTGCCCTGGAAAGAAAGGCTCAGGCTCCTTGCTCCAGCCGCTCCTCTGCTCCCACCCAACATGCGGCCCCTGCCAAAGCTGGGGTCAATGTCCCCCTTGGCGCGACAGCAAGACCGTGATTACAGGGAAGTCAGGATCCATCTGTCATCCTGCCACTCAATCTCCATGTGACCCTGAACAAGTGTGTGGATCAGTTTCCCTGTCTGTATAAAGGGGATAGGCTCACAGTGACTTTCCTTTACTTCATGATTTGAAGATGCTGCAGAGAAATGTGCTGCACGGTGTGGTGCTGGTTACTGAGGAGAATCACTGTTCTCTGGTCACTTCCTGATGGTCCATGTACCTACAGAAAGTGGTTTTCACTCCCCGCAGTGATCTGGCTCCAGATCTGTACGTGCACTCTCTACCTAGCCTGCTGCTGCATTTACAGGCTACGAGGGCCTGTGGAGACTTATGTATTATCCACAGTTTTATTAGTGATCAGCAATATTTTTACAATATACACAAACACACAGAGCAGACAATTCCTCTGACTCAGCCCAGAGCCCAGGAGTTCTCCTCTCCCTTTGGGAAGGCCCCTTAATTGCTGTTTACTCCTAAAGCTGGATAAATAGCCCAGACAGAGAAAGAGTCACTGTCCAGAAAGTCTCTGTTCTCCAGCCTGTTTGCATCCAGATGCCACTTCTCCCCTAGAGGCTGAGTGAACCCCACTGGGAGTGCACAGAGCTGAATTATAAACCGTGCATACATCTGTGTTGGCTCTTGGTGTGAGATGCTGCTGCAGGTTCTGGGCCTAGGGAGGCGTGTGACACGGCTGCCTGAGGGGGTGTCCCAGGGAAGACCCTTCGCTCTATGAACTCACAGGTACCATCACTAAGAATATAAGAATGGCCAGACTGAGTCAGACTAAAGGTCCATCTAGCCCAGCATCGTGTCTGCCGACAGTGGCCAATACGAGATGCCCCAGAGGGAGGGAAAACAACAGTGGAGGAGCAAAGGCTTTCCATGGACATGGCGGAGTTTTATCCCGGAAAAAACCTGCGCTTCTATTGTATCCTAGCTGCTTAGTAAGGTATGATTTCCTTTTACAGAACCCATGATGACTTTCCGGCAACAAATTATGTTCATCTGTGTATCTGACAATTTTATTCTTTACTATAGATTCAACTGATTTACCCGGTACTGGTGCTAGACTTACCGGTCTGTAATTGCCAGGATCACCTCTAGAGCCCTTTTTAAAATTTGGTGTCATTTTAGCTATCTTCCAGTTGTTAGGTACGGAAGCTGATTTGAAGGATACGTTAAAAACCACAATTTGTAGCTCACCTGCTCAGGTAAGCGACTGCACTGTGGGCATGATGGGATAGACAGTAAGTCTGGGTCCTTTCTGCTTTGCACACACACTAAACGTTCTGGGTCCCTTGCCACAGGGGAGGAAGGGTTTGCCCCAGTGTTATTAGTCAGAGTGCCCCTATTTGCTGATGGCCTCTAGCCCCAAGGCAGCTGCATTTCAGGTACACAGTGTATCCTATCAGATGAAAGATACTAGTAGATGGACAAGGCAAGACAATATTCTCTGGCCATGGCTCAGAGTTGGCTCAGACCCCAGGGAGGCTAAATTCCCCTTTGAGTAAGAATTGAATCAGGCCCTCAGCAGCCAGCTGTGTGTCACTGCCCAGACACTGTCACCTCCTCCCCTGGCATCTCAGGGCTCTGGCTGGTAGTGGGGGGCTGTTGCCTGAATTGTATCTGCTGGGAAGCAGAACAGCTGCTTGGCCAGTCCCTCCCCAGCCGCTAGCAGGGCCTGGCGTTCTTCTGGCCTCGGGCCAGGACTCTGCACCTGGTCTTGTGAAACCGCCTCAGATTTCTTTTGTCTTTAGCCCTGCATGTGACTGTATCAAACACTGTGTGTGCACGGGCCCCGCTCAGCCAATGCTCCGGATCCAGCGGTGTCTGCTCTGGCCTCCTCCTCATAACCCCTCTGCCGGCCTCTGACTCAGGCATGGATTTTAACTCCAAATTATATCCATTTGCTTCTGCCCATTAAAAAAACTATGTAAGAGCATGAGGCCTAGAAGTGATCACTGCTGGGTCCCACTAAAAATAGCCTCATTAATTGACGGGCCCATAGACATTGGCTCTCTGGGATCTGGGGGTGATCAGCTGGCCTGCACACTACCTTCCACATCCTAATGACTTAAGCAATCAACCAGCCTTGTTGACTGATAATAAACAGGAATGTATTTCACCACCTCATGTCACATGAGTCCCTCAGACTGCTTCTTTGTGAATACAGAACAGAAATATTTCAGAAATACATTGACCTTTCCTGAAACTTCAATGACTTTTCTTTCTCCTTCTAGGAAATGGCAGATCCTTTTTTAAGTTTTATGTTGTTCTTAATATACTTAATAATCTCATTTTGGTTCTCCTTTGCTCTGCCAGGCATGGATTTCTCACTGTCTTTGATATCCCTTAACAATTTCCATAATGTCGTTTTTGGCTTGCTCACTATCAATTTTTCCCTTTTCCCACATTTTTCCTGTAATGCTTCCCCTTCTCAATTGCTGCTTGTGCTTTGGGACTGAATTAGTTTCTTGTCCAGAGTTGTCTACTTCCTGGACTATGCAATTGTGGCTCTTTAGCTGTCTCATAAACTCTTCTTAAAGAACTAACCATTTGTGTTCCCACTTTACTCTCTAATTTTTCCCTCCCAATCAATATTGGTGATAATTTTCCTCAGCTTTGTGGTATCAGCCCTTTGAAGCTCTAAGTATATTTATATGTTATTGGTTGGGAATTAAAAGTGTCAGAGCAGTAGAAGTGTTAGTCTGTAAGAGTGTGTCTACACTGCACCATAACACAAAATAAGATATTCAATTTATGCTGCACAAATTGTGTCTCTTATATCGATGCTATTTTAAAATAGTTTATTTAGTGTTTTGGTGCTGTCTATACAGAGGGAAATTTTGAAATAAAGTGCTATTCCAAAACATCCCTTACTTCTTGTAGAATGAGGTTTACAGGCACATGGGAATAGCGAGCCTGAAATAACAGGCGTGCTGTGTAGAAATGGGATAGCTGTTCAGGATACTCTGGTATTTCGAAATTGTCATGCAATATAGACGTACCCTAACTTAAGAAAACAATGAAAAATCCTGCAACTCCTAGGAGACTAACAAAAAATGTAGATGGTATCACTAGTTTTTGTTGGCACAGCCCGCAGATGAATGTAGGAAGGGGTCCAGGGTACAAATAGCAGAGAAGAAAATGGGCTGAAGAGAGAGATGGAAAAAATAGGAAAAAAATATTGTCAGTTAGAGTATCCATGCCAAATGAGGTTAACAGTGGGCTGTAAATACCCAGTGCTTAGCCATTGATGTCATTAGGGTGTAGAATGTTGTGGCCCATCCAGGTCAGGTCTTTGTTCAAACCTTGATTCCAGGTGTCACACTTGTAAATGAAACCAAGTTCTGCAGCTTCTCTCTCCAGCTGGGTTTTGAAATTGCTTTGAAATAATAAAGAGGAATGAGATCCTATAGTGAGCTTCCGGGCAAGTTAAAATGTTCCCCAACAGATTTCTGTGTGTTACTATTTCGAATATCTGATTTGAGTCCATTAATCCCCGACGGGGGTAGAAATGTTTTCTTGTCTTTCAGATCATCAGAAAGTGCTCGTGCCTGCTGAAGAAACAACAACAACAAAAACCATGGTTCTGTGTCATGACATAATAAGTTTGTGTTCTGTCCAACTTTGTCTTGTGTGTCTTAATTGTAATACGTATTGCAAATATTGTTGTGTATAAAAAATTGTTTTTTAAATGAAAGGATAATTTGAGTAAAGCAGAAACATGAATTTAAACCAACAAAATTAATAATTAGGCCCAATCAATTGGCAATTCTAAACTTAGTCAATTGGCAACTTTAAAATTTAGTGAAAGGATAATAGTGTAGTAATCGTTTAAGCTAGGAGAATGTTATCAATATCTCCACAGGTGAACAAAAGGAAACTGGAAGGAAGCAAGAAGTGTGCCACATGAACAAAAGGACTGGGAGTGGGGTACCAGCCTCCTCCCCCACCGGATTGGTTTTGCTTTAATGGCTACACAGATGGAATATTTAGCTTTTATAAAACTTGCACACCAACCATGAAAGTGGTTTGGCCAGAAATAACAAAAAAATCTGTAAGTGAAACAATACGGGCAAGTGGGACATCAGCCTATTTAAGTACTGATGCTCACAACAATGAGGAAACTAGTAACCTCACCATTGCAATAACAGCTACTTGCTCTGCTACTCATTGGTGCCTAATGCCTTAAAAGGCCTCAAGAATCGTGGAATTACATGGGTTCCCATTAATAATTAAAACATTCTGGAACCATGATGTTCCCCCATACAAGAAAAACAGTGATTCCAGTCAATGAAATCAGACTTCAAGTCACATACATAAAACAAATATACACTAATAGCGATGGGGAATACACGGCCTTGGGCCGCCCTTCATTCACGCATAATTATTTCGTTTATTATAACAACACGAACACTACGAGAACAAATTATACACAGTCCTCTGTATTAAAGTTTGTATGGGACATCGTGAAGAAAACCTAACACTAATATCAGCTCATGTACCAATTATACTGACAAGGTACTTGTTGGGAGTGGGACCTACTGACTCCCACTGGGGTTTACCACTTAAATTCCAAACAAAG
>CM057845.1:315704230-315720119 GCA_030068395.1 Apalone spinifera
CTGGCTCTTTCGATTTGCTTTTTTATTTCTCCGGGTGGGTAGTTGAGGTTTATACATGCTTGGTAATCCCTACCAACTATAGTGAAGAGTGGCCAATGACAAATGCCCCAGCAGGAGTGAATTGAACAGGGGATCATCACGTGATCCAGTCTGGGAATGGGAGATAGGGGAGGGATCACATGAAGACTCCCTGTTCTGTTCACTCCCTCTGGGGCACCTGGTGCTGGCCACTGTGGGCCGACAGGACACAGGGCTGGATGGACCTTTGGTCTGACCCAGTCTGGCCGTTCTTATGAATTATGAAAGCCATACGCCCGTGAGGTGTCATTCACTGTCCCATGTAGCAGCACATAGAGCACTTACAGGGTACGTCTAGACTACATCGACGGAGCCATGTAAAGTAGTTTATTCAGCATAGTCAAAGAAGTGGAGATTTAAATAATCCCCGCTTCATTAAAATAAAAATGGCTGCCGCGCTGTGCCGATGATCAAGTGATCTAGACGCGGCACGGTTGACAAGGGAAGCCTTTGTTTCCCGCTCCGCTATGCCTCATGAAACTGAACTACACCCAGTAGCTGTGTGGGTTACACTAGTGCTGGGCGAAAAGGAAGCCTGCCTGAAAAAGCAAAACTGCATCTATCATCTGCCTGGGTGGGAGGCTGCTGCGTTCACATCCTAACCAGAATTAGACTGCAATGATGGGTTTGTTTTATTTCTTATTGTAATTGAATTTCATCTGTTTGCTGTCACCTGCCCTCCCTGAACAGCTCCTGTTCCATTGCTAATGCATCTCTTTTCTCTGTTGCCCATCACTCCGCACGTTATCTGAGGTGCCAAGGGGAAAACCTCAGCTCATGAGCTAAAGAGCTGGTGTGTAGCCACTTGCCTTTGGAGAAGTGATGCCTGGAGTCACACATTCTTACTGGTCGGGTGAGGCAAGCTTGGAGGCCTTTGTAGGTTGCTGCCTCACAGTGCAAGGGGCAGCCCTATTAGGTGTGACACAGGGCCCAGGTGGACCTGAGTTCCAGGTGGCATCTTGGACGGACCCATCACAGAGATGATCCAAACAGTGATGGGGGCAGATGAGGAGCAAGCAACCAGTGTGGGGTCTTAAAGGACAAGAGATAAAAGTGGCTTAGGGCTCGAGGGGAGATGTGAAGCAGGTCCCTTAGGAAAAAGGTGGGACAAGGGCAGGGCCTCGGGTGTTCAGTTACAATTAGTTGGCAACCCTATGAGTTGTGCACAGAAGGATTCCCTAGTGTGTCAGGCTGAGAAAACATAGTAAAGTGAGATTCTAATTTAATCTTTCTTTGATCAGTCAGTGAATCAGGGAAGAGTACCATGTCACCAGCCAGCACCCCCAGGGACCTCTGTCTGAGGGCCAACACCTGAGGAGAAAGCTTTAGTCCCTTTATGAGTGAAGAACTGGAGCAGCTTGTTCCGTATCTGTTTGGTCCTCACCCCGTAGATGACAGGGTTCAGCATGGGGGGAACCAGGAGGTACACATTGGAAATGAACACTTGGAAATAACGGGGCAAATTGTGGCCAAAACGGGATGTCAGGGAGGCAAACAGAGTTGGGATGTAAAAGGCTAAGATGACACAGATGTGCGAGCCGCAAGTCCCAAAAGTCTTGAGCCGGGCATCCTTTGTGGGGAGGCTGAAGATGGCCCTGAGGATCTGGATATAGGACAGGATGATAAAAGACACATCCAGACCAATCCTACAGGATAGCACAAAAAGGCCGTAGTAACTACTGATGTGGGTATCGCCACAGGCCAACCTCACCACATACATGTTCTCACACTGAGTGTGGGGGATGATGTTGGTTCTGCAATATGGCCACTGACTTGCCAGCAAAGGACAGGGCAGTATAAGAATGCTGCCACGCAACACAATGACCAGGCCAATCTTCATCACCAGGGAGTTTGTCAGGATGGTGGAATGTCTCAGGGGATGGCAGATGGCCACGTAGCGATCAAAAGCCATAGCTGCAAAGATCCCAGACTCTATCTCTGAAAAGCAGTGAATGAAAAACATCTGAGTGAGGCAGGCACTGAAATCGATCTCCCTGGAATTGAACCAGAAGATTGCCAGAATTTTGGGCAGGGTGGATGTGGACAGCACCAGGTCGGTGACAGCCAGCATGCAGAGGAAATAGTACATGGGCCCATGGAGACTGGGCTCCCTCTTCACAATAAATAGGATGGCAAAGTTCCCCAAGATGGCTATGACATACATGCTGCAGAAGGGGATGGAGATCCAGACATGAGCCACCTCCAGACCTGGAATGCCCAGTAAGATGAAAGTGGAGGGGTTGGTGAAGGCAGTTGTGTTGGTATCCATCATGGAGTGGGGAAGAAGCGATTCAACTCTGAGGCAGAACGGTGTCTCTTACTTGAAGCAGATACTCCACAGAGTTTCTGGATGTGCCCAGGGTGTAGGGCGATGGTCACAGTGTAATTGCCTGGATGGAGACACAATGTAAACATGAGACTACTGGAGGCTGTTCTCAGGGGTGAAGGAGAATTGTACTTTCTTCACACTCTGAAAAATGGCACTTTCATTATCTAGAGACATGAATTATGAAAAAAGATGATAATAATTCCATGTTTGTTGGTGCACCATGCATCAACAATTTCTATACGTTATGGTGTGTGAAACCTTAATAGGCTCCAGCAGGAAATACACCCCAGGGAAAAGACCCGGCCATAAATGGTAGCAACTCCATGGAAACAACAGCTCATTCATGGCACAGCCAAAACAAAGACCATGTTTGTATGCCTAAGGAAAGGCATGGAACAACAGCTGCTCCGGATATGTGCTCAGTTTTCTTCCCTCAATCTCTGTAAAGGAACCAGCACGTAGAACGGGAATTCTGAGGCTGGCGTTGAGAACAGGGGAGCTGCCATATGCAACCAGACTTAGAGGTCTGGGGCAGATAGAGGAGAGGAAAAGTAAAAAACAGGATTCATTACATCACATTGAAATGGAGACAGAAAAAAGAGTTGCCAGTCAATAATATCTCTAGTGACTAATTGCTCCAAAGGGAAAATTCCTCACAACTGTGTCAAATCATCCCAAATTTTTTGGGAGGAAAAGTTAGGCAGAAAAATAGGAATGAAAATTGGGATTTCCTAAAAAAAACCCGATTCCATGGTTAAGAAATTGGACAATCTGGCTAAAAATCCTGTTCATTGGCTAAGTGAAGGCAGCACTTAAGGAGAAAATGCCCCATATCCCACACCAGAGAAAAGAAAATTTGATACAAATCTATACAAATCGCAAAGGCATATTGGGTGCATTAGAAGGAGCATTGCTAGCCGATCTAGAGAAGTGATTATTCCCCTCTAGTCAGCACTGGTGAGGCCACATTTGGAATACTGAGTTCAATTCTGGGACCCCCATTACAAAAAGGATGTAGCTCCATTGGAGAAAGTCCAGCGGAGGGCAACAAAAATGATTAAGGGGCTGGAGCTGAGTGATTTGGGCTTATTTAGTCTACAGAAGAGAAGAGTGAGAGGCGATTGGATAGCAACCTTCAACTTCCTGAATGGGGGTTCCCAAGAGGATGGAGAGAGGCTGTTGTCAGTGGTGACAGATGGCAGAATGAGAGGCAGTGGTCTCATATTGCAGTAAGGGCGGTCTAGGTTGGATATTAGGAAAGACTACTAGGAGGCTGGTGAAGCACTGGGATGGGGTCCCTAGGGAGGGGGTGGAATCTCCATCCTAGGAGGTTTTTAAGTCCTGGCTTGACAAAGCCCTGGCTGGGATGATTGAGTTGGGTTGGTCCTGCTTTGGGCAGGGGGCTGGACTCGACTCCTGAGGTCTCTTCCAACCCTAGGATTCTATACGATCTGAATGATGCCCTGTGCCACTGAAACGGCTTGCGGCTGTAGGTAATGGAAAGGGATGCCCCCAAAAGAGTCACATTTTGCCTATTGATACTGGAGCAAATTCATCCCTGTGGCAAGGGGCTATTTACTGGCTGTGCAGAGCAGAAAGGATCCCAGACTTACTCTGTCCTGGTGTGCCCTGGGTTTGTCGAGCAGAGGAGCTCCTCAGCCTGAGTTGGCCACCTGTGAGTTGTGAGAGGGACGTGTCTTATCTGGGAGCTCCCCTCAGGCATCCACGTCACACGTCTCCCTCAGCCCAGAATCTGCAGCAGCGTCCTACGCTGAGAGCCGGCACAGGGCTGTGCACTGTTAACAAATAGCTCCTGCCTGAAGGAGTTTACAAACAGTTAAGACAAGACACCGCCACTGTGTGAAACAAACCAGAAAAGGGTTAGGGGAGAGACGGGAACAGCAGCACTAAGAAGGGATTATTTTGTGGTCCCTTCAGACTTTAAACTCTCTGACTGTTTTGCTAAAGAAAGCAGATCAGGCATTTATAGTGACTGTCTCATAACACATGAGCAAGGGGACATACAATTCCATTGAACATTTGAATGTATAACACTGATAAAAGATAATTGCTTACACAATCCATATTTGGCTTGTGGAACTCCTTGTCACAGCCTTCGTTGGAGTGAAAAGCATAGCTGAATGGGAGTAACAAAGGACTCGGCAGTTGTAGGTGTGCCGGTGGTTCCAACTTTAGGTAAAAGTCATCCGACATTTTCACTGAGAACAGCTCTAGTTCAGGTACTTGCATATTTTCCAAATTTCAAGTTTCGGGAGTGATATTTCCCACACCGAGTCTCTGCTTCCAGCTGAATTGGTTTTGGATAGTTTCAAACATAACGGTTCAGGTGACTACTTGAAAGAAGCTAGGAGAAATTATGTATTCGCCATGCTGTTCCCAGAAGAAACTCTTCCAACTCCATGCTTTCCAGGATATAAAAGTAAATTAATGGTCTGAGTCCGCACACCCCCACGAACCAGTTAAGAACCAGAACCCTGGATGCAAGAGGAGGAGATGTCAGCCCAATGTGTATTAACACGCAGCTGGCTTTTTGGGTCTTTAGTCAATATCATCCAGGGGCAATTTTCTATTGTGGGCCCTGGGGAAAAGAAGAGCCCTGGCCTGAGAATTAGGACTTGTATTGTCCTATTACCAGGACAACTACTGGTTCTTAACTACAGGTACATAACTACAGGTTAAGAACTATTTTGAAAAATGGTCATACATTAGATCTGTCCCCATGGATTTGTGTATCTGAGGATGCTGAGCGATTTCGCTGATGTGATTGCAGACCCATCTTTGAAAACTCGTGGTGATCGGGGTAGGTCCTGGATGAATGGAAAAAGTCAAATGAAGTCTCCATCTTTAAAAGGGGAAGAAGGAGAATCTAGGAAATTATAGACCTAGATTTCAGACTCCCCTCAGTGTCCAGAAAAATCATGGATAGGATCCTCAAGGAATCCATTTTGAACCATTTAGAAAGTGATCAAAAATAGTCAACAAGGATTCCTAAAGGGCAAGTCATGCCTGACCAACCAGATTGCCTTCTACGATGAGGTAAATGGCTCTGAGGATATGAGGAAAGTTGTGGATGAGATATAACTTAACTTTAGCATAGCTTTTGATACAGTCTCCCACAGTATAGTTGCCAGCAAGTTAAGGAAGTAGGGATTGGATTAATGCACTGAAAAGGGGATAGAAAGCTATCGAGATTGTTGGGCTCAACGCATAGTGATCAACAGCTCGATGTCTGGTTGGCGGTTGTTTTCAAGTGGAGTGCCCCAAGGATCGGTTTTGTGCCTATTTTGTTCAACCTCCTTCTTATTGATCTGGATGAGGGGGTGGATTGCACCCTCAGCAAGTTTGCGGATGTCACTTTTTCCTAGGGGCAGAGCTAGAGATGTTGGGGGGTAGGGTCAAGGTCTAGAGTGACCTAGACAAATTGGAGGATTGGGCCCAAAGAAATCTGATGAGGTTCAACAAGGACAAATGCAAAGTCCTGCATTTGAGAATGAAGAATCCCAAGCATTGTAACAGGCTAGGAAAACTGACTAAGCAGCACTTCTGCAGAAAGGGAACTAGGGGATTTCAGTGGATGAGAAGCTGGATACGAGTCAATATTTCATCCTTGTAGCCAAGCAGGCTAACAGCATAATGGGGTGCATTAGTAGGAGCATTGCCAACAAATGTAGGGAAGAGATTATTCCCCTTTATTCAGCACTCATTAGGTCACTTCTGGATTATGAGGTCCAATTCTGGGGCCCCATTACAGAGAGGATGTGGATGCATTTGAGAGGGTCCAGAGGAGGGCATCCAAAATTATTAGGAGGCTGGAGCACATGACTTACAAGGAGAGGCTGAGGGATTTGGGCTTATTTAATCTAGAGAAGAGAAGAGTGAGGGGGGATTTGATAGCAGCCTTCTGCTACCTGAAGGGAGGTTCCCAAGAGGACGGAGAGAGGCTGTTCTCAGTGACAGGTGGCAGACCAAGAAGCAATGGTCTCAAGTTGCAGTGGGGGAGGTCTAGGTTGGATATTGGGAAAACCTATTTCCACAGAAGGGTGGGGAAGCACTGAAATGGGTTACCTACGGAAGTGGTGGATTCTGCATCTCTAGAGGTTTTCAAGTCCCAGCTTGACAAAGCACCAGCTTCGACGATTTAGTTGGGGTTGGTCCTGCTTTGGGCAGGGAGCTGGACTCGATGAAATCCTGAAGTCTCTTCCAACCATATGCCAGCTGAAGGATGCCTGGTGCCACTGAAATGCAGACCCTTTGCGTCTCTAGGTAATCATCCGCAAGGGGCAGGGATACACAGAAAAGAGTCACATTTTGCCTAGGGATGCTGGCAAGGACTCTGGGCTGTTTACTGGCTGTGCAGAGCAGAAAGGTTCCCAGACTTACTCTCTATCCTGCGATGCCCTGGGTTTGTTGGGTACCTGTGAATTCTGAGAGAGAAGTGCCTTACCTGGGAGACTCTCTCAGGCAGCCACATCCCTCACCTAAGCATCTGCAGCAGCAGCCCACGCTGAGAGCACCGTTAGTTATATAGCTCTGGGCAATCCTCGTTGGGTTCACGTGGGCATCTTGATACAAAAAGGCTGTCGACAAGACTGTCTGGGCTCTTGGGCTATTTATCTAGCTTTAAGAGTAAACAGCAATGAAGGGCGTTTCCCAACGGGAGAGGAGAACTCCAAGAGGAACTGGCTGCTCTGTGCACTTGTGTTTATCTAAAAATTATAGTTGATTAGGAAGAAAAAGAGGGACAATGTGTTTCGCCTTCCTTTGTAGCATGGGGCACGGGGTCATTTGCTGGAGGATTCTCTGCATCTTGGGGTCTTTAAACCATCATTCGAGGACTTCAGTATCTGAGATCGAGGTGAGAGGATTATTCCAGGAGAGGGTGGGTGAGATTCTGTGGCCTGCATTGTGCAGGGGGTCAGACTAGATGATCATAATGGTCCCTTCTGACCTTAAAGTCTATGTCTCCCCAGGGTCTGATATGCTGTAAATACCCAGGATATAAACAGATAGAGCTGGAGAAAGGTGACTAAGGACAGACACTAACACTCTTGGCAGGCATGTGGGGCTGTTATTATGTGATCAGAGATCAATAATTGTCATCAGTAACTATCGTCTCATTGTGCCGCACCTTTCCCTGATGGACATTGAAAAGACCTTGCAAAGGAAAGTCACTGTGAACCATCATACAGATAATCAGGGACACCTGAATTGTCCAGGGTCAGATAGATTTAGTAGAAGGATGTCAGAGAGACAACCAGGAGCCCTGACTTCACTGCAGTACCCACAATCCTTCTAGATCAGGGACGTTTCCTTGATTGAGAGGTCGGGGAAAGGCTGGAAGAGGGAGGCTGAGCCTGAGCCATTCTTTCCAGGTGAATCTGATGCTTTCAGAACTAGCTGGAGTTTATGAGCTCCCAGACCCTGGGAGGAGTGATCTCCTGGACTCCACTTCTGCTCCCACTGGTCTGGTCAACACTAAAAGGGAAAGTTAACTTACGGTATGCAATTCCATCTATGTTGATTATGTAGCTGGAGTTGAAGTATCTTAAATTGGCTTTTCATACCATCCATACAGTGGGGAGTAGACACGAGCACACACACACACACACATTGACTTCCCTTACTCCTCATGAGGAGTGTCGTACCTCGGTGTCTTCAGACCTCGGTACCTTCGGTGGTCTGGACTGTCAGTGTCAGCGTCGTCTGGTCTGGATCGTCCTGGCGCGCTCCTGACAGGACCTCTACTCCGTCGGTGGTGATAAACTTTCGGCTGCGTGCGTAACAATCGGTACTCTCTTTATCTAGAGTGTTAGACCCCGTGAACTTGAGTCAACACAGGAGATCTCTGAGAGGCCCCGGAAACGACCGATGCAGGCAAGGTTTGAAATCAATCGAGCAGGTTTATTGTCAAATGCGAAGCTCTACCAGTTGGTAACAGAGATCAGTCCAATGTTACACCACTGGGCACTATGGCCCGCGTTGACAAGGTACCATTACCGGGCAGGTCTATTGCCATATAACAGATATTAACAGCAGTCAGTCAGAGTTAAGCTACTCTGCATTCTGTAAGTTCAGGCAATGACACCTGCCGTTCAGGCGCCTAGTGCGCCCCTCCCAAGGTTTGCCAGAGAGCACCCTTTGTGGTGTCCTTTTATAAACAGGTACAAACAACTTACATCATTTCTTTACGTACCGGGTTGCCACCCTCTGTTGCCTAGTTACCACCCCTCACCTTACGGAAGGGGGGCTCACTTACTATCCTTCATGCTGTCAATCCTGACCCGGTCCTGAACCTAGGTCAGTACGTGCATTAGTTTTTGGGGAGTTTTTGTACCAAGACATTTCTTATTAAGATGTTCCGTTACTCCCCTTTGGCTTACAGTCTGTATCCAGTGCCTCCCCGTGTCCTTCCATGCTCGACCTAACTTACACAATTACACAGTTATCAATAGGGCCTCTTTCTTGGCTCCTGTTACTGAACCAAAGTCTTGCTCACTAGATTGCAAGGCCTGTTGCTGTTTTCATGCTACAGGCCTCTATTTAGGCCTGCTGACTCCATGTTACTGACCCTCAGCTTACTACAAGGAGCAGGAGTACTGGGGCTGAAGAGAGAGGGATCTCCATTCAAATTTGTTGGATCTTGACTAGAACCACTAATTCAGACTCTGGAAAATCGAGTATGGACGCATCAATCTTCCCTGTAGTGCACACAAGCCCACTAAGATATCTGCCAGGCCATCACAGTCCCTGGGGTGGCTCTCAGGAAACAGACTCAGTACAAGCCACATTGTCAGGATGTTCCTATGGGTCGGGTGAAGCTGGGGGCCTGTCCTGCGGACAGATACTTCACCATCCCCCACAATTGCCCTGGAACAAGGAGGGCCCTCTCCATCTTAGATCATTTCCTTCCAGCGTCTCTCAGTGGGAATTGGAATTGGATGTTCCAGGCTAAGTCAGACTTTCCTGCCCGGCTGGAGGGCGCTTGGATCCCCAGGGCTGGACTCTGCCTGCGGCTCTGGCTAATCTGGGTATTTCTTTGGTGCAGAAACAGCTTGGTGTTTAAGCCCTGGAATGAGCCTGAATGAATTTTTGTGTCTGAGTCAAACAGGGCATCGTGTCCATCAATATGCAGGTTCCTAACACTAGTTATTTTGGAATGTTGCTATGTAGGCATAGACTAACTCTCTGTAGCTGCCAAGCATGGCTTGATCTTTGTCTGTAGCTAAAGGCTAAGAGGGTGGGTGCTAGGCCCTGATTTAGCTGGATTGTTGTGTTGTTGTTTATGGTCATTCTCTGTCTTGTGGAAGCCTCTAGAGATCCTGCTCCAGGGCCCCTTGTGTTGGGACCTTCCCAAACAGAGAGGGACAAACAGGCCCTGCTCCAAGGAGCTCAACACTGAATTAAGACACAACACAGCCACAGTGTGAAACAAACCACAAAAGGGTTAGGGGAGAGACAGAGGAGTAATATCACTAAGAAGGGCTGGTTACACAGGCTGCTGGGGGAGGAGGGGTGAGACAGCTTCAACGCACAGCCCTGCCCTGGCTGTTAGAAGTGTAGGGGTAAACTGAGGCAGTCCATGGTATCTTGCTGAGAACTGAGAACTCAAATCCTTAATCATTAAGGCCAGACCTGGGAAGCACACAGACAGTAGCTACCGTAACCCTGGTCATCCTGGCAACCACATTCCAGAAGGGCCTCACTTCGATAAGGCCCTCGCTGGTGCCTAAACAAGCCATGCGGGGGTTGTTTTAACTGTCTGCTTTATTCCTAGAAAATAAGCTTGGATCCCAAAGACTGCGCCAACCCAAGGCAATATCACCCCCGCAGTAGACGCATTATATTTCCGGCCAACAGAGTTACCATCCACATGTCCCTTTTGTTTATGTTGGCTCATTTTGCTTGTTAGGATTAATTATCTGTATTATTGATAATATGTTTAATTAGCTCTGGGCAGAGATATTGTGTACCCTTGTAGCCCATTGGCTTATGTGCTCATTATGCCTCACTGCTAGACCTATCAAATCACTTCCACCCCATGCATCTGCTGCCTATATAATCTAATGTATGTTTTGATTTCACTAGTGCTAACCAGGTTAACCCCTGGGTGGTACTCCACCAGCTGTGTGTACCAATAAATCCTCTGCTTGTTTTCACTTGCACCCAGTGTGTCTGGAATTATTCCCTACAGAAGTGTGTTCTGGGCCTTTTACAGTAGCAGGCATGTTGGGGGGAATTGCCGCAGGGAGTTTGTGGAGAATGTTGGGGAGAACTTCTTGGTGCAAGTGCTGAAGGACCCAACCAGGAGCCATGCTCAGCTCGACCTGCTGCTCACAAACAGGGAGGAATTGGTAGGGAAGTAGGTGTGGGTGGCAAATTGGGCAGCAGGGATCATGAGATGGTTGAGTTCAGGATCCGGATGAAAGGCAGAAAGGGGAGCAGCAAAATACACATCCTGGACTGCAGAAAATCAACCTTAGACTCCCTCAGGGAACTGATGGGCAGGATCCCCTGGGATGCTAACACGAAGGGGAAAGGAGTCCAGGAGAGCTGGCTGTATTTTTAAAAATCCTTATTGAAGGCACAGGAAGAAACCATCCCGATGCTCAGTGAGAAAAGCAACACAAAAAGGAAGCTGACAAGAAGTGGAAATGGGGACAGATGACTAGGGAGGAGTATAAATATATTGCTTGAGCATGCAGGGGTGTGATCAGGAAGGCCTAAGTGGAATTCAAACTGCAGCTAGCAAGGGATGTGAAGGGAAACAAGAAAGGTTTCTACAGGCACGAAGTTTACAGGATTTGTCAAAAAAGGGTTTACTTTCGACAGAGCTGAGTCTAGACTGCCAGGTTTTTTTCCGAAAAAACACTGTTTCGAAAAAAGTGGTGGCCATGTTTATACTAACGAGGCATCGGATATTTAAATCCCGGCTTCATTAGCAATTTCGACGTGCTTGCTTTGCATCCCACTTTCGACAGAAGGATGCAGTCTAGACGTAGCCTGAGCTGTCAGATAAGCTGATGGAGGAAAAGGTTCCAGATTTGCCCCCAACTCACCTCATCCCCCCATCAGTGTTCTGGCTGAGAGTGCTCCCCAGATAGCCCAGGGATGGCTCAGATCACCAGTGGATCCCTCTCAGCGCTCTCTTCCTGCCCCAGCTCTTTGCTGGGGACTCTCACTCTCAGGGCTGGAGAGCAGCCCCCTCCTCACCTGTAGCAGGAGGGAAGCAGGCCACAGGGAGACCCAACATGGAGTGTTGACGACCTCGTGCCATTGCTCTGGCCCCGAGCTGGTCTTGCTCCTCTGGGGTGTGCTAGTTACATATGGTGAGGCTATTGGTGTGTTGTGAGCTGTGTAGTTATGCCCTAGTTTCTGCCCAGCATCCCACCTCGCCTGCTAACACAGGTACTCATCCTTCTGCCTCTCTCAGCTCTTGTCCTCCTGGCCTCAGTGGGGCTGTAGAAGGGGTCCTTCTGAAAGGCTCCATCTGTAGAATGTGAACAGCTTGTCAGGTGGCCTAAGCCTAGACAGGTCTGGAGTCTGGCTCTGTCTGTGCTGAAGAAATATGGGGGGAAGCTGGGAACCCCCCTCCAGCCACCTTTCAGGTACTGCAATGGAAAGGCTAAAGAACGGTGTCAGTTTATTGAGGGAATTCAGACATGCCCAAGCATTGCCCAGGAACCGAGAGCAACAGAAACCTCTCCCATGAAGTCCTGCACAATGGGAACGGCTCAATCCTGATCACAGCCAACGGGCTCCCAACCGGTTGGAAGAAAATATAAAAGGAGCAATGGCTTGATGACTGTTTCTCACTCTCCCTATGACAATGCTCCATTAAAATCCTCACTAGAATTAGGTTGCGATTGTGGGTTTGTTTCATTTCTTATCGTACTTGAATTTCACCAGTTTGCTGTCACCCACCATCCCTGCAACCATCTGTTGCTAATAAATCTGCCAGTTTGGTGCGACACTGAGCTGAGTTGTACCGCGGGCCCAGGTGGCGCCTGAGAGGGACCCAACATAGAGATGATCCAAGCGGACAGACGGGCAGAAGAGGAGCAAGCAACCACTATGGGGAGTTGAAGGACCAGACATACAAGTGGCTGCAGACTCGAAGGGAGTTGGGGCAGGGAGGAAATGGGAGGGAGTAGGACTCTGAGGAAATAGGAAGGACAAAGGCAAGACCTGGGGTGTCCAGCTACAATGAGAAATGCAATTAGAAAGGAGGCAACCCTCTGAGTTGTGCACAGATGGATTCCCCAGTATGTCAGCTTGAGAAAGCACAGTTAAGTCAGCAAGGAATTTAATTTTTCTTTGATTGGTCAATCAGTGAATCAGGGAAGAGAACCATCTCACCAGCCCTCACCCACACAAAGCTCTGTCTGAGAGCCACCACCTGAGGAGAAAACGTTAGTCCCCTTTATGAGTGAAGAACTGGAGCAGCTTGTTCCATATCTTTTTGGTCCTCACCCCATAGATGACAGGGTTCAGCATGGGGGGAACCAGGAGGTACACATTGGAAATGAACACTTGGAAATAACGGGGCAAATTGTGGCCAAAACGGGATGTCAGGGAGGCAAACAGAGTTGGGATGTAAAAGGCTAAGATGACACAGATGTGTGAGCCACAAGTCCCAAAAGTCTTGAGCCGGGCATCCTTTGTGGGAAGGCTGAAGATGGCCCTGAGGATCTGGATATAGGACAGGATGATAAAAGACACATCCAGCCCAAACCTACACGATAACATAAAGAGGCCGTAGTAACTACTGATGCGGGTGTCCTCACAAGCCAACCTCACCACATACATGTTTTCACACTGAGTGTGGGGGATGATGTTGGTTCTGCAGTATGGCCACTGCCTCGCCAGCAAGGGACAGGGCAGTACAAGAATGCTGCCACGTAACAGAATGACCAGGCCAATCTTTATCACCAGGGAGTTTGTCAGGATGGCGGAATGTCTCAGGGGTGGCAGATGGCCACGTAGCGATCAAAAGCCATGGCCACGAAGATCCCAGACTCGATTTCTGAGAAGCAGTGAATGAAGAACATCTGGGTGAGGCAGGCACTGAAATCGATCTCCCTGGAATTGAACCAGAAGTTTGCTAGAATTTTGGGCAGGGTGGATGTGGACAGCACCAAGTCGGTGACAGCCAGCATGCAGAGGAAATAGTACATGGGCTCATGGAGACTTGGCTCCTTCTTCACAATAAATAGGATGGCAACGTTTCCCCAGATGGCCATGGCGTACGTTGCGCAGAAGGGGATGGAGATCCAGACATGGGCTGCCTCCAGACCAGGGATGCCCAGCAGGATGAAGGTGGAGGGGTTGGTGAAGGCAGTTCTGTTGGAATCTGACATGGCGTCGGAGGGGGACGGGTGAAGCAATTCAACTCTGAGGCAGATGGCGTCTCTTACGTGAAGCAGATGCTCCGCAGACTTTCTGTACGTGTCCTGGGTCACAGCATAATTGCCTGTGTGGGACACAATGTGAATATGAGATACCACATACACCGCTGAGGCTGTGAAAGAGATTTGTACTTTCTTCACGCTCTGAAAAATGGCACTTTCATTATCTGGAGACATGAATTATGAACAATAGACACTAACAATTCCATGTTTGATGGTGCTCCAGGCATCAATATTTTCTATACATTATGGTGTGCAAACATTAATAGGCACCAGCAGGAAATATATTCCAGGGAAAAGACCTGGTCTTAAGTGATAACAACTCCATGGAAACAACACCTCATTCATGGCATTGGCTGCAACAAAGAGCATATTCAGCTGCCTAAGGAAAGGGTTGGGAAAAAAAGCTGCCATGGGTATGTGCTTAGTTTGGCTCAACCAGTCTCTGTATAGGAAACAGCAGGTAGAGGCAGACGTTAAGGATGGGGGAGCTGTCATACGCAGCTAGACTGAAAGGTCTGGGGCAGACAGAGGAGAGGAACGTAAAAAACGGGACTCATTACATTACATTCAAGTGGAGAAATGGAGAAGAGTTGCTTATCAGTAATATCTCTAGTGACTAATTGCTCCAAAGGGCTCATTACACAAAGCTGTGTCAAAGCATCAGCAAAACCATTTGGGAGGAAAACTTAGGCAGAAAAATGGGAATGAAAATTGAGAGTTCCTATAAATTATGATTCCATGCTTAAGAAAGTGGATACTTTGGCTAAAACCCAGTCCAGTGGTTAAATGAAGGAAGTAATTACGGGAGAAAATGCGTCATATAACTCTCAGGAGAAAAGAAAAACAGATACAAACAATAGAAATATGAAATTTTGAAAAGTGGTAAAGGATGTGGCAAATATCAGGGAAAACCCTTGGTAGGGTTAAGTACTACAAAACAGGAGACTATTGATTGTATCAGGAAAAAAATGTACCTTAGAAAATGTTTTGGCCAGTTTCCAGAAGGTGAAAGGAAATTCGTTAACTGTGGAGAAAAGGTCAAGACATTTTTTTCTGCATTGAGAAAGAAACTCTTACGATGTACTCAGGTCACCTTAAGTGATGAAACACGTCCCAGTCCATTAGCTGTCACCGGACGGTGTTAAACACTATGTACAGTACAACCTTAGTGTTACAAGCACCAGAATTATGCACTGAACAATCAATCACACATCTCCTTCAGAACCAGAAGTAGGCTATCAGGCAGCAAGCAGCAGAGTCCTCTCCCTCACACCCGTAAAGAAAGGAGGCAAATTCAGAACAGGTCTCTCTTAAATGTAATTGTTAAAAAAATAAGGATAAGGTCAAAATAAAAAAAATGTTTGACATTAGGAAACAATGGAACAGCCGGTATGCGTTTTTGATTGTTTGTTTCTTTAAAAAATCTAGGTATATCATTAACGCCAGCCAACAATATGGCTTATGTAAAACTGATAATAAACCAAACAAACCCTTCTCATTTTATCAGAGGGGTAGCCGTGTTAGTCTGAATCTGCAAAAGCGGCGAGGAGTCCTGTGGCACCTTATAGACTAACCGAAGTGTTGGAGCATAAGCTTTCGTGGGCAAAGACCCACTTCGTCAGATGCATGCAGTGGAAATGTCCAGAGGCAGGTATAAATTTGCAGGCCAGAATCAGGCTGGAGATGACAGGTGGGTCCAATCAGGGAGGATGAGGCCCACTTCTAGTAGCTGATCTGGAGGTGTGAATTCCAAGAGAGGAGAAGCTGCTTTTGTAGTTAGCTAGCCATTCACAGTCTGTGTTTAATCCTGAGTTGATGGTGTCAAACTTGAAGATGAACTGTAGCTCAGCAGTTTCTCTTTGAAGTCTGGTCCTGAAGATTTTTTTGCTGCAGGATGGCTACCTTTAGATCTGCAATTGTGTGTCCAGGGAGATTGAAGTGTTCCCCTACAGGTTTTTGTACGTTTCCATTTCTAATATCTGATTTGTGTCCATTGATTCTTTTAGAACATAAGAACATAAGAACGGCCGTACCGGGTCAGACCAAAGGTCCA
>CM057845.1:315761168-315774114 GCA_030068395.1 Apalone spinifera
TCTTGGAACAGCATCCCATGGTTGAGGAAGCCAAAGCCCTCCTGGTGACACAATATTCGCAGCCCGGCATTCACCTCCACGATGCACCTGTCTCTGCCTGGGCCCCGACCTTTGACAGGAAGGGCTGAAGAGAACCCCACCTGTGCTCCAAACTCCCTCACCCGAACTCTCAGAGCCCTGGAGTCCCTCTTGAACTGCTCAATTAAATGGATGAAGCTCGTTATGTCTCTCACTGTCCTACAGTTTCCCCAGCTTTGAATGCGGGCCCTCCCCAATTTCCCTACATCCCTTCCGACGTGTGGACCCAAGACTGGACGCGGTCGGCATGTGCAGAGCTAAAATCCTTCCCCTGCCCTATCTCCCCTCTCCCTTTTTCAGGCATCCAAGGGTCCCAGCACCCCTTTGGTCCCAGCACCGCAGCGGGAGCTCACAGAAATCATGGTCAGGGGCTCTTCTCCATGGCTGATGCGCTCACCACAGAACTGCACGTCCAGTTTGGGGTTTGCCATTTTGTCTGTTCAGATGCAGAGCAGTTGCCATGGTTGGTTGTTGTCTGCTTGCTCACTTGCTTTCTCAGATTACACCTGAATTGATAGCTTTGGCAGTGAATACTTCCAGCTTTCCTGTAACATTGATGACTGTTCCTTCTCCTCTAGGATATGCCATCTGCGTTTTTAAGATTTACTTTTTTTTTCATGTACTTAATCTCACCCTGGTTCTCCTTAGCTCTGCCAGGCATGGAGTTTTCACTGTCTTTAATATCCCTTATCAATTTTCATAATATCCATTTTGTACTGTTTGTTATCGATTTTTTCTCATTACCGAAATAGTTCTACTGCTCTGCCCTCTGCCCCTTCTCCCCCAACTGCTGTCTGCACTGGGATTCAAGCATATTTTTGTCCAAAGTTCTCTACTTTCTCGTTTGTGAAATAGCAGCTCTTAAGCTATCTAATACATTCTTCTTAACAAACTCCTAATTTGTGTTCCCATCTTCCTGTCTGTTTTTTCCCTCTCAATCAGTTTTCCTTATAATTTCCCTCAGCTTTAGGAATCAACCCTTGTGAAGCGCTAAGTGTCTGTAGATATCACTGGTTGGGAATTAGTCTCTGTATCTCCATGTGAATGTAATCAGTTCCAGTCTTTTATTTTGCTCTTCTGTGTGATATGCCTGCTTTTCTGTCTCTTCTCTAAACATTCCCAGACTTTTCAGTCTCTCCGCATACGGCAGCCTCCCCCATTCTCACAGCCCATCAGGGAAACCCTCTTCCCATCTGCTATGCCCTTCAGAGTGATTGGTGAAAAAAAGTGAGGGAATATCAGACCAGTAATTTTCTAACCCATTTCATTGGCACCTGAATATTGTTTGTTTTGGCTGCTGTGCTGAAAGATAAGATGGTTAATGTAAGAACATAAGCACATAAGAACTTAAGAATGGCCATATTGGGTCAAAGCAAATATATCCGTCTAGCCCAGTATCCTGTCTTCTAACAGTGGCCAATGCCCCTGAGTCAGTAGCTGGATGCCCCAGAGGGAGTGAACAGAACAGGTAATCATCCCGTGATCACTCTACTGTCATCCATTTACAGCCTCTGACAAACAGAGGCTACAGACATCATTCTTACCCATCCTGGCTAATGGCCATTGATGGACCTAACCTCCGTGAATTTATCTAATTCGTTTTTGAACCCTATTAAAATCTTGATCTTCACAATATCCTCTCTCAAGGAATTCCACAGGTTGACCGTGCACTGCATGAAGAAAAACTTCCTTTTGTTTGTTTTTAACCTGCTACCAATTAATTTAATTTGGTGACCCCTAGTTCTTACGTTATGGGAACAAATAAATAATATTCTCTGTCTTCTTCTCTATCCCTTCGTTAATGATTCCTAACATTCTCTTTGCTTTTTTGACTGCCGTTGCACACTGAGTGTACATTTTCAGAGAACTATCCACAATGAGTCCAAGGCCTCTCTCTTGAGTAGTTGTAGCTAAATTACTCTGCCTCAGAATTTGTACATGTACAGTTGGGATTATTTTTTCCAATGTGCATTACTTTATATTTATCAACATTAAATTTCATTTGCCATTTTGTTGCCCTGTCACATAGTTCAGTGAGATCTTTTTGAAGCTCTTCACAGTCTGCTTTGGTCTTAACAATCTTGAGCTGTTTAGTATCATCTGCAAATGTTGCCACCTCCCTATTTACCCCTTTCTCCAGGTCATTTATAAATAGGTTGAATAGGATTGGTCCCAATGCAGGCCCTTGGGGAACACCACTAGTTACCTCTCTGCATTCTGAAAACAGACCATTTATCCCTACCCTTTGTTTCCTGTCTTTTAACTAGTTATCAATCCATGAGAAGACCTTCCCTCTTATTCCATGACAACTTACTTAAGAGCCTTGGGGGAGGGACCTTGTCAAAAGCTTTCTGGAAATCCAAGTATGCTATAGCCACCACTGGGTCCCCCTTGTCCATGTTTGTTGACCCCCACAAAAAACTCTAGCAGATTAGTAAGGCATGGTTTCCCTTTACAGGAATCATGATGACTTTCTCTCCACAAATTATGTTCATCTATGTGTCTGATAATTTTATTCTTTGCTATAGTTTCCACCAATTTGCCCGGTGCTGGCATTAAACTTACCAGTCTATAACTGCCAGAATCGCCTCTAGAGACCTTTTTAAATATTGACGTTGCATTAGCTATTGTCCAGTCATTAGGTACAGAAGTTTCTGTACCCAAGGACTGGAAGCTGGTTCCAGTGAGCTGCAAACACTGACACCCAGGCCTTTCTCTGAGGGGTGTTCGGGTTGGGATGTTCGCCCCTGTCACATTTGTTGGGAAAAGTTTGATATACTTGCTCAGATTTGGAACAACTGGGTAAATGGGGCACTCCTCACAGCATGGAGTCTCTAACCTGGCTTAAACTGCATTATGGAACAAAAATGGATGACCAATATCCAAACTTCTGGTGCCTATTAAGGTTTCCTGCATCACAGCATGCAGGCAACATTGGCACATGGAGAATCATGAAATGCTGAACAGTTAATATGTGACTTCTCAGTTTGTGAAGAATGACCAATCTGTTTCACCCACGAGAACAGCTTCCTGTAGTGCATGTCATGTCTCATATTTACATTGTCTCTCATTCCAGACGTTTGTACTGTGACCATCAATCAAGACTCTGGGAACACAGAAGAAGTCAAGCGAAAATATAAGTGACACAGTTCTGCTTCTGAGTTGGAAACCTTTTCCCCCCATCCATGTCAGATTCCAGCAGAAACAACTTCACCAACCCTTCCACCTTCATCCTGCTGGGCATTCCTGGCCTGGAGACAGCCCATGTCTGGATCTCCATCCCCTTCTGCGCCATGTACGCCATCGCCCTCTTGGGAAACGTCACCATCATGTTCATTGTGAAGATGGAGCCAAGCCTCCATGAGCCCATGTACTATTTCCTCTGCATGCTGGCCGTCACCGACCTGGTCATGAGCACATCCATCCAGCCCACAATGCTGAGCATCTTCTGGTTCAATTCCAGAGAGATCAATTTCAATGCCTGCCTCACCCAGATGTTCTTCATTCACTGCTTCTCTGGAATGGAGTCTGGGATCTTTGTGGCCATGGCGTTTGATCGTTACGTGGCCATCTGCGATCCCCTGAGATATTCCACCATTCTAACACCCCCCAAGGTGGCCAATATTGGCCTGGTCATGCTGCTGCGTGGTGCCATGCTCGCCTTGCCCTTTCCCCTCCTGGCAAGGCAGTGGCCATATTGCAGAACCAACTTCATCCCTGAGCCGTACTGCACACACATAGGCGTGGTGAGTCTGGCCTGTGCTGATATTCGTGTCAGTAGTTACTATGGACTTTTTGTGGTACTCTGTGTGATGGGGCTGGATGTGATTTTTATTGCTGTGTCCTATGTCCAGATCCTCAGGGCCATCTTCCGCCTCCCCACAAAGGACGCCCGCCTCAAGACTTTTGGGACTTGCGGCTCTCACCTCTGTGCCATCTTAGCCTTCTACATCCCTGGTCTTTTCATTTCTCTCATGTTCCGATTTGGCCAAAATATACCCCTGCATTTCCATCTTCTCATTTCGAATTTGTACCGCTTGATGACCCCCATCCTAAACCCCATCATCTATGGTGTACGGACCAAACAGGTCCAGAATAGGCTGCTCCACCTCTTTACTCAAAAAGGGACCTAAAGGTTTCTCCTGTGGCTCTTGTTCTGAGATTGAGACTCAAGAAAGCTGGTTGACATGGTGCTCGGCCCTCTTCCCTGAATTTCAGACTGGAGAGCGAAAGTGACATTAAACCCTTTGCTGGCCTTACTGTGACAGACTTTGCATTCGGTCTACATTCAGCTTATTGACTCTTGGGATTTCCCACTTTCTAATTGCTGGTAACAAGTCCTGAGGACTCTTCCCCTGCCCTGTCTATTCTCCCAAGGCCTAATTCCCTTCATCACCTCTTCCCCCCAAGTTTTCTTCCCATCACAGATGCTTGAATCTATAATGACCACTTAGTAGAAATCAGTGTTACCACATTTAAGGATGTTTTTAATCTCAAGAGAGCAGCTAGTTAGCTAGGTCCATATATAAATCAGATCTTATCAAATACTCATGTTACTGTCAATCCTTCAGGAAATCAAAACGGAAAGTTAAATAATGAAACAAAAGAAGATGTATACATGGCTAATAGATCATATACATGCAAATGCTCTTCCACTGTTCAGAGAACAGGATCATAGCAGTCATGGCATAAGCTAGTTGCTAGTATAAGTCTCTCTGTTAATTACCCAAACAGTTTGGGGGTCATGAGTCTTCATTCAGAACATCCTTTTTGGAAACCCAGCCCTGAGAAATAAAGACAAGATGCGGATGTGTCAGGACTCCAAGTGCAGAAGGTGAGGACCCACAAAGACTTTAAAATGTACCTTGCCACTACAGGCTCTGGTTACAAAAACCTCCCTCACAATCACAATACACAGAGTTTTGGGGGTCGCTGCCACCATTAAGTGGTTTTATCCGTAAAACCAGGGGTGAACATTGGACCCACCCACAGGGGTATCTCAAGCTCGTTTGCTCTAAAAGAGCTTGAAAAAAGAAAAGAGAAAAACAAGCTGCCGTCTCTGGTAGCTGACCCCTCAGTTGGAGGCCTGCAGAGAAACACAGACTGTCCTCCTGTTCCTTCCAGGATATAGGAATCAAATCATCACCTTAAAAAAGTGATTTTTATTACAAAACAAAAGATAAACTTGAGACCTGGCTGCTAGATGTTACAGAGCAACTAAGGAAAACAATTAAAAAACACAGAGAAAGTCTCTGGGGAAAATGCTTAGGTGGTAAATGGGGGGAGAGGTAGAGATTCACACAGAGCAGTTCAAACCAAACCACCAGATAAAGAAAATACCCTGATCATGACTAGATTCACTCTTTGCCTTTACTTACTCCCAATCTTTTCTTGGTTCAGTCCTCTTCCATGCCCCAAATTCCTTGGAGGCATGGCAGTCCTGCCTTGGTTTAAATTATTCTGTGTCTTTCAGCTCCTGTGTCTAACTCTCCCACACAACGAAAGCAGGCAAGGGATCTTATACAGTTCAGATTTCATCACCACATGCCCATTGATTCTTTTGGCTACCTGAATTTGATCCCTTAGTCATCGGGTGTTAGTCAGCACTCCGCCTGTCCATTACAGGGGTCTTATATCCTCTCTCCTGTGAATGGAATTTTACTCTCCCAACCCAACCTCTGTTGGTGGAAAGTTCCTGGCCCAAGCTGGAATCCAGGTCACATGAGCACAGAACATGTCCTGACAGGTTTTGATGTCTCACAAGGGCAGGCACTGTCCATATTCCTGCCCATTTCTTCTATGGTCCTTGGTAAGAGTTCCGTGTCCTTGAAGGGTCATGAACACAGAACTCTCTGGCCTTGGTGTAAATTCTCCCTTAGGGGTATTACACATGACTAGATTTATAAGATTCCAAGTCCATGGACAATGGTCAGTAACTTCAGAAACAAGATGCATATAAACAAGATTATCATACTTAGCAAACAGTAACTTCCCCATGAACATCTGACAGGACATGGTTTGTGCAAGAGCTGTTGCAACCGCATAGCATTGACAGCAACAGTGATAAAAATGGACCTGCTCAATCATACACCATCACAGCATGTTCTTGTCCCAGGAAGTTGCTGCATTTACTAGCCACCTAAGGAAGGGACATTGACTGGGGTCTAGTAGGAGAAACCGAGTCATTGCCAATATCAGCCTGGCTGTGGTGCTCTGCAGCGGCATCATCACACTTCCCTATCTCCTCATGGCCAGGCAGTGGCCATATTGCAGATCCCACATCATCCCCCACACGCACTGTGAGCACATGGCCGCGGTGAAGCCGGCCTGTGCTGTCACCTGCATCAGTAGCTCCTACGGCCTCTTTGAAGTCTGTGTATTCTGTCTTTATTGCTGTGCCCTACATCCAGATCCTCCAGGCCATCTTCAGCCTCCCCACAAGGGACGCCCGGCTCATGGCTTTTGGTACCTACATCTCCCACCTCTGCGCCATCTTCTCCTTTTACATCCTAGGTTTATTCTCCTCTCTCACCTACTAGGTTGGCCACAATGTGCCCCTGCATTTCCACATTGTCATGGCCAACCTTCTGGTGCCCCCCCATGTTCACCCCCAACATCTATGGGGTGAGGACCAAATAAATGTGTAGCAGGCTTCTAGGGTTCTTTGCTCATAAAAAGACTAAAGATTTCTCCTGTTGTCTGGTTTTCAGACCAAGGTCTGTGCAGTGCCGGCTATTTACACGCTGTAGTGGGAGGTGCCCCTCCCAGAGCCTTTGTGGGCTACACCTGGCCCTAATGAGCCACCTGGCCGGAAGCCAAGGGGTGGGGCCAGGGAGGTAAAAAGCCTGCCAGTCAGGCCAGTGAGATGCCGACCACTGAAGAGGTCAGAGGACTCCCCTACACCTTGAGGAAGGAAGCGATTGACACCTTGAGGTACTATCTCTTGGGCAGTCCCTTCATGATGGTGACGGACCATGCACCACTCAAGTGGTTGCATACCATGAAGGACAACAAAGCCAGAATAATGAGGTGGTACCTCACCCTACAACAGTACGCATTTATAGTCCAGCACCAGCCCAGGAATGAGAATGCCAATCTGGATGTTTTATCATGAGTCGGAGAAGGTCAAGAGTCCAGCACCGATACCCGGGAGCTGGAGTTGAGAGAGGGGGTGTAGTGGGTTGGAGTGGCCACGCACTGACTCCGAAGGGTTGGCGCCCCTCCCAGAGCCTTGGTGGGCTACACCTGGCCGGAAGCCAAGGGGTGGGGTCAGGGAGGTAAAAAGACTGCTACCAGGCCAGTGAGACGCTGACCACTGAAGAGGCCACAGGACTCCCCTACACCTCGAGGAAGGGAGCTAAGGCGTGGTGAGGTGGAGAGCTGACGTGGACCACCAGGGCCCCTGCTGCACAGTGGCCCGGAGGAACAGCAGACGCCAGAGGGCTCCCCTGCATGCCGCACAGCAGAGCGAATGCCTGGGGAGGTGATGAGCTGGTGTGGACCACTGGAGCCCCTGCTGCACCATGGCCCGGAAGAACAACAAACTTCCCTGGACTTCCCAAACACCCTGCAAGCCGCTGAGGAGTGGCCAATGGACCTGGATCCCTGTGAACCCGCGGGAGACCTACGTGACTGCCAGGTACACGCTGAGGGGGAGGAGGGAAGTGACCCAGGGGACAGCATGGACGTAGATGTGCCCGGATCGGCGTGTTTCGGGTGGGAGCCCCCACTGATCCAGCAGCAGTAAACTGGGCCGGGGCACAGTGGAGTGGGTGGGCCTGTGCTCCCCGCACCCACCGCTTGGGTGGCAGCCTCCCCGTCTCCGCCAGTGCCGGCGAGCTGCCTGCCGCCCGCCTGAGCAAGGAGACCTCACTTGTGTAGATCCTGTACAAACTGTTGGGCCTTCACAAACTGTTTTCCTGCGGCCCCACTCTGACCCAGGGCTGGGCCTTGATTACCTGCTGGGCTTATAAACTGCTACCTGCCGCCCCGCCCCGACCGAAGGCCAGGCTACAAACGGTTTACCGGTGGCCCTGCCCTGAACTAGGGCTGGGCCTTCCTCACCATAGACTTGGCAGCCCGCCCTGAACTAAGACCGGGCCTCGGCCTATCATATACTGGCCTACCCAAATCTAGGCCGCCCTTGTTATTGTTTGTTTGTTTGTTTGTCACCCTGTCCTGAGGTGAGAGCGGGGGGACCCCGGACTGGTTACTTGATATGTTAATTCCCCCCTAAAGATTAATCCGGGTGTAGGGGGTTGGAGTGGCCACGCACTGACCCCAAAGGGGAGCCGTCCCTCCCAGAGCTGACGGTACCGTCTCTGGAAATACAGGGCACCCGTTGCCCAGCATTAATCAGTGAGGCTGAGTCTAACAGACTCTCTGCATGAAGCTTTTGCTCACTGCATCTGGAAACTCTTTATCTAGGCTGCTAGGCAGCGTTATCCACATGTCCTGGAGATACTGAGACACCCAGAGGTAAAATGAGTCATCCAAGGACACAGAAGGTGTTGCTGGTAGAGGTCTGGGCCCTCTTCTCTGAATTTCTGACTGTAGAGTGAAAGTGATATTTAACCCTTTGCTGGACTTACTGTGCTGTGTCAATGGGACAAACTGAGCAATCGGTCTATGGTCAACTCATTAACACATAGGGTTGCCCTCTTTCTATTTGCTGGTAACCAGAGAAACCAAAGCCATTTCCTCTGCTCATTTAATCCCCCAAGGAGCTGCCCCCGTCATCACCTTTTCGCTCCAATTTTTCTGCCCATCAAAGATAATTGAATCCATGATGACCGCTTACTAGAAACCAATATTACCACATTTAAGGATGTTCTAGTCTCAAGAGAGCAGCTACTTTGGAAGGGTATGTCTACACTTGCCCCCTCGTTCGAACTAGGGAGGCAAATGAAGCATACTGAAGTTGCTAATGAAGCATGGGATTTAAATATCCTCTGCTTCATTAGCATATTCGCGGCCAGTCGCCATTTTAAAATGCTGGTCGCCCAATTTAACTTGCCGCGTGTGGCACCTTAGAGACTATCAAATACACAAGATCATGAGCTTTCCTGGCCAAAACTCACTTCCTCAGATGAGTTGGAGTGGAAATGACAGAATCCAAGTATGTATATATATCAGCGAAAGCAGTTCTCTGTTAATTGCAGGACCTGTGTTAAAGAGGCTAATTAAATGGGCTGGATGTGTCCCATTAATAGCGTTGGATGTGAAAATGTGAAATTAAAGGGCAGGGGAAATTCCCTTTGTAGAGCATGAACCAGTTAACGTCGCATTTGTAAACAAATTCCAGTTCAGCTGTCTGGCTCTGTACCTGGGTGGTTGACTCCCTTTTGTGTGTGTGCTGTTATGTCCCACCCACCTTTCCTGAGATGGGTCACACACTGTCCTTGTCTACATTTCATTGATCAGCTCCTCAGTGAAGGTGCTGGGTGTTTGTGAAGGGCCCAGCACAAGGGGCCCTGCACTGAAGCGGGGTTTCTGAAGGCTTCCACCATCCACGTAATGCTCATAACAACTCACCAGACTAACCCGGCCACATCAGGACCCAGCCCCGTCCCCCTTCCCTTTACCTACACACAAAGTCAAAAACCGCACTCACCAACTGGTCACTTGTGCACTGGTTGGCACAGCCTCCTGTTGGGCCAAGACAGGGGAATCTGTTCAGTCCCACTCCAGCGCTGACAAACCCAGGGGCTCTGCACAGAGAAATGCCCCTGATTAGCCAGAGGAGCAGGCAGGGAGTCCACCTCTGGGGAGCCAAGCGCCCTCCAGCTGGGGCAGGGCTGGAAAGTCTGAGACAACCTGGCACATCTGATTCCAATCCCCCCTGGAGGCACTGGGAGGAATGAACTGAGAGGGACAGAACAAACCCAACGCCAACGCTCATCCAGACTCTACCACACATATAGGCCCCCCTTGTTCCAGAGCAGCTGTGGGGAGGAAGGGCGAGACCTCCACCCTAGGACAGGCCAAGGCTGCTCACTAGCCATGGGATCATTCAGTTGGTGTTTCACTAAGTTTGTTCCCTTGAAGTGGGCCCAGGGCCTGTGCTGGGTGGGCAGGTCTCTGAGCGGGAGGGGAAGTGGAGTCCCCGGAAGTGGAGTCCCAGGGGCGGGGAGCTCCCTCACTCCAGCTAATCCTGAAGAATGCAGATTTCCTTGAAAGAAAGGCTCAGGCTCCCTCTTCCAGACTTTCCTCTGCTCCCCTCCCACCGAACAACCCCTGCCGGCGTTGGTGTCAATTCCTCTTGGTGTCGCGGCGAGACCATGGTTACGGCAGAGAAGCCAGAACTCCTGGTTCTGTCATCCTGCCATTCAATCTGTGTGTGACCCTGCCCAAGTCTGTGCCTCAGTTTCCCTGTCTGTACAAAGGGGATAGGCTCACAGTGACTTTCCTTTGCCAGGTGTTTTGAAGAGCCTGCAGTGTAAGGTGGGGACCAGGATGATTCTAGTTACTGAGGAGAATCACTCATCTCTGGTCCCCTATGACAGCCCCGTCTGCCTGCAGAAAGTGGTTTTGACTCCTCACAGTCATCTGTCTCCAGAGCTGTATGTTCACTCTCTACCTGTCCTGCCTGGGTGTTGTCAAGGTACAAGGGCCTGTGGAGACTTAGGAATTATCCCTCGTTTCCTCGGTAGTCAACAATAATTTTTCAATACACACAACTTCACAGAGCAGCCAATTCCTCTGCCTCAGCCCGGAGCCCAGGAGTTCTCCTCCCCCTTTGGGAAGGGCCCTTAATTGCTGTTTACTTCTAAGGCTGGATAAATAGCCCAGAAGCCCAGCCATGGAAAGAGTCACTGGAGAGTCACCGGCTAGAAAGTCTCTGTTCCCCGGCCTGTTTGCATCCAGATGCTGCTTCTCCCCAGAGGCTGAGCCAATCCCACTGGGATGGCCCAGAGCTGGGTTATAACCAGTGCCCAGCCCTATGCCGGCTCTCGGCGCGGGACACTGCTGCAGACGCTGGGCTGAGAGAGTTGCGGGACGCGGCTGCCTGAGGGGGATTCCCAGGGAAGACACGTCCCTCTCAGCACTCACCTGCTGAGGAGCTCCCCTGCTCCACACACCCAGGGCCACATGGGTGACAGTAAGTCTGGGTTCTTTCTGCTTCGCACAGACACTAAACATTTTGGGGCCCTTGTCCCCAGGGGAATGAGTTTTAGTCCAGATTTATTGGCCAAAGTGTCTCTCTTTGCGGATGGCCTCTAGCCCAAGGCAGCTGCATTTCAGAAGCAAAGTGAATCCTGTTGGATGAATGATGCCAGTGGATGGACAAGGCAGGAGAATATTCTCTGGCCATGGCTCAGAGTTGACTCAGACCCTGCTGATGGAAAATGCCCCTGGAGTAAGAATTGAATCAGGCCCTCAGTACCCACCTGTGTGTCACTGCCCAGACACTGTCACCTCCTCCCCGGCATGTCAGGGCTCTGGCTGGTAGCGAGGGGCTGTTGCCTGAATTGTATCTGCTGGGAAGCAGAACGGCTGCTCGGCCAGTCCCTCCCCAGCCTCTAGCAGGGCCTGGCGTTCTTCTGGCCTCAGGGCAGGACTCTGCACCTGGCCTTGTGGAACCATCTCAGATTTCTTTTGTCTTTAGTCCTGCATGTGACTGTATCAAACTCTGTGTGTGCACTGGCCCCGCTCAGCCAATTCTCCAGATCCATCAGTGCCTGTCCTGGCCTCCTCCTTGTAACCCCTCTGTCGGCCTTCAGCTCAAGCACAGCTTTTATCTCCAGATATTTTCCATTTGCTTCCTACTCACCGACAAATAGATCTAATGGCATGAGGCTGACAAGTGATTGCTGCAGGGGGCCCATGGGCATAGGTTTTCTGGGATCTAGGAGTGACCAGATTTCCGTCCATTTTACAGGTGCTCTGCTGGTATTGCTGGTGTCCATATTTGACCTGTCAGGTTTCCCCCTTACATCAAATGCCTCAGAGAAATCAATGTCAGTTGCAGCTGTGCTTTTCCCTTTCTCACTTTTATTAGTGGGTGTGTTTTCCGTAAAGCCTGTTGGTAACTGGCATTAAAAAATCCCAGACCAGCTTTTCAATGTCTCCTAACCTGGACAGTTCTCTAAATTCTGATTATTTTTAATAGTTTCTATTTAACACACATCTGCCTTTTATTTGCCTTTAAAATAAATTCTGGCGCTGCTGCCTGATTGCGCATTTCTGGGTGCAAACGAGTTGCGCGTTTGATCACTTAGCTCACAAGTCCTGGGTTTGTCACCCCAAGTTTCTATGCTAGATGCTCTTTAACAGCCTTAATTACTGATAATAAACTGGAATGTATTTCATCACCTCATGTGACATGAGTCCTTCATAGTGCTTCTTTGTGAATGCAAAACAGAAATCTTTCGGTAATACATCGACCTTTCCTGCAACATCAGCGACTTTTCTTTCTCTTGCTAGGAAGTGGCAAATCCATTTTTAAGGGTTGTTTTGTTCTTAATCTACTTAATAATATAACTGTGGCTATTCTTAGCTCTGCCAGGCATGAATTTCTCACGGTCTTTAATATCCCTTATCAATTTCCATAATGTCCAATTTCAATTGCTCGCAATCAATTTTTCCCTCATTTTCTATTTTTTCCCCTTCCCAATTGCTGCCTGCACTTTGGGCTGAAATGGTTACTTGAACAAAGTTCTCTATTTTCTGGAGTGTGGAATTGTGGCTCTTTAGCTAATCAAACTTTTCTAAAAGAAATAAAAATGTGTGTTCCCATTTTACTCTATAATTTTTCCCACCTAATCGTGCTTGGTGATAATTCTCCTCAGCTTTGGGGTGGCAGCCTTTTGAAGCTCTTTGGCTACGTCTACACAGGCACCCTTTTCCGGAAAAGGGATGCAAATGA
>CM057845.1:315832206-315842790 GCA_030068395.1 Apalone spinifera
TGGGGCACCTGGTGCTGGCCACTGTCGGCAGACAGGCTACTGGGCTATATGGACAGTTGGTCTGACCCGGTACGGCCGTTCTTATGTTCTCTTCGTACCCATAGATGCCGATGATGCAATAAAATACAGGACAAAACTGGAGTCAAATACCCATGATGTTGTCACTCAAGAATCCCAAAGTGGTGGTTTACACTGTGCTGAGAGAGTCACACCTAGGGGTCAGGTCCTGTAGTCCAACCAGGGTTCAAAGCAGGCCCAGAGCAGCCTGTGCCAAAGAGACAGAACGCGGTGGGGCAGATCCACATTCTGATGAGAATGGACGCATCCCTCAGACTGACCTGGTGTTACATGAGCAGGGGAATAGAAAACCCAGGTAATCCACCCACTTTCCAGAATGCCCCAGGAAATACTTTAGTTTTTCTGTCTCTTAAGGTTGGAGATTGGACTGTGATTCTGTGGGTTGGTTCTAATGAGCACTGTCCTGATACCATAAAGAAGTAGCTATGGCACATTAAATGTGGTAAATGCTCTTTTGTTCATAGTTTATGGGCGGAGGGAGCTTGCATATAAAACGATCCTACGAAAACTTGTTATTAAGGGTCCCAGACCTGCTGCTGTGAATATCGTTGTGGCTTTGGCAGAATTCTAAGCAGGAAGAATATCAGGGGACACTGCTGACCCCTCATTACTAACGTTTTTTGATTGGCCTTTTCCTAGTAACAATCAGAAGGGGAAGAGTCAAAGGGAACCCAGATTCCTGCAAGTGACAGGCCCCAAATGCATTAGAGAAAGGCCACGGCTGCCAGTCAGGCAGTCCATACAGGAGGGGCTCTGTGTGAGCTGTGACTGCCTGGGCCAGAGAAGGGCAGAGCTAAGGGGAACGCAAAGCCCAGGCTAGACTGGGGGCAGAGCCCCAGCAGCCAGAACCATCGAGGCCAGGGGAGCAGTCCAGGGAGCTGGGGGCAAAGCAATAGGGGTTCCCTTGGGAATCCAGAGGTGGGAGGCCCAGGCTGTGCTCTGAGAAGGGAAGGGCAATTGGAACTAAAGCAGAGCCACAGAATTGACTGGTGAGCCCCGTGCTCCCAGCTGTGTGTGTGGGGCTGCTGAATGGCTGCCCCGGGCCCCACTCTTCGAGAAGCCCCGCGCATGCGCCGTGGCAAAGGGGGGCCCCGTGAAATTAGGCTGCCCTGGGCCCCACAAAATGGTCATCTGCCCCTAACTGCAGCAGGGCCTGTAGTGGCTTCCACTATACAAGTACTGCTCAACTACGCAACAGACAAACCCAGCCATGTCAGGGCCTTGCCCCCCCCCCCCCCCTTCCCTTTGGCTACACTCACGTGAAACCATGCTCGCCAGCTGTTCACTGGTCACTGTGGGCACAGCCCCCCTGCCGGGCTGAGACAGGGGAATCTGTTCCGTCCCATCCTGTGCTGACAAACCCAGGGGCTCCACACAGAGCTGCACCCCCATTAGCCACGAGGGCGGGCAGGGAGTCCAGCTCTGGGAAGCCAAGCGCCCTCCAGCCGGGGTAGGGCTGTCAGGTCTCTGAGTGGGAAGGGAAGTGCGTTTCCTGGATTCCCCCTCCCAAGAGCAGGGAGATCTCACACAGCAGCTACTTCTGGAAAGCTCAGATTGCCCTGGAAAGAAAGGCTCAGGCGCCTTGCTCCAGCTTCGCCTCTGCTTCCCACCCAACACACAGCTCCTGCCAAAGCTGGGGTCAACTTCCCACTTGGCGCGACAGCAAGACCGTGGTTCCAGGGAAGTCAGGATTCCCGGATCCGTCTGTCATCCTGCCACTCAATCTCAAAAGTTTGAGTGATCAGTTTCCCTGACCCTGAAAAGTTTGTGGATCAGTTTCCCTGTCTGTATAAAGTGACTTTTCTTTGCTGTGTGATTTGAAGATGCTGCAGAGAAATGTGCTGCACGGTGTGGTGCTGGTTACTGAGGAGAATCACTGTTCTTTGGTCACTTCCTGATGGTCCATGTACCTACAGAAAGTGGTTTTCACTCCCCGCAGTGATCTGGCTCCAGATCTGTACGTGCACTCTCTACCTAGCCTGCTGCTGCATTTACAGGCTACGAGGGCCTGTGGAGACCTAGGTATTATCTGCAATTTTCTTACTAGTCAGTAATATTTTTACAATACACGGAAATACACAGAGCAGCTAATTCCTCAGACTCCGCCCAGAGCCCAGGAGTTCTCCTCTCCCTTTGGGAAGGCTCCTTAATTGCTGTTTACTTCTGAAGCTGGAAAATAGCCCAGAAGCCCAGACACAGAAAGAGTCACTGGAGAGTCACTGGCCAGAAAGTCTCTGTTCTCCAGCCTGTTTGCATCCGGATGCTGCTTCTCCCCTAGAGGCTGAGTGAACCCCATTGGGACTGCCCAGAGCTGGATTATAAACCGTGCACACATCTGTGTCGGCTCTCGGTGCGGGACGCTGCTGCAGGTGCTGGGCCTAGGGAGGCGTGTGACACGGCTGCCTGAGGGGGAGTCCCAGGGAAGACCCTTCGCTCTATGAACTCACAGGTACCATCTCTAAGAACATAAGAACGGCCAGACGGGGTCAGACCAAAGGTCCCTCCAGCCCAGGGTCCTGTCTGCCCACAGTAGCCAATGCCAGATGCCCCAGAGGGAGGGAACACAACAGGTAATCTTCACGAGATCCCTCCCCTGTCACCCATTTCCAGACAAACTGAAGCTAGGGACACCATTCCTACCCAGCCTGGCTAATAGCCATTGATGGGCCTAGCCTCCATGAATCTAACTAGCTCTTTTTTAAACCCGGTTAAAGTCCTAGCCTTCATCACATCCTCTGGCAAGGAGTTCCACAGGTTGAATATGCGCTGTGCACCTTTTTCTGTTTTGTTTTAAATCTGCTGCCTATTAATTTCATTTGGTGACCCCTAGTTATTATATTGTGGGAGTAAGTAAATATCTTTTCCTCATAACCTTTTCCACACCAGGCATGATTGCATAGACCTCTATCATATTCCCCCTTTAGTCTCCTCTTTTCTTTTAAAAAGACTTCTAGTCCAAGTCTTTTTAATCTCTCTTCGTATGGGACCCGTTCCAAACCCCGAATCATTTGTGTTGCCCTTTTCTGAATGTTTTCCAATGCCAATATATCTTTTTTGAGACAAGGCAACCACATCTGTACGCAGTATTCAAATTGTGAAAGTACCATGGTTTTATATAGAGGCAATAAAATATTCTCTGTATTATTCTCTCTCTCTCTTTTAATGATTCCTAACATTCTATCTGGTTTTTTTCCTCTGCACATGAGTGGATGTTTTCAGAGAACTATCCACAATGATTCCAAAATATCCCTCTTGAGTAGTTGTAGTTAAATTAGTCCCCATCATATTGTACATATGGGTGGTATATATGTTCGTGCCAATTTTCTTCCACAATTTGATCTGAGGAAAGTGGGCCTGGCCCACAAAAGATCATCACCTAATAAACCATCATGTTAGTCTTTAAAGTGCTGCATAGTCCTGTCTTTTGTTCCACTCGCTAATGACTTAAGCAATCAACCAAACAATGGAGGTGCTAATTGTTCTTATCAGCCTCTTGTAACAATTTGAACCATCTACTCACTGTCACACTTTTTTTCCTCCCCTTTTTTCTCTTTTTTTCCTCCTTCCTCCTCCCCCCTTCCCTTATGTAATCCTGGATCAGGATTTCTAATACTCCAGTCATCAGAAGAGGTGGGTTGTGCCCACAAAAGCTCATGATGCCATCTACCTGTTTTGTTCGTCTTTAAAGTGCTACCAGACTATTTGTTGTTTTTTAAATTTTTCCTGTAACAGACTAGCTCAGCTACCCCTCTGAAACATTTTTGATCTGTCAGGTTTCCCTCTTACATCAAATGTCTCAGAGAAATCAAAGTCTCTTGCATCTGTGCTATTCCCTTGTGCAGATGTGCACTCGTATTAGTCGATGAGTATTCCATTAAACATGTTGGTGAATGGCATTCGCTAATCCCAGACTTGCCTTTCAACTGTCTCCTAACCCAGCCAATTGTGTAAATGTTCTGTCCATTTTTCATAGTTTTCATTTAACACGCATCTGCCTTTTATTTGCCTTTACATACATTTTGGCTCTGATGCTACCTGATTGCGCACTTCTGGGTGCAAACAGGGTGTGTCGTTGATCGCTCTATTCCCAAGCCCTGGTTTTGTGACTCCAAGTTTCTGTGTTAGATGTTGTTTAACAGCCTTGTTGACTGATAATAACCAGGGATACATTTCATCACCTCATGTAACATGAGTCCTTCAGAGTGCTTCTTTGTGAATACAGAACAGAAATATTTGGGGAATGCATCAACCTTTCTTGTAACATCAGTCTAGGCATAACCATGGAGACTGACAGAGTTGGCAACTGAGTTGATGGCGGAGGCAGGTTCCTGGGTGAGTATGCTGGAGGTGTGCTGTGCGGTTACTGGAAAGAAGTTGGTTCAGGTTCGAGGCTGTCTTTAAGCAAGGATTGGCCTGTCCCCCAAGATCTGTAAGAGTGAGGGGACATTTTCCAGGCTAGGTTGTCGATTGTTAATGCTTTACAAGTTTGTGGATCTTGGGTAGCAGATAGAAAACTCCTGGTCAGGTTTTTAGCCGTGTGTTTGTGTAGATTGGGTCCTGAGTTGTAGCAGGGAGTTTCATGAGCAAGTGGTTTAGGGTTTTTTGCCATTCTTTAGTGACATCAGAGGAGGGAAGCCTGTAGAATCCGGTGTTGGTGAGTTGTCTGGCAGCCTTCTGTGCATCATCTGTTCTGTTCATGACGGCAACAGCACCCCCTTTGTCAGCCTCCTTGAGTACAATGTTAGCATTCCTTTTGAGGCTGTGGTAGCATGGCGGAGGTTCTATGTAACATGCTGTTCACTGGTGTGTTGTAAATATTCCTTTAGACAGAGGCAGCAATTCCTTCTGCAAATGTGCAGAGGCTGACATTGTCAGCAAACAACTACATTAACATAGAAACTCAGGTTTTGAGGTCTAGCATTGCGTTCTGCTACAGCCTAGGGAGAAAATGACCCCTCCCTCTCACAGCCTTTGGGGACAGGCCAATCCTCGCCTACAGACAACCCCCAAAACTGAAACAAATTCTTTCCAGGCACCACATAGCACACCTCCAGCATATTCAAACCAGGAAGCTATCCTTGCAATCAACTCCAGTGCCAACTCTGTCCGCACATCTACACAAGCGACACCCTCACAGGACTTAACCTCGTCAGCCACCACATCAGAAGCTCATACAACTATACATCCACCAATGTGATCTACGCCATCAAGAGCCAGCAGTGCCCCTCTGCCATGGATATTGGTTAAACTGGACAGCCTTTATGACAAAAGATTAATGGACACAAATCAGATATTCAAAGTGGCAACACACAGAAATCTGTTGGGGAACATTTTAACGTGCCCGGGCACTCACTTTTGGATCTGTAAGGGTATGTCTACACTTGCACCTTATTTTGAAATAGGGATGCAAATGCAGCAATTTGAAATTGCAAATGAAGCCGAGATTTAAATATCCCGCGTTTCATTTGCATAATCGCATTATGGCTCTATTTCGAGTTAGCGCTATTTCGAATTAACAGACGTTGTGTAGATGCGGTTATTTCGAGAGATAACCCTTCCCTCGAAATAACTGTTAAACCTCATTGTATGAGGAATAAGGGTTATTTCACGAGAAGAGTTTTCTCTCGAAAGAACCACGTCTACACAGCATCATTAATTAGAAATTGCGCTAACTCAAAATAGCGCCGTAACACGATTATGCAAATGAAGAATGGGATATTTAAATCCCTGCTTCATTTGCAATTTCGAATTGCTGAATTTGCATTCCTATTTCGAAATAGTGTACACGTGTAGACATACCCTAATTGACAAGATTGTTTCCTGTTTTTCCCCTTCTCTTTAGCTATCCATATCCTCTCGTTCTCTGATATTTATTTCTATCCTAGACCCCTTACTGCAGTTATCTGAAGAAGTGGGTTGTGCTCATGAAAACTCATGAAACGATCTACATGTTTTGTTATACTCCAAGATGCTCAAAAACTATTCGTTGGTTTTTCGGTTGGGAATTGTTCTTTGTTTCTCCATGAAATATATTCCGTTCCATTCTTTTATTCTGTTCTTCTCGATCATATGTATGCTCTTTTGTCTCTTCTCTAAACATTCCCAGACATTTCAATCCATCTGCATATGGCAGCCTCCCCTGTTCTCATAGCCCATCAAGGAAACCCACTTTCCATCTGCTCTGTCCTTCAGAGTGACTGGGTGATCAAAACTGAGGGAATGTGCTGACCATGTAATTCTCCAACCTGTTCCTTTGGCAACTGAACAGTGTTTGTGTTGGGCACGGCAATGCATCAAGAGCTGTTGCCATTGAGCAGCCAGCAAGGATGCCCAAGCCTTTCCCTGATGGATGTTCTGATTGGGACATTTGCCCTGGTGCGTGTCTTGGTTTGGCTTTTCCCAACTCTGAGATTTTTAGAAACTGGGTGAATTGGGAATATAGTAGGGCAGAGACTCTGTAGCTTGGGCATTAAGGAACAAAGGTGTATAACGAGTATGTGCACTTATGTTTCCTGCTGGAGTCTATTCAGGTTTCCTGCATCACAACACATGGGCTCTATTGTCAAGTGGAGAATCATAAAATGTGAGATGGGCATTAGTAGGTTGTTCAGACCTCACCTGTGTGAACAGTCCAAATGTCATTGTTCAGTGTGTGGAGAGTGAGCAATACTCTCCACCCATGAGAACAGCCCCCAGCAGTGCATGTTGTGTCTCATACGAACATTGTCTCTCCATCCAGGTATGCTGTGACCATCACCTGAGACGCTGGGTACATCCAAGAAATCAGAGGGATATTCATGTGATACTATTCTGCATACAAGTTGGACACTTTCTCCCTTTCTCCATGTCAGATTCGAGTAGAAACAACTTCACCAACCCCTCCACCTTCATCCTGCTGGGCATTCCTGGCCTAGAGGTGGCCCATGTCTGGATCTCCATCCCCTTCTTCATCATATACACCATAGCAATGTTGGGGAACTTCACCATCCTGTTCATTGTGAAGATAGAGCCGAGCCTCCATGAGCCCATGTACTATTTCCTCTGCATGCTGGCTGTTGCCGACCTGGTCCTGTCCACCTCCATTGTGCCTAAAATGCTGAGTATTTTCTGGTTCAATTCCAGGGAGATAGACTTCAGTGCTTGTCTCACCCAGATGTTCTTCATTCAGTGGTCTTTACCGATGGAGTCTGGGACACTTCTGGCCATGGCTTATGATCGCTACGTGGCCATCTGTGATCCCCTCAGACATTCCACCATCCTGACAAACTCCATTGTAGCCAAGATCAGCCTGGCTGTACTGCTGCGTGGTCTCATACTTCCATTGCCCTGTCCTCTCCTGGCAAGTCAGAGGCCATATTGTAGAACCAACATCATTCCTGAACCGTACTGTTCACACATGGCCGTTGTGAGCCTGGCCTGCGCTGACATTCGTGTCAGTAATTACTACGGCCTCTTTGTGCTACTCTGTGTGATGGGACTGGATGTGTTTTTTATCGCTTTATCCTATACTCAGATCCTCAGGGCCATCTTCCGCCTCCCCACAAAGGACGCCCGGCTCAAGACTTTTGGGACCTGCGGCTCCCATATCTGTGCCATCTTAGCCTTCTACATCCCTGTTCTTTTAATCTCCTTCATTAATCGCATTGGCTGGAACATTCCCCTGCATTTCCACATTCTCATTTCCAACTTGTATCTCTTAATGCCCCCCATGCTAAACCCCATCATCTATGGAGTGAGGACAAAACAGATCCGGGACAGGCTGCTGTGGCTCTTTAGTCAAAAGAGTATCTAACGAATTTTCCTGTTGCTCTCTGTCTGAGATTGAGATCAGACAAGAGCAGATTGGTGACATGGTGCTGGGCCCTCTTCTCTGAACTTCCGACTGGAGAGTGAAAGTGACATTAAAGTCTTTGCTAGCCTTACTGTGCTGTATCAGTCGGACAAACTGAGCAATCGGTCTGTGTTCAACTCATTCACTTATGGGGATTTTCAGTTTCTAACTGCTGGTTACTTGAGCGCCGAGATCCCTTTTCCTGCCACATTTCTTCCCTCTAGAATCCCTTCTCTTCTTCCCCCACAAAGTTTCTGCCATTTTTCTACCCGCATCCTCCAAACTGCCAACTCTGCAGAAGGTGTGGGTTGGGCGCCCTTTGGCCTGAGCCTGGTTACAGGAGGCAGGGCAGGGGATCAGCTTAGAAGCTAGGAGGACAACAATTGGGAGAGGCAGAAGGAAAAGCAGGGAAGGAGAATGTCACATTGGAGCAGTTGGGACATACCTTCGAGATGGTGTTATGGGATCCTCTCATACTGAGGTTACCTCTGTGGGGGATGGAACGCCACATAGTATGAAAAAATCAGACTATGGGGGATTCAATCATCGGAAACCTTGATAACGGGGTTTGCAATGACCAGGAGAACCACTGGTGACTTGTGTGCCAGGTGCAAAAATTGTGGACCTCTTACAACTTCTAGACAGACATATGTGCATTACTAGGAAAGAACTGGTGACCATTATTCACACAGATATCAATGACATAGAGGGGCACAGGAGGCCAGATTTAGGCTGCTAGGTAAGAGATTGAAGTCCAGGACCTCCATAGCAGCATTCTCAGAAATGCTTCCCCTCAAACATGAGAGCGAGCTAGACAGGTGGAACTGTAATGTATCAGTATGTGTTCATGAGATAATAGTAGAGGGTGGTGAAATTTAGATTAATTAGGAATGTGGGAAGCATTTGGGAAAGGAGAAAACGATCCCATTCAATATTATCACATAATGGCAGGCAGATAAAAAAAGTCACTATTCTTAAAGTGCTTATATGCAAATGCTAGAAGTTTAAACAAGCAGATGGGTGAACTAGAGAACCTCTTATTCAATTATCAGAGGGGTAGCCGTGTTAGTCTGAATCTGCAAAAGCGGTGAGGAGTCCTGTGGCACCTTATAGACTAACCGAAGTGTTTGGAGCATAAGCTTTCGTGGGCAAAGACCCACTTCGTCAGATGCATTTGATGAAGTGGGTCTTTGCCCATGAAAGCTTATGCTTCAACACTTCAGTTAGTCTATAAGGTGCCACAGGACTCCTCGCCGCTTATTCAGTTATGGTATTGATATAATAGGCAACACTGAGCTTGGTGGATTGAGAATAATCAGTTAGACAGAGGAATACCAGGATACAATATCCCTTGGAAATACAGAAGAGGTTGTGATGGTGGGGAAATGGGCAAGAAGTGAAAGGAAGTTTTCAACTATACTCATACTGAAAGAATTAAAGTCAAAATCTGAAAAGAACTAAACCATCCAATAGACTCTCTGTGGGTAGTAATTCCTGCGCCAATAGAAGATTTTAGTAGAGGGGGTTATATCATAGACCAAGTGGCCAAGGTGGTGATTGGGATAGTGAAATTCTGTGGGAGATTAGAGAAGCTAAAAGATAAATTATAAAATAATAATAGTAATGGGGGTTTTCAACTATCCCCATATGGACTGGGTCCATGTCACCTCAGGTCGGGATGCAAAGATAATTTCTTGACTTGTTCCGTGACTTTAACATGAATCAGCTAGTCCTTGAACATACAAGAGGAGAGGCAATTCTCGATCATATCGTAAGTATGTGAAAATATGTAATTTCTCCAAGGGGAACTACACTTAAATCCCGTTGTCATTGACACTGTGAGGGAATCCCGAAAGGTGCCACTGTCGCTGATCTCAGTGGGAGACAAAAATGCCCCTCTCAAGAGTGGAAGTTAGATCCCAGTGAGGAAAACGGAAAGAAGCAGGAACTCTGGCAAATGAGGGATGAGGGTCACATGAGAAAGGCCAAAAGAGAATGTGAAGGAAACTTAGTCAAAGACTCCAAATGTAACAGCAAAATAGTCAGCAGGAGAAGGAACCACGAGGATGAACCATCCAGGGCCCTCTAAGAGGAATGTTGTGCTGAGTTGAGCACTGGCTGGAGTGGAGCGACAGAGTCATTCCCTGGGCCGCGGGGGCAGATTGGAAATGTGAGAGTGGGCAGCCGATGTAAGACTGTCAATCCTCCTTGGAAGGGAAGATCCTCGATGAAGGCTTTAGGGACAGTAAAGCTTTGATACAATCTCCACAGTATTGTTGCCGGCAAGTTATAGAAGTATGACCTGGATGAAAGGACTGTTAGGTGGATAGAAACCTCGGTCTCAGTGGGGAGTGTCAATTGTTTCATGGCTAGCTGGCAGGCAGGATCCAGAAGACCACCACAGGAGTTGGCCTGGGACTGGAGTTGTTCAACATCTTCGGTAAGGAGCCGGATGATGGGTCGGTTTGCACCTTCAGCACTTTCATGGGAGAGGTAGATACGCTGGAGGGAAGGGAGACGGACTAGAGTGAGCTACAGAAATCTGATGAGATTCTACCAGGATCAGTGATGGAACCTCCCCCCCTCCAATGCTTTTTGAAAATGGACTTCTGGACATGAATATACATAACTGAAAGATGCTTTGAGCAAATTATTTCGTGTAACCCATCCATCTT
>CM057845.1:315851117-315864881 GCA_030068395.1 Apalone spinifera
TACGGCCTCTTTGTGCTACTCTGTGTGATGGGGCTGGATGTGATTTTTATCGCTCTGTCCTATACTCAGATCCTCAGGGCCATCTTCAGACTCCCCACAAAGGATGCCCGGCTCAAGACTTTTGGGACCTGTGGCTCCCATATCTGTGCCATCTTAGCCTTCTACATCCCTGTTCTTTTCATCTCCTTCATGAACCGCTTTGGCTGGAACGTTCCCCTGCATTTCCTCATTCTCATTTCCAACTTGTATGTCTTACTGCCCCCCATGCTTAACCCCATCATCTATGGGGTGAGGACAAAACAGATCCGGGACAGGCTGCTGCGGCTCTTTACTCAAAAGGGGACCTAAGGATTTCTCCTGTTGCTCTGGGTCTGAGATTGAGATCAGAGAAGAGCTGGTTGGTGACGTGGTGCTGGGCCCTCTTCTTCTGACTGGAGCGTAAAAGTGACATTAAACCCTGTGCTGGCCTTACCGTGCTGTGTACGTGGGACAAACCGAGCAATCGGTCTGTCTTCAATTCATTCACTTATGAGGTTTTTCAGTTTCTTATTGCTGGTTACTTAAGCACTGAGGCCCCTCTCCCTGCCCCATTTCTTTCCTCCAGATTCCCTTCACCTCTTCCCCCCAAAGTTTCTGCCATTGTTCTACCCCCAACCCTCAAACCACCAACCCTCTTGCTCACTCCCCACTTTCCCACCCCCATCGCTCACTGGATCACCTCCACCTCTGTACCTTACCTCCTTAATTCCGTCTGCTTCTGGGCTGGGACCGGGGCTGCTTCACTCTGGCCTGAAGGCAGGAAAGACACAGCGCTGGAACTGACAGGGTGGGGAGGACCAGAGTGGGAAATCAGGAATCACATACAAACCCAGTTGAGGATTCGGGGCAGGGCTGTGTTGCAGAAAGGCAAGATTGTGCTTAATATAGTTTGTGGGCTCTAATGGTCTGCTACAAAGCCGTGAGAAATGAGTTCAGTGTGTAATTTGGACCTAACCTCCATGAATCTATCTAGCTCTTTTTTGAACCCTGTTAAAGTCCTGGTCTTCTCACCATTCTCTGGCCAGTTGCATAGGTTGACTGTGCGCTGCATGAAGAAAAACTTCCTTTTCGTTGTTTAAAACCTGCTGCCTATTAATTTCATTTGGAGACCCTTCATTCTTATATTATGGGAAGTAGTAGATCAATTTCCCTTATTCACTTTTTACACATCAGTCATGATTTTATGGACCTCTATGTTATTCCCCTTAGTCTCCTCTTTTCTAAGCTGAAAAGTTCCAGTCGTATTAATCTCCTAAGACTGCCATTCCAAAACCCTAATCATTTCTGTTGCCCTTTTCTGAACCTTCAGAGGGGTAGCCGAGTTAGCCTGTAACTGGAAAAATGTAAAAAACAACGAATACTCTAGCAGCACCTTAAAGACTAACAAAACATGTAGATGGTATCACGAGCTTTTGTGGGCACAGCCCACTTCTTTAAATGGAGTATGAAAAGTCCAGATCCAAGAATAAATAAGGGAAGGGATTGGGGGGGGAAAGGGGGAAAATAATTTTTTAAAATAGTTAATTCAATTGTTGAAATTACAAAGAAGCTGATAACAATTTGCACCTCTTTAAGTACCCATTGTTTGGTTGGTTAAGTCGTTAGGATGTGGGAGGGAGTGTGCTACCCAGCCAATGTCTTTATCATTCTTTTCTGATAGGAATCAACCTTGTAAATGACGTTAAGATCCAACCCTTCCCTGTGTATCTGGCTTGTGGAATTGGCTTGAAACAACATTGTGATGTTAAGATCCATTAATGAGTGCCCAGGCAGGTTAAAGTGTTCTCCAGTAGGTTTCTGTGTGTTGCCTTTTGGATATCTGATTTGCGTCCATTAATTCTTTCCCGTAGAGACTGTCCAGTTTGGCCAATATACATGGCAGAGGGGCATCGCTGGCATAGATCACATTGGTGGATGTGCAGTTAAATGAGATCCTGATTTGGTGGCTGATGTGGTTGGGTCCAGTGATGAAAATGCTTGTGTAGACATGCGGACAGAATTGGCACTGGGGCTGATTGAAGGGGTGGGTTCCTGGATGATTATGATGGAAGTGTGTTGTGTGGTTACTGGGAAAAAAAATGTTTGGGATGAGGGGGTTGAGTGTAGGTGAGGTTTGGCCTTTCCCCCAAGGCTTGCAAGGTTTGTTTGTTTTTCCAGGATAGGTTATAGATCATTGATAATGCGTCAGAGGGGTTTAAGTTGTGGGCTATAGATGATGACAAGTGGAATTCAGTTGTTTTATCTTCTTGGCCTGTCTTGAAGTAGTTCATGTCTGGGTTCTCTTCCAGATCTGTCGATCTGTTTTTTTCACTTCTCCGGGTGGGTATTTCAGTTTTAAGAATGCTCTGTATAGATCCTTTTTTTCTGAACATTTTCCCATGCCAAAATATCTTTTCGAGATGAGGAGACCAATTCTATACGCAGTATTCAAGAGATGGGCATACCATGCATTTACACAGAGGCAATATGATATTCTCTGTCTTATTCTCTATCCCTTTTTTAATGAGTCCTAACATTCTATGTGCTTTTTTGACTGCCGCCGCACATTGAGTGGATGTTTTCAGAGAACTATCCACAATAACTCCAAGATCTCTCCCTTGAGTAATTGCCCAATCACTTAGTTTGGTGAGATCTTTTTGAAGCTCTTCACAGTCTGCTTTGGTCTTAACTATCTTGGGCAGTTTGGTATCATCTGCAAATGATACCACCTCACTGTTCACCCCTTTCTCCAGATCATTTATAAATAGATTGAATAGGATTGGTCCCAGTTTGGACTCCTGCAGGACAAAAGAATCTATTAATGAAGCCAGAGGAATATATTCATGAAGATTCTCTAAGTCTTAGTAAGGAGAGTATGGAAGATGACAAAATACAGTTAGGATTTGTGGAGTAACAATCAAGTGAAAAAGATCCAATTCAATATTATTGCATAAGGGCCTGCAGATGAAAATTTTTTTAAAGTGCATATATACAAATGCTAGAAGTGTATACAAAACAATGGGTGAATTAGAGAACCTCTTATTCAATGATGATGTTGATAAAATAGGGAACATAGATTTTGGTGGATTGAGGATAATCAATTCAACAGAGGAATAACAGAGTACACTATCCTTTGGAAGGTCATGCTGGTGAGGGAATGGGACTAGAGGTGAATGAATGATTTATTAATCAAAGGAAGTAAAAATCTGAAAAGAACCAAAATAGAATCTCTGTGGGATGTAATTCCATACTCCAAGAAGAAGACTCTAGTCGTAAGGTTATATCATAGACCAAAGGGCCAGAGTGATGATAGTGATAGTGAAATTCTATGGGACATTAGAGTAGATGTAAGATTTTTTTTTCAAATAATACCAATGATGGTTTTCAACTATTCCCATATTGAGTGGGTCCATGTCACGTCAGGTCGGGATGCAGAGATAAAGTTTCTTGACTCCTTCAAAGACTGTTTCCTGGATTAGCTAATCCTTGACCACACAAGAGGAACGTCAAATCTCGATCGTATCCTAATTATATGAAAATATTTAATTTCATCAACGGGAACAACACTTAAATCCCATGGTGATTGACATTGCTAGGGAACCCCAAAAGTGCCACTGTCGCTGATCACCAAAATAAAAGAAGCAGCGAGAGACAAAAATGCCCCTCTCAAGAGTGGAAGTTAGATCCCAGTGAGGAAAACGGAAAGAAGCAGGAACTCCAGCAAATGAGGGATGAGGGTCAAATGAAGGAGGCCAAAAGAGAATGTTAAGAACGCTTAGTCAAGGACCCAAAATGTAACAGTAAAAAGTCAGCAGGAGAAAAGTCCTGGCCCGTCAAAGAGGAATGTTATGATGAGTAGAGCACTGGCTGGATTGGAGTGACGGAGTCATTCTCTGGGCCCCGGGGGCAGACTGGAAATATGAATGTGGGCAGCAGATGTAGGACTGTCATTCCTCCTTGAAAGGGAAGATCCTCGATGAAGGCTTTAGGGACAGTAAAGTTTGGATACAATCTCCCACAGTATTGTTGCCGTCAAGTTACAGAAGTATGGCCTGGGTGAATGGACTGTAAGGTGGATAGAAACCTTGGTCTGAATGGGGAGTGACCAACTGTTTGATGTCTAGTTGGCAGGCACGATCCAGCAGAGTGCCCCAGGGGTTGGTCTGGGACTGGTTTTGTTCAACATTTTTGTTAAGGATCCGGATGATGGGTTGGTTTGCACCTTCATCAAGTTCGTGGATGGCACTAAGCTGGGGGAACAGGTAGATACGCTAGAGGGCAAAGAGATCTGGAGAGATCTACACAAATCTGATGAGGTTGTACAAGGACCAGTGCACAGTCCTACACCTAGAGCAGAAGAATGCCTGGCCCTTCTAGAGGCTGGGTACGGACAGGCTAAGCAGCAGATCTGCACAAAAAAATTAGTAGATGAGACACAGGATATGAGTCAACACTGTTCTTGTAGGCAAAAAGGCTAATGACATATGGGAGTGCATTGGTGGGAGCATTGTCAATGTATTTAGGGAAGTGACTATTCTCCTTTATTCTCATTGGTGAGGCCACATCTGGAGTTCTGCTTCCAGTTTTGGCCCCTCAGCCACACAAAAGATGTGAAAAAATTGGAGAGAGTCCATCAGAGGGCTCTGAGGGGGCTGGAGCACATGACTTCTGAGGAGAGGCTGAGGGAAATGGGCTTATTTCATCTACAGTAGGGAAGAATGAAGGGTATTTGACAGCAGCTTTCAGAGACCTGATGGAGGATGGAGAGAGGCTGTTCTCAGTGATGACAGGTGATAGACCAAGAATCAAGGGTCTCAAGTTGAGCGGGGGGACTCTGGGTTGGATATAGCCCAGGGAGGGTGGTGTACTCTCCTGGTTTCTAATCCCAGGTTTGACAAAGCCCTGGCTGGGATGAGTTAGTTGGGGCTGGTTCTGCTTTGAGCAGGGGGTTGGCCTGGATGACCCCTGAACTCTCTTTTAACTTTAACCGTCCATGGTTCTATGATTCTGTGCGAGCTGATGAGTATCAGGAAACCCCAATGGATTCAAGTGCCTGTGATTCCCTCCCTGCCAGAGCTGGGGTCCGTTTCCCTCTTTGCAAGCTGAAGAGACCCTGGTTACAGAGAAATCAACACTCGTCGTTCTGTCCGTTATCCTGACCCTCAATCTCTGTGTGACCCTGCTCTAGTCTCTGCCTCAGTTTCCCTGTCTGTATAAAGGGGAGAGGCTCACAGTGACTTTCCTTTGCTAGGTGATGTGAAGATCCTGCAGGGAAAGGTGCTGCCCACGGTGATGACAGTTACTGATGAGAATCACTGATCTCTGGCCCTTAGTGACAGCCCATGGTCCTCCAGAAAGTGGTTTTGACACCTCACAGTTATCTGTGTTCTGATCTGTAGGTTCAGTCCCTGCCTGGGCATTGACAAGGTCCAAGCGCCTATGGAGACCTAGGAATTATCCCTAGTTTTCTTAGTAGTCAACAATACTTTTACCATACACATAAGTACACAGAGCAGCCAACTCCTCTGACTCAGCCCAGAGCCCAGGAGTTCTCCTCTCCCATCGGGAAGGGCCCTTAATTGCTGTTTACTCCTAGAGCTGGATAGATAGCCCAAAAGCCCAAACAAGGAAAGAGTCACGAGAGAGTCACTGCCTGGGAAGTCTCTGTTCCCCACCCTGTTTGCATCCAGATGCCGCTTCTCCCCAAAGGCTGAGCAAGCCCGACTGGGACAGCCCAGAGCTGGGTTATAACCAGTGCCCAGCCCTGTGCCGGCTCTCGGCGCGGGACACTGCTGCAGACGCTGGGCTGAGAGAGGTGCAGGATGCAGTTGCCTGAGGAGGATTCACAGGAGGGACACGTCCCTTTCAGGATTCACAGGTACCAGCTCTAGCTGAGGAGCTCCCCGTCTCCACACACCCACTGCAATGTGGTCTCCATGGCATAGACAGTGCACAGACTGTGCACAGACACTAGACGTTCTGGGACCCTTGCCACAGTGAAGGAAGGGTTTGTCCCAGTGTTATTGGCTAAAATGGCCCTCGTTGGGGATGGCCCCTAGCCCACGGCAGCTGCTTTGTGGGTGCAAAGTGGATCCTTTCAGATGAAGGGTGCCAGCAGATGGACAAAACAAAACAATATTCTCTGGCCATGGCTCAGAGTTGACTCAGACTCACAGAGTCAAAACTTCCCAGGGAGCAAGAACTGGGCAAGGACCAGAGAAGCCGGCTGTGTGTCACTGCCCAGACACTGTCGCCTCCTCCCCGGCATGTCAGGGCTCTGGCTGGTAGCGAGGGGCTGTTGCTTGAATTGTATCTGCTGGGAAGCAGAACGGCTGCTCGGCCAGTCCCTCCCCAGCCGCTAGCAGGGCCTGGCGTTCTTCTGGCCTCAGGGCAGGACTCTGCACCTGGCCTTGTGGAACCTCCTCAGATTTCTTTTGCCGGCAGCCCTGTATGTGACTGTATCAAACACTGTGTGTGCACGGGCCCCGCTCAGCCAACGCTCTGGATCCATCGGTGCCTGCCCCGGCCTCCTCCTTATAACCCCTTGCTGGCCTTGGGCTCAGGCACAGCTTTTCTCTCCAAATATTTTCTATTTGCTTCTGCCCATTGACAAAACTCTGTAAGGGCACGAAGCCTACAAGTGATCGCTGCAGGGCCCAGCTGGCAACAGCCCCATTGGCTGACAGGGGCCCAAGACATCGGCTGTTTGGGATCTGGGAGTGACCAGATGTCAGTACGTTGTATCCTCACTCTGCTATTGCAGGGTGTGCATTTTTGGTCTGTCAGGTTTCCCTCTTACATCAGATGCCTCAGAGAAATCAAAGTCTCTTCCATCTGCACAGTTCCCTTCTCAGCCAGATGTGCACTCGTATTAGTGGAGGAGTTCTCCATCCATCATGCTGGTGACTGGCATTAACTAATCCCAGACCAGCTTTTCAACTGTCTCCTAACCCAGCCAGTTCTGTAAATGTTCTGTTTGTTTTTAATAGTTTCCGTTTAACACACATCTGCCTGATAATAGATGGGAATGTATTTCGTTGCCTCATGTGAGAAGGGTCCCTTGCAGTGCTTCTTTGTGAATGCAGAACAGAAATACTTTGGGACTACATCGACCTTTTCTGCAACGTCAGTGACTTTTCTTTCCCCCTCTAGAAAGTGGCAAATCCTTGTTAAAGTGTATTTTGTACTTAATATACTTAATAATCTCATTTTGGTTCTTCTGAGACCTGCCCGGCAGGGATTTCTCACTGTCTTTGATATCCCTTAACAATTTCCATAATGTCCAATTTGCATTGTTTGCTTTTGCTTTTTCCCTTTTCCCTTGTTTTTTCTGTATTGCTTCCCCTCTCTAATTGCTGCCTGTGCTTTGGGACTGAAGCGGTTTCTGGTCCAAAGTTCTCTACTTTTTTGACTGTGGAATTGAGGCTGCTTAGCTCTCTCATAAACTCTTCCTTAAGAACTAACTGCTTGTGTTCCCATTTTACTGCCTAAATGTCTCCTCCCGATCACTATTGGTGATAATTTCCCTTCGCGTTGAAGTGGCAGCCTTTTGAAACACTAGCTAGGTTATGTCTACACTAGCACCATCTTGTGCCAGAAGTATGCAAATGAGGCTATCGCTGAGCCTCGTTTGCATACCTAATGAGCCACCATTTTTGCAGAAGAGGCTCTTGCACCAGAAGGAGCTGTCTACACGGCCCCTTTTTGCGCAAGAAAAACCCTCTTGCGCAATGCCGCTGCTCTGATTATTTTCAGGAAGAACGGCCTTGCCCAAGAGGGTTTTTCTTGCACAAGAAGGGGCAGAGTAGGCACGCCTTATTGCAGAAGAGCCTCTTCTGAAAAAAATGGTGGCTCATTAGGTATGCAAATGAGGCTTGGCGATATTCCATGCTTGGCCTCATTTGCATATTACTCGCACAAGAAGCCGCAAGTGTCGACATAGCCTAAGTGTATTTAGATATTATTGGTTGGGGAAAAAAAGGCTCAAAGTCTGTAACTAAAAAAATTTTCAAAAAAGTTGCTACGGTGCTGAAGGACTATTCTAAGAAGAAATGTAGATGGGATCATTAGCTTTCATGGGTACAACCCACGTCTTCAGATGAATGGAGCAAGGGGTTCAAATAAATAGCAGAGAAAGAGAGGGGTAGGGTAGAAAAAAGAGAAGAAAAAAAAAGCAAAAAATCTTGTCAATTATAGAGGGTATGTCTAGACTACATCTCTTTTTCGATAAAGGGATGTAAATTAGACATATCAATATTGCAAATGAAGCAGGGATTTGAATTTCCTGTGCTTCATTTGCATAATTGCGGCTGCTGCTTTTTTCCGAAATGGGGCTTTTTGGAAAAAAAGCGTTAGTTTAGACGTGGATCTTTCGAAAATAAAAGTGTTTTTCGAAAGATCCTGTATTCCTCAAAAAATGCCTGTTAGAGATCCTGTAGGTGTTCAATGGAGAAAACCTGGTTGTATCTTAGGGCCTGGCTGTAAAGAATTGATTGAGAAATGTGTATTGGATGGAGTATAGAGGCATGAAAGTAAGTGTAACAGTATGTAGGTTTCTGGTATAAAGTGATGGAAATGTGACCATTGTTTAATTGTACTGTAGTGACAGGGAAGTGGATCTCTCATGTGGACTGGTCCAGGCTGAGGTTGATGTTGGGGTGGAAGTTGTCGAAATCCCTGTGGTATTCTTCCAGAGCATCCTTCCTGTGGGTCCATATGAGGAAGATGTCATCAATGTAGCGTAGGTAGAATAACCTTCCACACTGTAACCTCTCCCCTTAGCTTAGGGTCATCCACAAACTTGCTGAGGGTGCAATCCATCCAGATCATTAATAAAGATGTTGAACAAACTTGGCCCCAGAATCGACTCTTGGTGAACTCCACTTGAATCCGACCGCCAACCTGACATTGAGTTGTTCATCACTACTCATTGAGCCCGACAATCTAGCCAGCTTTCTATCTACCTTACAGTCCATTTAGCCAGTCCATACTTCCTTAACTTGCTGTCAAGAACATGGTGGGAGACCGCATGAAAAGCTTTGCTAGAGTCAAGGTCTATCACATCCACTGACTTCCCCATGTCCACAGAGCCAGTTACCTTAGCTAATCAGATTGGTCAGGCACGACTTGCCCTTGGTGAATCCACGTTGACTATTCCTGATCACTTTCCCTTCTTAGAAATACTGTAAAATGGATTCCTTGAGGATCTCCTTCATGCTTTTTCCGCGGACTGAGGTAAGACTGATGGGTCTGCAGTTCCCTGGATTGTTCTTCTTCCCATTTTTAAAGATGGGCACTACATTTGCCTTTTCCAGTCATCCAGGACCTTTCCCGATCTCCAGGAGTTTTCAAAGTTAACTGCCAAAGGTTCTGCAATGACATTTGCCAACTCCCTCAGTACCTTCGGGTGCATTAAATCCAGACCCATGGATTTGTGTATGCTTTTCTAAATAGTTCTTAACCTGTTCTTTCTCCGCCGAGGGCTGTCCAACTTCTTCCTGTACTGCTCTGCCTAGTGCAATAATCTGGGAGCTGACCTTGTCTGTGAAGAAAGAGGCAAAAAAAGCATTGAGTACTTCACCTTTTTCCACAACTTTTGTCACTAAGTTACCTCCCTCATCCAGTAAGGACCCCACACCTTCTCTAATCACCCTCTTATTGCCCATAGAAGCCTTTCTTCTTACCCTTCATATCCCTTGCTAGCTGTAATTCCTTTTGCCTTCCTAATTACTCCCCTGCTTTCTTGAGCAATATATTTCTACTCCTCCCTAGCCATCTGTCTAAGTTTTCACTTCTTATAAGCTTCCTTTTTGTGCTTAAACTCGCCAAGGATTTCACTGCTACCCTGAACTGGTCACCTACCATATTTGCTTTTCTTACTGAGCATCGGGATGGTTTCTTCCTGAGCTTTCAATAAGGCTTCTTTAAAATGCTGCCAGCGCTCCTGGACTCCTTTCCCCTTCATGTTAGCATCCCAGGGGATCCTTCCCATCTGTTCTCTGAGGGAGTCAGTCTGCTTTTCTAAAGTCCAGGGTTCTCTGTCATATGCCTCCTCTTTTGTCTCTTCTCTAAACATTCCCAGACATTTCCGTCTGTCTGCATAGGGCAGCTTCCTCCATTCTTATAGCCTGTCTGGAAAACCCTCTTTCCATCTGCTCGGTCCTTCAGAGTGACTGTGTGATCAAAACTGAGGGAATGTCCAGACCAAGTAATTCTCCACCCCATTCCTTTGACAACTGAACAGTGTTTGTGTTGGGCACGGTTCTGCATCAAGAGCTGTTTCCATTGAGCTGTCAGCAACGATTCCCAGGCCTTTCCCTGAGGGGTGTTCCGGTTGGGACGTTTGCCTCGGTACATGTCTTGGTTTGGCATTTCCCAGCTCTGAGATTTTTAGAAACTGGGTGAATTGGGAATATAGTAGGGCAGAGATTCTGTAGCTTGGGCATTAAGGAACAAAGATGTATACCAAGTATGTGCACTTATGTTTCCTGCTGGAGTCTATTCAGGTTTCCTGCATCACAACACATGGGCTCTATTGTCAAGTGGAGAATCATAAAATGTGGAATGGGCATTAGTGGGTTCTTCATACCTCAGTTCTCTGAGCAGTCAAAATGTCATAGTTCAGTGTGTGGAGAGTGACCAATACGCTCCACCCATGAGAACAGCCCCCAGCAGTGTATGTCGTGTCTCACATGAACATTGTCTCTCCATCCAGGTATGCTGTGACCATCACCTGAGACCCAGGACACATACATGAACTCAGAGGAATATTCCTGTGGTACTATTCTGCATCTGAGTTGGACACTTTCTCCCTTTCTCCATGTCAGATACCATCAAAAACAACTTCACCAACCCCTCCATCTTCATCCTGCTGGGCATTCCTGGCCTGGAGACGGCCCATGTCTGGATCGCCATCCCCTTCTGTGCCATATATGCAACAGTGATGTTGGGGAACTTTACCATCCTCTTCATTGTGAAGATGGAGCCAAGCCTCCATGAGCCCATGTACTATTTCCTCTGCATGCTGGCTGTCACCGATCTGGTGGTGTGTACGTCCATCCAACCCAAGATGCTGAGCATCTTTTGGTTTAATTCCAGGGAGATACATTTCAGTGCCTGCCTCACCCAGCTGTACTTCATTCAGTGGTCTTTACTGATGGAGTCTGGGATACTCATGGCCATGGCATTTGATCGCTATGTGGCCATCTGTGATCCCCTGAGACATTCCACCATCCTGACAAACTCCATTGTAGCCAAGATTGGGCTGGTCGTGTTTCTGCGTGGTGTTATACTCCCATTGCCCTATCCCATCCTAGCAAGTCAGTGGCCATATTGTAGAACCAACATCATTTCTGAGCCGTACTGCTCAAACCTAGGTGTGATGAGCCTGGCGTGCGCTGACATTCGTGTCAGTAGTTACTACGGCCTCCTTGTCATACTCTGTGTGATGGGGCCGGATGCAATTTTTATCGCTGTGTCTTATACCCAGATCCTCAGGACCATTTTCCGCCTCCCCACAAAGGACACCCGGCTCAAGACTTTTGGGACCTGCGGCTCCCACATCAGCGCCATCTCAGCCTTCTACATCCCTGTTCTTTTCATCACCTTAATAGGCCGCTTTGGCCAGAATGTGCCCCGGCATTTCCACGTTCTCATTTCCAACTTGTGTGTCTTCATGTCCCCCATGCTGAACCCCATCATCTATGGGGCGAGGACCAAACAGATCCGGGACAGGCTGCTCCGGCTCTTTACTCAAAAGGGTACCTAGGGATTTCTCCTGTTGCTCTGAGATCAGACAAGAGCTGGATGGGGACATGGTGCTGGGCCCATACCTTGCTGTGTCCATGGGACAAACAGAACAATCGGTCTGTGTTTCACTCATTCACTCATGGGATTTCCCACTTTCTATTGTGTGTGAACTTGAGCACCGAAGCCCCTTTCCCTGCCCCATTTCTTCTCTCCAGATTCCCTTCACCTCTTCCCCAAAACGTTCTGCCTTTGTTCTACCCCCATCCCAAACTGCCAACCTTGCTCTCTCCTCACCTCTCCACCCCCATCACTCACTGGATCACCTCCACCTCTGTACTCTGCCTTCTTGATTCCATCTGCTCCAAGGCTGGGATGGGAGCTGCTCCATACTGATCAGGAGCCTGGCCTGAGGGCAGGGAAGACACAGCGCTGGAGCCAACACACTGGGCTGGAGCAGAGAGGGAAGCCAGGAAGCACGTACAAACCCAGTTGAGAGTCGGGGCAGGGCTGTGTTGCTGAAAAGGAAGATTGTGCTTCCTACTGCATGTGGGCCCTAACGCCCTGCTAGAAAACCATGACAAATGAGTTCAATGTGTCATTTCCTTTTTTTTTTCAGTACCCCCCTGCTGGCATCCATGACAGGGAGTGTCCCTGAACTGGTTGTGGGCTGGGCACCCTTTGGCATGAGTCAGTTCTTGGGGAGCAGGGCAGGGGATAAGCTGTGAAGCTGGGAGGACAGCAGCTGGGAGAGGCAGAAAGAGAAGCAGGGATGGAGAACGTCACATCGGAGCAGCTGGGACGCTCCTTTGAGATGGTGTCATGGGATCTTCTCATACTGAGGCTACCTCTGTGGGCGATGGAACTTCACTGGCTTTCATCTAGACAGACATATGTGTATTACTGAGGAAGAGCTGGTGGTCATGATACATGGAGTAACCAAGGACATAGGGCAGGAGAGGAGATAGGAGTTCCACAGGCGGACTGTGCACTGCATGCAGAAAAACTTCCTTTTGTTTCTTTTAAGCCTGCTGCCTATTCATTTCTTTTGGTGACCCCTAGTTCTTATATTGTGAGAATAATTACATAATATTCCCTTATTCATTTTTCCACACCAATCGTGATTTTATAGACCTCTATCATATGCCCGCTCAGTCTCCTCTTTTCTAAGCTAAACAGTTCCCTTCATATTACTCTCTCCTACTATGGCTGCAGTTCCAAACCCCTAATCTTTTTTTGTTTCCCTTTTCTAAACCTTTCCAAATGCCAATATATCTTTTATGAGCTGAAGAGACCACATCTGTACACAGTGTTCAAGATATGGGCGTAGCATGGATTTATATAGAGGCAGTAAGATATCTCTGTTTTAATCTCTATCCCTTTATTGAATGATTCCTAAGATTCTGTTTGCTTCTTTGACTGCCGCTGCACACTGAGTGGATCTTTTAAGAGAAGTATCCACAATGACTTCAAGCTGTCAAGAGTCCTGCATTTGGGATGGAAGAATCCCAAGCATTGCTACAAGCTGGGGACCAACCATCTAAGTAGTAAGTCCTGTCCTAAGTGCAGGACTCTACACTTGTCCTTGTTGAACCTCATCAGATTTCTTTTGGCCCAATCCTCTGATCTATCTAGGTTGCTCTGGACCCTATCCCTGCTTTCCAGCATATCTAACTCTCCCGCTAGCTTAGTGTCATCTGCAAACTTGCTGAGGGTGCAATCCATCCCCTTATCTAGGTCATTAATAAATATGTTGAACAAAACCGGTCCTAGAACCAGTCCTTGGGATACTCCACTAGAAACCGACCGCCAACCTAGCATCAAGCTGTTGATCACTATCTCTTGGGCCCAACAGTCTAGCCAGATTTCTATCCACCTTACAATTGGTTTAGCCAATCCATACTTCCTTAACTTGCTGTCAAGGATATTGTGACCGCATGAAAAGCTTTGCTAGAGTCAAGGTATATCACATCCACTGACTTCCCCATATCCACAGAGCCA
>CM057845.1:315869708-315914545 GCA_030068395.1 Apalone spinifera
TGGAAGAGACCTCAGGAGTCATCAAGTCCAGCCCCCGGCCCAAAGCAGGACCAATCCCAGCTCAATCATCCCAGTCAGGGCTTTGTCAAATCGTGACCTCTGGGGCTGTAAATTCCACCATCTTTCTAGGTAACACATCCCAGCGGTTCCCCACCCTCCCAGGGAAATAGTTTTTCTTAATATCCGACCTAGATCTCCCCCACTGCAACTTGAGCCCATTGCTCCTTGTTCTGTCATCTGCCACCACTGAGAACAGCCTCTTTCCATCCTCTTTGGAACCTCCCTTCAAAAAGTTGAAGGCTGCTCTCAAATCCCCCCTCACTCTTCTCTTCTGCAGATTAAACAAGATCAAATCCCTCAGCTTCTCCTCATTGGTCATGTACTCCAGCCCCCTCAGCATTTTGGTTTCCCTCCACTGGACCCTCTCCAATGTGTGCACATCCTTTCTGTAGTGGGAGGCTCAGAACTGGACACAATACTCCAGATGTGGCCTCACAAGTGCCAAAAAAGGGGAATAATCATTTCTCCAGATCTGCTGGCAATGCTCCTCCTAATCCAACCTAATATGCCATTAGCCTTCTTGGCTACAAGAGCACCCTGTTGACTTACATTCAGCTTCTCATCCACTGTAAACCCCAGGTCCTTTTCTGCTGAACTTCTACTTAGCCAGTCAGTCCCCATCCAGTAGCAATACTTGAGATTCTTCTGTCCCAAGTGCAGGACTCTGCACTTGTCCTTGTTTAACCTCATCAGATTTCTTTTGGCCCAATCCTCTAATTTGTCTATGTCACTCGGAACTCTACCCCTACCCTCCAACGTATCTACCTCTCCCCCTAGCTTAGTATCATCCACAAACTTGTTGAAGGTTCAATCCATCCCCTCATCCAGGTCATTAATAAAGATGTTGAAGAAAATTAGCCCTAGAACCAATCCTTGGGGTTATCCGGTTGAAAATGACCACCAATCAGAAATCGAGCCATTGATAAGTATCTGATGGGCCCAACAGTCTAGCCAGCTTTCTATCTACCTTACAGTCCATTTATTCAGTCCATACTCCCTTTACTTGCTGACACGAATATTATGGAAGACCATATCAAAAGCTTTGCTGAAGTCAAGGTATATCACGTCCACTGACTTTCCCATATCCACAGAGCCAGTTACCTCATCATAGAAGCTAATCAGATTGACCAAGTATGACTTGCCCTTGGTGAATCCATGTTGACTATTCTTGATCACTTTCCCCTCTTCCAATTGCTTCAAAATGGATTCCCTGAGGATCCCTCCATGATTTTTACGGGGACTGAGGTAAGGCTGACTGCTCTGTAGTTCCCTGGATTGTCCTTCTTCCCTTTTTTAAAGATGGATGCTACATTTGCCTTTTTCCATTCATCTAGGACCTCTCACAATCTACACGAATTTTTTGAAAGATAATAGCCAAAGGCTCTGCAATGACATCAGCCAACTCCCTCAGTATCCTCAGATGCATTAAATGGATTGGTGTATGTCTAGCTTTTCTCAATAGTTCTTAACTTGTTCTTTCTCCATGAAGAGCTGCCCACCTTATTCCTATACTGCGTTTCCTAGAACTGTAGTCTAGGAGCTGATCTAAACTCTGAAAAAAGGCAAAAAAACCATTGAGTACTTCAGTTTTTCCCATATTATCTATCATTAAGTTACGTCCCTCATCTGGGCTCTGTCTAGAGTTGGTTTCTTTCTAGAAAATGGTATGCATACTTTTTCAGCTTCTTTTTTCAAAAGGGCCAAATGTTAGAAAAAAAAAACTTTGCAGCTCATCCCTTCTTCCTCATTAAACAAGGCTTACAGGGATGCTGAAATTTTTTTTTTTTGAAGAGGAGATGCATTTCTCTGCAGTCTAGATGTCGCCCCAGTGAGGGCACCACACTCTCTCTGATAACGCTTTTATTGCCAACATGCTTATAGAAATCCTTCTTGTTACCCTTCACATCCCTTGCTAGTTGCAACTCCAGTTGCACTTTTACCTTCCTGATTACTCCCCTGAATTCTTAAGCACTATATTTATACTCCTCCCTAGTCATCTGTCCAAGTATCCACTTCTTCTAAGTTTCCTTTTTGTGTTTAACCTCACCAAGGCTTTCCATGGTAAGCCAATCTGGTCACCTACTGTATTTGCTTTTCTTACTGCGCATCAGGATGCTTTCTTCCTGTGACTTCAATAAAGCGTCTTTAAAATACAGCCATCTCTTCTAGACTCCTTTCCCTTTCATATTAACATCCCAAGGGACCCTGCCCATCAGTTCTCTGATGGAGTCAAAGTCTGCTTTTCCGAAGTCCAGGCTCCTCTGTCATATGCGTAAGCATTTGTCTCGTTTCTAAACATCCCCAGGCTTTTCCATCTGTCCTCATAGGGCAGCCGACCTCATTCTCATAGCCAATCTGGGAAACTCTCTTTCCATCTGCTCTGTCCTTCAGATTGACTGGTGACCAAAACCGAGGGAATTTCCAGACCAGGTAATTCTCTACCCCATAAATTTAGCAACTGAACAGTGTTTGTGTTGGGCATGGTTCTGCATCACTAGCTGATTCCATTGAGCTACCAGCAATGATGGCCAGGCCTTTCCCTGAGGGGTGTTCTGGTTGGCACATTTCTTGGTTTGGTGTTTCCCCACTCTCAGATTCTTAGAAACTGGGTAAATTGAGAACTTACCACAGCACGGACTCTGTAGCCTGAGCATAAAAGAACAAAGATGTATAACGAATATCCACACTTGTGTTTCCTGCATCACAACGCATTGGCATTATTGACACATGGAGAATCATAAAATGTGGAATGGGCATTAGTAGGTTGTTCATGCCTTACTTCTCTGAACAATCAAAATGTCATTGTTCAGTGTGTGGAATGTGACCAATACGGTCCACCCATGAGAACAGTTCCCAGCAGTGCATGTTGTGTCTCATACGAACATTGTCTCTCCATCCAGATGTTTCTGCAGTGACCCTCACCTGAGACCCTGGGCACATACAAGACATCAGAGGAATATTCATGTGACGCTATTCTGCATCCAAGTTGAACACTTTCTCCCTTTCTTCATGTCAGATTCCAGCAGAAACAACTTCACCAACCCCTCCACTTTCATCCTGCTGGGCATTCCTGGCCTGGAGATGGCTCACATCTGGATCTCCATCCCCTTCTGCATCATGTATGTGGTAGCCATCTTGGGGAATTTCACCATCCTGTTTATTGTGAAGACAGAGCCAAGCCTCCATGAGCCCATGTACTATTTCCTCTGCATGCTGGCCATCACCGACCTGGTGCTGTATACGTTTATTATGCCCACAATGCTGAGTATTTTCTGGTTCGATTCCAGAGAGATAGACTTCAGTGCTTGTCTCACCCAGATGTTTTTCTTTCACTGCGCTTTACTGATGGAGCCTGGGACACTCACAGTCATGGCGTATGATCGCTACGTGGCCATTTGTGATCCCCTCAGACATTCCACCATCCTGACAAACTCCATTGTAGCCAGGATCAGCCTGGCTGTGCTGCTGCGCAGTGTCATCCTCACATTGCCCTGTCCTCTCCTGGCAAGGCAGTGGCCATATTGTCGAACCAACATCATTCCTGAGCCGTATTGCTCACACATAGGTGTGGTGAGCCTGGCCTGTGGTGACATTCGTGTCAGCAGTTACTACGGCCTCTTTGTGCTACTCTGTGTGATGGGGCTGGATGTGATTTTTATCGCTGTGTCCTATACCCAGATCCTCAGGACCATCTTCCGCCTCCCCACAAAGGATGCCCGACTCAAGACTTTTGGGACCTGTGGCTCCCACATCTGTGCCATCTCAGCCTTCTACATCTCCATGCTTTTCATCTCCTTCACGAACCGCTTTGGCCAGAATGTGCCCCGGCATGTCCACGTTCTCATTTCGAACTTGTGTATCTTGATGCCCCCCATGCTAAACCCCATCATCTATGGGGTGAGGACCAAACAGATCCGGGACAGGCTGCTCCGGCTCTTTACTCAAAAGGGGACCTAAGGAGTTCTACTGTTGCTCTGGCTTTGAGACTTAGATCGGACAAGAGCTGTTTGGGGACATGGTGCTGGGCCTTCCTCTCTGAAATTCTGACTATAGAATGGGAACCAATTTGGAAAGGACAAACATATAGAGGAAGAATGGATTCCACCTAATATTGAATGGAACCAGATTGGTGTCACTTAAAATTAACATGGTCATAGATGAATTTATAGATCAAAGGCTGGGAGAAAGAACATAAGAACGTGAGAAAGGCCATACTGGGTCAGACTAAAGGTCCATATATTTCTTTATCCCGTCTGCTGACAGTGGCCAATATCAGATGCCCCGGAGGGAGTGACCAGAATAGGGAATCATCACGTGACACATCTCCTGTCATCCATTTCCAGCCTCTGACAAAAAGAGGCTAGGGACCGCATTCCTACCTATCGTTGCTAATAGCCATTGATGGATCTACCTTCCATGAATCTCTCTAACTCTTTTTTGAACCCTTTTAAAGTTCTACTCTTACAACATCCTCTGGCAAGGAGTTCCACAGGCTGACTATTCGCTGCATGAAGAAAAACTTCCTTTAGTTTTTTTTTTAAGCCTGATGCCTATTAATTTCATTTGGTGACCCCTAGTTCTTATATTATGAGATTAAGTACATCATTTCCCCTTATTCACTTTTTCCACATCAGTCATGATTTTATTGACATCTAGCATATCTCCCATTAGTCTCCTCTTTTCTAAGCAGAAAAGGTCCAGTTTTATTAATATCCCCTCCTATGGCTGCCATTCCAAATCCCTAATCATTTCTGTTTCCCTTTTCTAAACCTTTTCCAATGGGATATACCATGGTTTTATACAGAGGCAATAAGATATTCTCTTTCTTATTCTCTATCCCTTCTTTAATGATTCCTAACATTCTATGTGCTTTTTTGACTGCCGCTGCACACTGAGTGGATGTTTTCAGAGAATTATCCACAATGGCTCTAAGATCCCTCTCTTGAGTAGTTGTAGCTAAATTTGTCCCAATCATTTTGTATGTATAGTTGGGATGATTTTTTCCAATGTGCATTAAATTGCATGTATGAATGTTAAAATTAATTGCCATTTTGTTGTTTAGTTTGGTGAGATCTTTTTGAAGCTCTTCACAGTCTGCTTTGCTCTTAACTATCTTGAACAGTTTAGTGTCATCTGCAAATTTTGCCACCTCACTGTTCACCCCTTTCTCCAAATCATTTATAAATTGGTTGAATAGGAATGGTCCCAGTTTGGACTCCTGGAGGACAATAGAATGTATTAATGAAGCCAGGGGGATCTATTAATGAAGATTCTATAAAACTTAGTAAGGAGAGGAAGGAAGATGATAAAATACAGTTAGGATTTGTGGAGTAACAATCAAGTGAAAATGATCCCATTCAATATTATCACATAAGGGCAGGCAAATGAAAAAGTGACATTTTTAAAAGTGTTTATATACAAATGCTAGAAGTTTAAAGAAGATGTGTGAGCTAGAGAACCTCTTATATAATGAGGATATTGATTAACTAGGCAACACAGGGCTTGTTGGACTGAGGATAATCAATTAGACTGAGGAATACCAGGGTGCAATGTCCCTTAGAAGAACAGAAGAGGTTGTGATGGTGGGGGAATGGGACTAGAGGTGAAGGAAAGATTGTGTTGAGTAGAGAACTGGCTGGATTGGAGTTACAGAGTCATTCCCTGGGCCCTGGGGGCAGACTGGAAATGTGAGAGTGGGCAGCAAATGTAGGGTTGTCATTCCCTCTTGGAAGGGAAGATCCTTGATGAAGGCTTTAGGGTCAGGAAAGTTTGGATACAATCTCCCACAGTATTGATGCCGGCAAGTTACAGAAGTATGGCCTGGGTGAATGGACTGTAAGGTGGATAGACACCTTGGTCTCAATGGGGAGTGGTGACCAAATGTTTGATGTCTAGTTGGCAGGCAGGATCCAGCAGAGAGCCCCAGAGGTTGGTCTGGGACTGGTTTTTGTCAAGATCTTCACTAAGGATCCAGATGATGGTTTGGTTTGCACCTTCAGTAAGTTTATAGATGACACTGAGATTGGGGGAGAGGTAGATACACTAGAGGGCAGGGAGCCGGTCTGGATAAAGCTACACAAATCTGATGAGATTCAGCAAGGACCATTGTAGAGTCCTATGCCTAGGACAGAAGAATGCCTGGCCCTCCTAGAGGCTGGGTACGGACAGGCTAAGCAGCAGATCTGCACAAAAGAACTTGTGAATTACAGTAGATGAGAAACTGGGTATGAGTCAGCACTGTGCTCTTGTAACCAAGAAGGGTAATGATAAATTGGGCTGCATTAGGAGGAGCACTGCCAGCATATTGATGGAAGGCAACAAAAATGATGAGGGGGCTGGAGCACATGGCATATGAGGAGATGCTGAGGGAAATGGGCTCATTTAATCTACGGAAGAGAAGAATGGGGGGTATTTAACAGCAGCCTTCAGCGACCTGACAGGGGATGGAAACAGGTTGTTCTCAGTGATGAGAGGTGACGGAACAAGAAGCAAGTGTCTCAAGTTGCAATAGGGGAGATGAAGCTTGGATAGAGCCCAGGGAGGTGGTGGACTCTCCTCCCTTACAGGTTTCTAATCCCAGGGGTCAGGAGGCTTCCAGTTTCTGGCCAAGGCCTGGCTTTGTTCTGGTGGGTAAGGTAAGGGCCTTCCCAGAGATGTTCCAAGAAGACATTTCTAAGGAGGAGGTGACCAATTTGGATGACTTGCTGATAGGGTGCATGATGGGCCAACATAGCCGGTGACGTTGCTCTCAGGACAATTAACGACACAGATCGAGGCAGAACAAGACTTATGATCACAAGTCACGTGGAGGTTATGTCAGACCTGGAAACCATGTTCTACTTCGTACCCATAGAGGTGTGTTAGCAATAAGAGGGTGATGAGAGAGGGTGTGGGGCCCTTACTAGATAAGGGAAGTAACCTAGTGACAGATGATGTCGGAAAAGCTGTAGTACTCAATGCTTTCTTTGCCTCTGTCTTCACAGACAAGGTCAGCTCCCAGACAAATTCACTAGGCAACACAGTATGGGAAGGAGGTGGGCAGCCGTAGGTGGGGAAAGAACAAGTTAGGAATTATTTAGAAAAGATAAACATACAAAAATCTATGGGTTCAGATTTAATGCATCTGAGGGTACTGCGGGAATTGGCAAATGTCATTGCGGAGCCTTTGGCCATTATCTTTGAAAACTCGTGGAGATTGGGAGAGATCCCGGATGACTAGAAAAAGGCAAATGTAGTGCCCATCTTTAAAAAAGAGAAGAAGGATGATCCAGGGAACTACAGACCGCTCAGCCTTACCTCAGTCCCCAGAAAAATCATGGGGGATCCATTTTGAGGCACTTGGAAGAGCGGAAAGTGATCAGGAATAGTCAACATGGATACACCAAGGGCAAGTTGTGGCCGACCAATCTGATTAGCTTCTATGATGAGGTAACTGGCTCTGTGGACATGGGAAAGTCAGTGGATGTGATATACCTTGACTTAAACAAATCTTTTCATACAGTCTCCCACAATATTCTTGCCAGCAAATTAAGGAAGTATGGATTGGATAAATGGACTGCAATATGGATAGAAAGCTGGCTAGACTGTTGGTCCCAACAGGTACTTATCAATGGCTCAGTGTCAGCTTGGCGGTTGGTTTCTAGCAGAATGCCCCAAGTATCTGTTCTAGGACCGGTTTTGTTCAACATCTTCATTAATGACCTGGAAGAGGGGATGGATTGCACCCTCTACATGTTTGTGGATGACACTAAGCTAGGTGGAGAGATGGATACATTGGAGTGTAGGGGTAGAGTCCCAAGTAACATAGGCAAATGGGAGGATTGGGCCAAAAGAAATCTGATGAAGTTAAACAAGGACAAGTGCAGAGTCCTGCCTTCAGGCCAGAAGAATCCTAAGCATTGTTACAGGCTGGGGACCGACTGGCTAAGTAGCAGTTCAGCAGAAAAAGACCTGGGGATTACAGTGGATGAGAAGCTGGATATGAGTCAACAGTGTGCCCTTGTAGCCAAGAAGGGTAATGACATATTAGGTTGGATTAGGAGGAGCATTGCCAGCAGATCTAGAGAAGTGATATTTCCTCTTTCTTCGGCTCTGGTGAGGCCACATCTGGAGTATTGCATCCAGTTCTGGGCCCCCCACTACAAAAAGGATGTGGACGCATTGGAGAGGGTCCAGTGGAGGGCAACCAAAATGATTAGGGGGCTGGAGCACATGACCTATGAGGAGAGGCTGAGGGAGTTGGGTCTGTTTAGTCTGCAGAAGAGAAGAGTGAGGGGGGATTTGAGAGCAGCCTTCAACTTCCTGAAGGGAGGTCCCAAAGAGGATGGAGAGAGGCTGTTCTCAGTAGTGACGGATGGCAGAACATGGAGCAATGGTCTCAAGTGACAATGGGGGAGGTCTAGGTTGGATATTAGGAAAAACTATTTCCCTAGGAGGGTGGTGAAGCACTGGAATGGGTTCCCTAGGGAGGTGGTGGAATCTCCATCCCTAGAGGTGTTTAAGTCTCATCTTGACAAAGCCCTGACTGGATTGACTTAGTTGGGATTGGTTCTGCCTTGGGGGCTGGACTTGATGACCTTCTGAGGTCTCTTCCAGCCCTAGGTTTCTATGATTCTAAGGCAATGATGCAATAAAATACAGGACAAAATGGGGATCAACAATCCCGAAGTGCTGGCGTACACTGTTCAGCCTGAACGAGGAGGGCCCTCAAGAGCAGCTCACAGGGTTCTGGTACTCTCATCCAAACAAGATTCATGGCAGGCCTAGAGCAGCCTGTCCCAAGGAGACTGAACGCGATGGGGTGAATCCAAAGCCTGCTGAGAATGGACAGATCCGTCAGACTTACCTGGTGTTACATGAGCAGAGGGGAATAGACAACCCAGGAAATCCGCCCAAATCTCCAGAAGACCCCGGGAACTACTTTGCCTGCTCTGCCTGTTAAACATGGAGCTGGATCTGTGATTGATTCTGGGGGTTGGTTTTTCATGAGCACTGTCCTAGATTGTATAAAGAAGTGGCCATGGCACATTGAATGTGGTAAATGCTCCTTTATTCATAGTTTATGGGGGCGGCTTGTATATAAAATGATGCTGATAAAACTTGTTATTAAGGGTCCCAGACCTGCTGCTGTGAATATCGTTGTGGCTTTGGCAGAATTCAAACCAGGAAGAATATCAGGGGACTGTTGCCTTTTCATTCGGACTTGCTAAAGATTTTTGATTGGCCTTTTCCCAGTAAGAAATGGAAAGGGAAGTCTCAAAGGGAAACCAGGTTCCTGAAAATGACAGGCCCCAGAGGAGGTAGAGAGAGGCTAATGCTGCCAATCAACCTAACTGACAGGCTGGTAGGCCAATGAGGCAGTCCATAGGAGCGTGGCTCTGTATGAGCTGGGGCTGCTTGGGCCAGAGCAGGGCAGAGCTAAGGGGAGAGCAGGGCCCAGGCTGGGCTGAGAGCAGGGCCATAGCATCCAGAGCCAGAGAGTCCAGGGAAGAAGCCCAGGGAGCTGGAGGCAGAGCAGCAGGGGCTGGCTTGAGAATTGGGAGGCGGGAGGCCTAGGCTGTGCTCTGAGAAGGGAGGGCGATTGGAACTCAAGCAGAACCACAGAAGTGACTGGAGAGCCCTGTGCTCCCAGCTGTGTGTCTGGGGCTGCTGAATGGCCCTTTCTCAGTAGCCCCAGTGAAACTCCCCCGAACTTGTGCTCTGCCGTGAAAGGCCCGGGACACACTTCTACCAGTCAGGGCAGGGCTGTGCACGGCAGCTGCCTCACACCCCCCCATCAGCCTGCGCACCTTTGTTCAGTGCTGTTACTACCTGCCCCCGCCCCCCTTTGTGGTGTGTTACACACAGTGCATTTGTCTTGTCCACATTGGCTCAATAAGCCCCTTGGTGACGGGGCTGGGTGTTTGCAAAGGGCCCTGCACTGCAGCGGAGCCTCTCGTGGCTTCCTCAAGACACGTAATGCTCATAACAACTACCAGAGAAACCCGGCCACGTCAGGGCCTAGCCCTGCCCCCTTCCCTTTACCTACACACAGATCAAACCGCGCTCGCCTCTGTTCACTGGTGCCCTGGTGGGCACAGCCCCCCTGCTGGGCTGAGACAGGGGAATCTGTTCTGTCCCATCCAGTGCTGGCAAACCCAGGGACTCCTCACAGAGCTGCACCCCCATTAGCCACATGTGTGGGCAGGGAGTCCGGCTCTGGGAAGCCAAGCGCCCTCCACCCGGGGCAGGGCTGGAAGGTCTCTGAGTGGGAGGGGAAGTGGTTTCTCAGCGTTCCCCCTCCCTAGAGCGGGGGGCTCACACAATCCAGATTCTTCTAGAATCCTCAGATTCCCCTTGAAAGAAAGGCTCAGGATCCTTGATCCAGCCCCTCTCGTCTCTTCTCATCCAACACACAGCCCCTGACAGAGCTGGGGTCAATTTCCCCCTTGGTGTGATGGTGAGACTGTCGTTACAGGGAAGACAGGATTCCTGGAGCTGTCTGTCATCCTGCTACTCAAGGACAAGTCTGTGCCTCAGTTTCTCTGTCTGTATAAAGGGGAGAGGCTCACAGTGACTTTCCTTTGCTTGATGTTTTGAAGATCCTGAGGGAAAGTTCCTAGCCAGGGTGATGATAGGTACTGAGCAGAATCACTGAACCCTGGTCGCCTAGGGTGCATTTACACTTCACCGTTGTTTCAGAATAACAACTCTTATTCTGAAATAGCAATGTAAGTGTCTACACAGCACTTCCAACCTTTAGAGGGTTTTTTGGGGTAGGATTAGTGGATTCAATTTGGTGCTGGGAGACAGAATTCTAAATCAGCTCTGCCATCAACCACCTTTACGGCTTCCACAAACCAATTATCCGTTTATGCTGTGTCCATTTTCCCATCTGTAAAATGGAGACATTTACCTACTTCATGGTAGGTGTCTGAAGTGTGCATATGGGCGGCCTTCCTAGAACCTGTGAGCAGGAGCCCAGGGCGGCTCAGATGCAGCCTCCTGGGGCTATGTGGGGCAGAATGGCGCGGTACGTGTATCCACATGCATGGATTACAGCAGCATGGCCAGCCCCTTGCTGCCCGCCACCTCCACCCTGTTTCTGTGAGAAAACAAAGGTCACTTGCCTGATGTTCCCTCCCCGGCCTTGGAGGGTGCCTGGGACACATCCAGGCCATGAGATACCGGCTCCAGTGTCACCGAGGTGCTGTTGCTGGCTGTGTTGGGGTCCTCCTCCTCCCTGGCTTTAACCCCTGATGGGCAACAATATTTGTTTCCAGCCCAGAGTCTACCCCCAGGGGTGGGGGAGGAGCTGTACCACCCCTCAGGATTCAGTACAGGTCTTGATAATAGGGGAAGAGTGGGGTTCTGCCCCGAAGTGTGAGCTGCGCTCCCTCGCCCTAGCGTAGTCCTGGCAGAACTCTTACTTTCATATCGACCTGCTCCTGGGTCCAGATGTGGCCCTTGGTGGCCAGGCGATTGGCCATGTGGCCATAGATGTCGGCAATGCGCCATCTGGAGCGGAGATCCTGGAGGTTCTTCTCATGGCCCCACATCGCAATGAGGGCCAGGAACTCCACCCCAGAGCTGGATGGCGCATGTCTCTTTTGTCACCTGGCAGGCTCCTGGGAGCCGACAGCCCAGAGTGATCGCTGGGAGGGGTGGAGGGTTCTGGAGGAGCTTGAGGGTCTGCCATGCTGGCCAGATGTCATGCTGTGGCAGCAGCCGTGTGGCTGGAGGCTGCCAGGGCCAGCTTCCTGACCTCACCACCTGCAGAAGGAGACAAAGAGCAGACAATCACAAAGCGGTTGGGAAGTCACCTAGCCCCACACCCTTCCCCCCCAACCACACCAGGCGCACAGCTCCAGAAAGCTCTCCCTCATTCAAAAATTCTAGAGCCACATCTGCTCCATCACGAGCTGTCCCACCGGTCGGAATTGGTATCCAGCTGCCAGAAGCGACAGTGCACAGTGGGGTGCAGCTGGAAGACCTGTGCTCCCAGACACAGGTTGAGGGTCTCCTCAGACAGTTGGGGGTCGTGTTCCTGCAAGGCCAGGAGGGCAACCTGCAGAAACTACAGCATGACAGTAAGGGGCTGTCGCCTGCCCAGAGGCAGTGCCGGCTCCATAGCAGGGAGTGCTGTGGTGTCCAATAAAAGGGTGACCAAAACATGCAGGGAATATGCTTTCTGTCCTTCGGAGAGGTAGGCAAGCAAGCAGAAGAACCTGAGAAGAGCTGTCAGGGGGGTCCCTTTAAACATGCATCTCAGATAGCCTCAGGCAGCAGCTCCAGGAAGTAACCGCCTACCTGATGCCCTGCTTGAAGTGGTTCTGGTTGGCCTAAAATGCAAGTTAGTCCAAACAATATGCCGGCTCTGTTTTGAAACAGCTCAGCGCTATTTTGATGGACTCTATGTGTGTAGAAGCACTTTCTGACATAAGCTATTCTGGAAAACAAATTTTGGAATTGCTTTTTCCTAAATAAGGTGTGTCTAGACTGCACCTCTCCATCGACAGAGAGATGTAGATAAGGCACATCGCAATTGCTAATGTAGCAAGGATTTAAGTATCCCGCGCTTCATTAGCATACACATGGCCGCCGCTTTTTTTAGAAACGGAGTTTTTTCGAAAAAAAACCCCAGCAGGCTAGACGCGGATCTGTCGAAAATGAACCCTTTTTCGAAAGATCCCGTATTCCTCGAAAAATGAGGTTTACAGGATCTTTCAAAAAAGGGGTTTTGTTTTTGACAGATCCGCGTCTAGACTGCCATTTTTTTTTAAACTCCGTTTTGAAAAAAAGTGGCAGACATGTTTATGGTAATGAAGCTTGGGATATTTAAATCCCTGCTTCATTAGGAATTTCGATGGGCTTGATTTGCATCCCTCTGTTGACAGAGGGATGCAGTCTAGATGTAGCCTAAGGGCACAGTGTAGACAAATCCTTAGTGAAGGCCCATGTGCCTGCAGAAAGTGCCTGAGACTCCCTTCAGTCATCTGTCTCTAGATCTGTATGTTCTCTTGCTGAAACAGCTCAGCGCTGTCTGGGCATTTACGGGTTACAAGGGCCTGTGGAGACATTGGTATTATCCAAGGTTTTCTTAATAGACAGCAATATTTTTACAATGTACATAAATGCACAGAGCAGCTAACAAGGTCGGGGAAGGGCTAGCTCAATGGTTTGAGTATTGCCTTGCTAAACCCAGGGTTGTGAGCTCCAGCCTTGAGGGAAGGCACTTAGGGATCTAGGGTAAATATGTCAGGGGTGGTCCTGTTGTGAAGGTGGGGGGCTGGACTTAATGACTTCCCCAGGTCCCTTCCAGCTCTATGACATAGATAGCTGTATCTCCTCTGACTGAGCTCAAGAGTTCCTCTATCCCTTTGGGAAGGGCCCTTCATTGCTGTTTACTCCTTGAGTTCTATAAATAGCCCAGGCATGGAAAGGGTCACTGGCTAGAAAGTCTCTGTTCTCCATCCTGTTTCCCCCCAAAGACTGAGTGAACCCCCCTGGGGCTGCCCAGAGCTGGGTTATAACCAGTGCACAGCCTGTGCTGGCTCTTGGCGCGGGGATGCTGGGCTGAGAGGTGCAGGACTAGGCTGTCTGAAGGGGATTCCCAGGGAAGACACGTCCTTCGCAGAGCTCACAGGTACCCAGCTCGAGCTGAGGTGCTCGGCTGCTCCACACAGCCAGCGCCCTGCGGGCATGGTGGGATAGACAGTAAGGCTGGGTCCTTTCTGCTTTGCACACACACTGAACTCTCTGAGGTCCTGGCCCAAGGGGGCTGAGTTTTTTTCCAGTGCTATGGGGTGCAGATGGCAGCCCAAGGCAGCCTCATTTCAGGAGCAAAGTGGAGCCTGTCAGATGAAAGATGCTAGTAGATGGACAAGGCAGGACAGTGTTCTCTGGCCATGGCTCGTAGTTTACTCAACCTCCTCCCCCTGCCCCCCACCCGCGAAGAAAAACTCCCCTGGGAGCAAGAACCGAGTCAAGCCCTCAGCAGCCGGCTGTGTGTCACTGCCCAGACACTGTCACCTCCCCCCCGGCATCTCAGGGCTCAGGCCGTTAGCGGGGGGCTGTTACGTGATTTGTATCAGAACGGCTGCTCGGCCAGTCCCTCCCCAGCCGCTAGCAGGGCCTGGCTTTCTTCTGGCCTCAGGGCAGGACTCTGCACCTGGCCTTGTGGGACATCCTCAGATTTCTTTTGTCTGTAGCCCTGCATGTGACTGTATCAAACACTGTGTGTGCACCAGCCCCACTCCGCTAACGCTCCAGATCCATTGGTGCCTGCCCTGTACTCCTCCTGGTGATACATTAAATCCGGCCCCATGGAGTTGTGTATGTCTAGCTTTTCTAAATAGTTCTTAACTTGTTCTTTGTCCACCGATGGCTGCCCACCTCCTTCCCCTACTATGTTACCTAGTGCAGCAGTCTGGGAGCTGACCTAATCTATGAAGAAAGTCCAAAAAAAGCATTGCGTACTTCAGCTTTTCCCACATCATCTGTCACTAGGTTACCTCCTTTATCCAGGCTGTGTCTAGAGTGTGGGGTTTTTTTTCTGGAAAAAGGTACAATTATTTTCTGCTTCTTTTATCGGAAGGGGCCAAATACAGGAAAAACCTTTTTTTCAGCTCATCCCTGCTTCCTCATGAAACAAAGTTTACAAGGATGCCGAAAAAATTTGTCTGCTCTTCCCCCCAAAAATGTAGCCCCAGTAAGAGCCCCACGCCCTCTCTGATCACCCTTTTTATTTCCAACATGCTTGTAGAAACCTTTCTTGTTACCCTTCACATCCCTTGCTAGCTGCAACTCCAGTTGCACTTTTGCCTTCCTGATTACTCCCTTGAATTCTCAAGCAATATATTCATACTCCTCCCTAGTCATCTGTCAAATTTCCATTTCTTATAAGCTTCTTTTTTGTGTTTAAACTCACCAAGGATTTTCATGGTAAGCCAATCGGATCACCTACCATATTTGCTTTTCTTACTGTGCACCAGGATGGTTTCTTCCTGAGCCTTCAATAAAGTTTCTTTAAAATACTGCCAGCTCTCCCGGACTCCTTTCCCCTTCATGTTAGCATCCCAAGGGATCCTGCCTATCTGTCTGCATAGGGCAGCCTCCGCCATTCTCATAGTCAATCTGGGAAGCCGTCTTTCCATCTGCTCTGTCCTGCAGAGTGACTAGTGACCAAAACCGAGGGAATCTCCAGACCAGGTAAGTCTCCACCCTGTTCCTTTGGCACCTGAACAGTGTTTGTGTTGAACACAGTTCTGCATCACCAGCTGTTTCCACTGAGCTGCCAGCAATGACGCCCTTGGCACATTCTCCCTGATACGTGTCTTGGTTTGGTGTTTTCCCACTCTCGGATTTATAGAAACCGGGTGAATTGGAAACTTACTACAGCTGGGACCCTGTAGCCTGGGCATTAAGGAACAAATATGTATAACGAGTATCCACATATGTTCCACATAATTATTCATGTTTCTGCATCACAACACAGGGGCTCTATTAATAAGTGGAGAATCATAAAATGTGGAATGGGCATTAATAGGTTGTTCATACCTCACTTCTCTGAACAGTCCAAATGTCATTGTTCAGTGTGTGGAGAATGACCAATACACTCCACCCATGAGAACAGCCCCCCAGCAGTGTATGTCGTGTCTCATACGAACATTGTCTCTCCATCCAGGTGTTTCTGCAGTGACCATCACCTGAGACCCTGGTACATACAGGATATCGGAGGGATATTCCTGTGTTACTATTCTGCATCCGAGTTGGACACTTTCTCCCTTTCTCCATGTCAAGTTTGAGCAGAAACAACTTCACCAACCCCTCCACCTTCATCCTGCTGGGCATTCCTGGCCTGGAGACGGCCCATGTCTGGATCTCCATCCCCTTCTGCACCATGTACGCCGTAGCAATTTTGGGGAACTTTAGCATCCTGTTCATTGTGAAGACAGAGCCGAGCCTCCATGAACCCGTGTACTATTTCCTCTGTATGCTGGCTGCCACCGACCTGGTGCTGTACACCTCCGTTATGCCGAAAATGCTGAGTATTTTCTGGTTCAATTCCAGAGATACAGACTTCGGTGCCTGTCTCACCCAGATGTTTTTCATTCAGTGCACTTTACCGATGGAGTCTGGGACACTCATGGCCATGGCGTTTGATCGCTACGTGGCCATCTGTGATCCCCTCAGACATTCCACCATCCTGACAAACTCCATTGTAGCCAAGATCGGCCTGGCCGTGCTGCTGCGTGGTGCCATCCTCACATTGCCCTGTCCCCTCCTGGCAAGGCAGTGGCCATATTGTCGAACCAACATTATTCCTGAGCCGTACTGCTCACACATAGGCGTGGTGAGCCTGGCCTGTGCTGACATTCGTGTCAGTAGTTACTACGGCCTCTTTGTGCTACTCTGTGTGATGGGGCTGGATGTGATTTTTATCGCAGTGTCCTATACCCAGATCTTCAGGGCCATCTTCAGGCTCCCCACAAAGGATGCCCGGCTCAAGACTTTTCGGACCTGCGGCTCCCACATCTGCGCCATCTCAACCTTGTACATCCCCATTCTTTTCATCTCCTTCACAAGCCGCTTTGGCTGGAATGTGCCCCTGTATTTCCACGTTCTCATTTCCAACTTGTGTATCTTGATGCCCCCCATGCTAAACCCCATCATCTATGGGGTGAGGACCAAACAGATCCGGGACAGGCTGCTCCGGCTCTTTACTCAAAAGGGGACCTAAGAATTTCTCCTGTTGCTCTCAGTCTGAGAGTGACATCAGAAAAGAGCTGGTGGGTGACGTGGTGCTGGTCCCTCTTCTCTGAACTTCTGACTGTAGCGTGAAAGTGACATTAACCCCTGTACTGGCCTTACCGTGCTGTGTCCGTGGGACAAACCACCCCAGAGGGTGGCAATCTGACAGCATCAGAGGGTGGTAACCTGATAGGTCTGCAGTGAGGTTTGACTTGTTGTACCTGTATTTAAGGTGGTGTCTTGTGGGCACAGCCTTTGGGTGACCATGGCTACCTCTATACTGCTTCCTTCTAGCGCAAAAACCTATGCAAATGCACCCACTATTGGGCAGATTTGAACCTGGGATCTCTGAAGCTTAGTATAAGAGCCTCAACCCTCTGAGCTAAAAGCCAGCTGGCTCGCAACCCATGTTGTAGAGGTCTCTTGATCTTAACTGTTGCTGTGGTCTAGATGCCTCCGCATGGAACAGTGAACCACACCAGGTGTGTGGGTTACATAAATGAAGCACGGATTAACATATTGTCACACTTCATTTGCATAATTAATTAGGGGCCAGTTTTGCGCAATACCTCCTCTTGCGCAAGAGCCATTCTTCCTGAAAAATGAAAATGAAAAATGAAAATATGCTAATCCACGCTTCATTTGCATAGGCTTTTGCGCAAGAAGGAAGCAGTGTAGACGTAATCCTAGGGGGCAGTGCAAATTTCCCACTGACTGAGTCATTCCATTGCTATGGGGTACATATGCATAGTGGTTCATTAGAGTCTTCTGACAACTCCTAGGCGACGTCGACACTCGCGGCTTCTTGCGTGAATAATATGCAAATGAGGCTAAGCATGGAATATTGCCGAGCCTCATTTGTATCCCTAAGGAGCCACAATTTTTTTCAGAAGAGGCTCTTGTGCAAGAAGGAGCGCTTACACTGCCCCTTCTTGCTCAAGAAAAACCCTCTTGCACAATGCCGTTACACCTTTTACTTTTCAGGAAGAACGGCATGGCGCAAGAGGGTTTTTCTTGCACAAGAAGGGGCAGTGTAGACGCTCCTTCTTGCACACGAGCCTCTTCTGCAAAAATGGTGGCTCCTTAGGGATGCAAATGAGGCTCGGCGATATTCCACGCTTAGCCTCATTTGCATATTACTCACGCAAGAAGCTGCGAGTGTCGACATAGCCCTATTGTACTTCACTTTGCAATAAACCTGGTGGGCACCTTCGATCCTTTTCTGGTTGGTGGCCTTTGGGGGCTCTCTCGGGGTCTGCTGTGGAGACTACGTGCACAAATCTACACAGCACACATAGTTGAGCACACATGCAAGCAGCCTTCTCATCAATGGAGCCAGAGACCTGTGAGGACCATCTCAGCAGTAAATCCCGACCGCCCTCCTGAATAACTACACTCCCCACCCCCAGCGCTCACTGGATCACCTCCACCTCTACCCCGCCATACTGCTCCATGGCTGGGATGGTGTGATGGACCAGGCCAGGTCTGGGCACCGCTGAGGGCATCCACTCAGGGCGAATTGCTCAAAATCAGGGCTCCTTACAGCCCCAGACTGGAGACCTTTCCCAAATAGGCCACACACCAGTCACACCAAGTGCTTCAGCTGCCAATCCAGCCAGCAGGAAGCCTCACGAGCAAACCCCCTCAGACACCCCTGCCCTCCCTGTGCCACAATCAGCCCTGGGACTAACACACAGGTGAGGGGTTATAGAACCTCATCTCACCTACCCCGAATGGGTCTTTCCAGTGCCAAAGAACCAGCCACAGATTCCCGGTCAGTTTACATTTAGTATCTTAACCACAGATCATGCTGGGCCAATCCTTTAGAATCTACAATATAAAGGTTTATTAATAAAAGAAAGAAAAGATTGAGAGTGAGGTTGTTAAGGAGAATACATCACGTGCACCAAATCACCCAGTTCTTGATGCAGGCTCTGAGCAGAGATGTTATAAACTGCTAGCTTGAAAGTCTCTGGTGCACATCCTATGTCAGGACGGGTCAGCAATCCTTCAGGGCTCTCTGTCCCTCGCACGGCTGCTTCTGGGATCAGCGGCAGAATTGGAGACAGGATGGAGTTTGCCTCATGGCACTTTATATCCATTCCTGGTACCTTCCAAGCTGGAGCGGGTCACATGGCCAAGTGGCCTATCCCTGTGTTCCATGTCAGCGGCCGTTAGATAGGGTATGTCTAGTCTACAGGCTTTTGTCGACAGAGGCTTTGTCGACAGATACTGTTGACAAAGCCTCTGTCGACAAAGGGCGTCTAGACTACAACCAGTTCTGTCGACAAAGCAAGCCACTTTGTCGACATGACAGTGTAGACGCAAAGGACAGTGTAGATGCAATAACGCCGTCTGTCCACAGAACTCTGTCGACAAAAGGCGTTATTCCTCAGTTTCCACTGAGCTGCCAGTAATGACGCCCTTGGCACATTCTCCCTGATATGTGTCTTGGTTTCGTGTGTCTGACTACCATTTGCACAAATTGTGGGGGGGTGTATGACTTAAGAATGAGGAATGGGGGGTTATAATGCATCAGTTCCTACAAGCATCAACAACTTTAGTGCAGAACGGATGCATACCGGGGCAACTTATAGAGGAGACGCCCTGTACAAGAGCCTAAGGAGACCTAGCTATTGTCCTCAGATTTCTTAGTAGTCAACAATAATTTTCAATACACACAAACACACAGAGCAGCCAATTCCTCTGCCTCAGCCTGGAGCCCAGGAGTTCTCCTCTCCCTTTGGGAAGGGCCCTTAATTGCTGTTTACTTCTGAAGCTGGAGAAATAGCCCAGAAGCCCAGACATGGAAAGAGTCACTGGATAGAAAGTCTCTGTTCCCCAGCCTGTTTGCATCCAGATGCTGTTTTTCGCCCTAGAAGCTGAGAGAACCCCACTGGGACGGCCCAGAGTTGTTATAATGAGTGCAGAGCCCTGTGCCGGCTCTCGGCGTGGGACGCTGCTGCAGACGCTGGGCTGAGAGAGGTGCGGGATGCGGCTGCCTGAGGGGGATTCCCAGGGAAGACACGTCCCTCTCAGCACTCACAGGTACCAGCTCTTGCTGAGGGGCTCCCCTGCCCCACAGACCCAGGGCAATGTCGTTGGCATATTAGTAAGTCTGTGCACAGACACTAAACATTCTGGGGCCCTTGCCATGGGGGAGGAAGGGTTTGTCCCAGTGTTACTGGCCAAAGTGTCCCTCTTTGGGGATGGCTCTAGCCCACGGCAGCTGCATTTTGGGTGCAAAGTGGATCCTTTCTGATGAAAGGTGCCAGTAGATGGACAAGGCAGGAGAATATTGTCTGGCCATGGCTCAGAGTTGACTCCGACCCACAGAGGGAAAACTCCCCTGGGTGTAAGAACTGAGTCAAGCCCTCAGCAGCCAGCTGTGTGTCACTGCCCAGACACTGTCACCTCCTCCCCTGGCATCTCAGGGCTCTGGCTGGTAGTGGGGGGTTATTACCTGACTAGTATCTGCTGGGAAGCAGAACAGCTGCTCAGCCAGTCCCTCCCCAGGAGCTAGCAGAACCTCCTCAGATTTCTTTTGCCTGCAGCCCTGCGTGTGACTGTATCAAACGCTGTGGCTAGGTCTAGACTGCAAGCTTCTTTCGAAAAAGAGTGTCTAGACGACAACCAGTACTTTCGAAAAAACAAGCCGCTTTTTCGAAAGAGAGCACCCAGGCAGTCTGCATGCTCTCTTTTGAAAAAGCACAGTTTGCATTACATAGCGCCTTTTTTCGAAAGAGCACTTTCAAAAAAACACGTTCTTCCTTGTAAAACGAGGTTTTCCATGGTTGAAAAAACTGCCTCGTTCTTTCGATTTACTTTCGAAAGAACGCGGTGGCAGTCTAGATGCAGGGGACGTTTTTTTGAAAAAACCGTGTCGTCTAGACACACCCTGTTTTGCGTGCATAGGCACCGCTCATCCAGTGCTCCGGATCCGTCAGTATCTTCCCTGGCCTCCTTGTAACCCCTCTGCCAGCCCCTGGCTCATGCACAGCTTTTATCTCCAGATAGTTTTCATTTGCTTCCTAGTCATTGATGAGAACATTGAGCTGCATTAGACCTACAAGTGACCACTGCTAGAAACAGCCCCATTGGCTCACAGTGACCCCTTGACGTCAGCTGTCTGGGATCTGTGGGGTGACGTTTACACTACAAGGTTATTCCGAAATAAGTTATTTCAAACCAATAACTCCCAAAATAACTATTTTCGAAAGTACTGGTTGTCGTCTAGACACTCTTTTTTCGAAAGAGGCTTGCAGTCTAGACCTAGCCACAGCGTTTGATACAGTCACATGCAGGGCTGCGAAAAGCAAAAGAAATCTGAGGAGGTTCTGCTAGTACAGGGGTCCCCAACGTGCTGCCCGTGGGCACCATACTGCCCGCCGGGCCATTTCTGTTCACCCGCTGAGTGATCGGGGCTGGCCCCACACCTGGGCACACGGCACAGGGGTGGCGCCAGCCCCGGGTGCGCAGCGCATGGGCAGCCCTGCCCCCAGGCGTGCGGTGCATGGGCTGTGCCAGCCCAGGTGCCTGGCGTATGGGCAGCCCCACCCCTGGGCGTGCGGCACAGGAGCAGCGCCGGCCCCGGGAGTGCGGTGCATGGGTGGCGCCAGCACCAGACATGCGGCGTATGGGTGTCCCCGCCCCCGGGTGTCCGGCATCCCCAAAAAGTTGGGGACCGCTGTGCTAGTGGCTGGGGAGGGACCATCTCTTGCTACAGAGCTCACGTGCTCCACAAACCCGGTGCTATGGGGGCCTGATGGAATAGACAGTCAGTCTGTGTGGTTTCTGCTTTGCACAGACACTAAACGTTCTGGGGACCTTGCTCCAGGTAGGATGAGGGGTTTTTTTCTGCTATGATTGGCCAGAATGTCCCTCCTTGCTGATGGCCTCTGGCATTAAGGCAGCTGCATTTCAGTTGCTATGTGGATCCTTTGGGATGGCAGGTATTAGTATATGAACAATACATGACCGTTTTCCTTGGCCGTGACCTGTAATTTACTCAGCCCCACAGGGGCAAAACTCCCCTGGGAGTACGAACTGAGTCAAGCCCTCAGCAGCCAGCTGTGTGTTAGTGCCCAGACATTGTCACCTCCTCCCCTGGCATCTCAGGGCTCTGGCTGTTAACAGGGGGCTGTTGCCTGACTTGTATCTGTGGGGAAGTAGAAAGGTGCTGGAGCTCCCCTCTGGAACACTTTGAAGCATTTTTCAGCATGGGCCAGACGTCTTCTCCCCTGGCTTCATTGGCTGCACAGTGATGCCTGAAACTTATAAGAAAGAAATCAGCCAGAAGCAAACAGCCAGAGTGGGGCATTTCAGTCCGAGCATCTACTGTTCAGCCAACGCATACACTGAAAATGGTTTTGTCAGACAGCCTTAACTCAATACAATGTCACCAAAATCACCAATAGCATCCTATCCAGTGCTCCAATAGGCAGGGCATTCCACAGGCAAAACAGGCCGTGTGTGAACCATAATCGTCAGTGTTCTCTGTTCACAAGTACAGCCCGACTGAGTGTGTGTTGTGTAACAGTCAATAGAAATGCCTGGTTGACTTCATTCATGGGTGATTGTGTTCTTAATATACTTAATAATCTCATTTGGGCCTCCCTAGCTCTGCTAAGCATGGATTTATTACTCACTTTAATATCCCTTTTCAATTTTCATCACTTCCAATTTCTATCCCTGGCCGTCGATTCTCCCCAACATGGTTTATATTTCCTGCGTCCCATGCCCCCAGATGGCTTCCTGCACTTCGGGACTGAAGGAGTCTTTGGTTCAAAGCCCTCTAGGTTTTACTGTGGGGTTGCAGATTTTTAGCGGGCTAACAACCCCTTCTCAAAGAGCTGACACTTCGTGGTCTCATTATCCCATCCCATTTCCTCCCCCCTCCCCCCGATCAGTTTGGCGGATAATTTTCCTCTGCTTTGGGGCATGAGCCCTTGTGAAGCGTCTGGAGATATCACAGGTTGGGAATTGTTCCCTGGGTCTTTTGTTTTGTTCTTTTCTATCATATGCCAGCTCTTTGGCTGCTTGTCAGTCTGTCCACCTACAGCAGCCTCTAGAGTTGTCCCAACCAGAAAACCTCTCAGGGAAGTGCCTGGGCGTCATTGCTTGTAGTTCTCATAGTCCCTCTCGGAAACCCTCTTTCTGCCTGCTATGTCCTTTAGAGCAGGGGTGGGGAACACTTTTTGAGTTGGGGGGCCCTTGATCCACAGAAAAGTCACTCAGGCACTAGGGGCGGTGGGGAGTTCAGCAGGGGGCCTGGAAATGGCAGAGATGCTTAATGACTTCTTTGTTTGGGTCTTCACCAAGAAGTCTGATGTTGAAGGGATGTCTAACACAGTGAATGCTAGTGGGAAGGGGGTAGGTTTAGAAGATAAAATAAAAAAAGAACTAGTTAAAAATGACTTAGAGAAGTTAGATGCCTGCAAGTCACCAGGGCCTGATGACATGCACCCTAGAATACTCAAGGAGCTGATAGAGGAGGTATCTGAGCCTCTAGCTATCATCTTTGGAAAATCATGGAAGTCAGAAGAGATTCCAGAAGACTGGAAAAGGGCAAATCTAGTGCCCATCTATAAAAAGAGAAATAAGAACAACCAAGGAAACTACAGAACAGTCAGTTTAACTTCTGTGCCAGGGAAGATAACGGAGCAAGTAATTAAAGAATTCACCTGAAAACATCTGGAAGATAATAATGTGATAGGGAACAGCCAGCATGGATTTGTAAAGAACGGGTCATGTCAAACCAATCTGATGGCTTTTTAAAAATAGGATAACAAGTCTTGTGGATAAGGGAGAAGCGGTGGACATGGAATACCTAGACTTTAGTAAGGCGTTTGATATGGACTTGTATGACCTGCTTATCAATAAACTAGAGGAAAACAACCTAGATGGGGCTACTATAAGGTGGGTGCATAACTGGCTAGATAACCAAGCTCAGAGAGTAGTTATTAATGGTTCACAATCCTGCTGGAAAGGCATAAAAAGTGGGGTTCTACAGGGGGTCTTTTTTGGGACCGGTTCTGCTCTATATCTTCATCAACAATTTAGATATTGGCATAGAGAGTACGCTTATTAAGTTTGCAGATGATACCAAGTTGGAGGGGTGGCAAGTATTTTGGAGGATAGGACCATAATTCAAAATGATCTGGACAAACTAAAGAAATTATCTGAGGTAAACAGGATGAAGTTTAATAAGGACAAAGACACAGTACTCCACTTAGGAAGGAATAATCCATTTCACACATACAGAATGGGAAGCGACTGTCTAGGGAGGAGTCCTGCAGAAAGGGATCTAGGGGTCAGAGTGGACCACAAGCTGAATATGAGTCGACAGTGTGATGCTGTTGCAAAAAAAGCAAACATTCTGGGATGCATTCATAGGAGTGTTGTGAGCAAGACACGAGAAGTCATTCTTCCGCTCTACTCTGCGCTGATAAGGCCTCAGTTGGAGAATTGTGTCCAGTTCTAGGCACCACATTTCAAGAAAGATGTGGAGAAATTGGAGAAGGTCTAGAGAAAAGTGTCCCAAATCATTAAAGGTCTAGAAAACATGAGCTATGAGGGAAGACTGAAAGAACTGGGCTTGTTTAGTTTGGAAAGGAGACGCCTGAGCGGGGACATGATAGCAGTTTTCAAGTATCTAAAAGGGTATCTCAAGTAGGAGGGGAAAAAAATTCCTTGGCCTCTGAGGACAGGACAAGAAGCAAAGGGCTTAAACCGCAGCAAGGGAGGTTTAGATTGGTCATTAGGAAAAAGTTCCTAACTATCAGGGTGGTTAAACACTAGAATAAGTTGCCTAGGGAGGTTGTGGAATCTCCATCACTGGTGATACTTAAGAGCAGGGTAGCTAGACATCTAGCAGGGATGATATAGACTGTGCTTGGTCCTGCCATGAAGACAAGGGATTGCACTTGATGGCCTCTTGAGGTCCCTTCCAGTTCTAGTGTTCTATGATTCTATGGAAAGATACACTGGAAGGAACTGTATTTTCTTATTCCATATGTAAAGCCTATTGCAGAAGGGGTAAAAGAAATGCAAATAAAACATGCTACTTAATTAAAACCCTCTTAGAACTCCAGAAAGGAGCCACAATGGGTTGTGTTTTTGCCATGTCTTCTGGAAGCAGGACTTCAAAGTAAAAAGTAATCCGGACTTTGGAGGAAGTTAATTGTGTCCCTTTTGAAGACGGAGTCTCTGTGTTGCTGATCACTTTGGTCTGAAAGAAAGCCAGAAAAAGTCTGTGTAGAAGCAAATGATCTAACTAATAGAGGAAGGCGGCAATTGCCCATAATGAATATGCCTGCTCAGCAAACAAACTAGGCTCAAATTGTGTATGCACAGTGCTAAAATCTAAAAAGAGATACAAAAATAAATCTGTGATATGCATGACACCCTCACTTTAATTCACCCAAACGCCAAGAATGTGAATAAATTAAAACCTATGCAAACCTATGCAAAGATTTCAAAAGGGTATTAAACACACACTGTCCTCAAAGATAAATTGTCTGCATAAAAGGCCTAGTATAACAAGACACGTATAAACACCTACTTGTAAAAGATTGGACACTAATGGTACTGTTTAGCACTGGAATACATTTAATGTTAATAAATAACCCATAACAGTGAATATGATTCTCTTTTGGAAAAAAGAAAAACCTTTGAAGCATTCTAGAATGGTAATTGGGAAACACACCTCATGCTAGAGGGGACAAAAATCACTATAATAGTAAAGCTTTTCAGTTGCTACCTGGGAATAATTTTAAAGCTTTACACAGCAGAGAAACTATTACAAACCAGAAGGAAACTCAGGTATGTCACCTCATGAATTTAATAATTAAACAGTGAAATAATTCACCCTAAACCCTTAAAGGGCAGATGCCATTAAAACCTGGCCTGGCTTAAGAACAAAAACAGAGGTAAATATGGGGGTGATTTCAGGCAAAACAGAGAAATCAGCAAGGATATTTGTAAAAGAAAGGCATATTTGAAGCAATAAACTGTTACCCAAAAGGGGAAGGAAAATGTTCTTTTTGTCTTTCAGAATATTGTGAAAAGCTGGTAGCAGCTGAAGAGCAACCTAAAACACCCGGATCTACTGTTGCAACAAAGATTGGGTTTTCTGTTTGTGTTTGTTTTGTAGTGTTCAGTCTTATTGCTAGCATTGTCATGTATTGTGTTAAAAACAACACTGCATTAGGCAGAAAAAGAAGATTATGGTACACAAGGCTTGTCTAATGGTAAAAATGAAAGGAATAAACATAAAAAGTTAAAGCTCAAGGTTCAATTACTAAATTAAACTATGAATATGTGGAAACATTCGTTACTTAAAAAAATCAGCGTGAACTGGAACTTGTAATCAATTTCCAGCTTGCAAGCCCATCTAAATGCACTGGGGTGGTGTATAAAAGCAGAAGTTAGAAAAGGAAGGCAATTATAACACCTTCCCTAATTACTGCAAGGGGCAGTACAGAGAGTATGGCTTAATTAAAAATTATTAAAATTGTTTGGCAGCCAGGAGGAGTAGCCAGGAAAAGTAAAGAAACGGCTCCCCAAAAGTGTATTGGAAACCGTTTAGGGTAAAAATGGATTAAGATTTGGTGGTGCTGGTTAGAAATATTGGCCAACAAGCTAACTTGATACAAATAAAATACGAAATCGGGAAAGCCCATCAATTCATGCTTGTCAAATAAGGAACAAAACAACACTTCTTTTCTAAAGAAATGCCAGTTTGGCTCTAGCATGGTGAAAGAATTGATTGGCAGCAGTGACTATAAAACCAACTCCAAAAAATCTGTCCCTATCATTTGCCTGTAGAAAATAAATCATTAATTGACATTCAAATAATCTAGGAAGATATGCAAGAAAATTTGCCTTTATTAAAAAAAAAAAAGGTTATTGTGGAAAATATGTTACAGAAGGGGAGAAACAGCCAATGGCATGGTGGAAATGGGTCATCTTTATTTTAAATAAAAACCAAATGGTTCTATAAGTAACTGTGCATCCCAGTCTAAGGATGGGTATCTATCCACCGATATTAGTGGGAATCTAGGTAACAAAAAAATGTGTTCCGCTAATCATGTAGCATTACTAAGCTATGCTATTACAAAAAGAGCTGTCAAATTAGAACCTACGATATGGCAAAATATGATAATATAGTGGCTGTTCATGTTATTAATTTCGATTTATCATTAGAAGTTAAACCAAGCTATATAATTGGATTAATAAAAAATTGGCCAACTAACGAATACTGCTGGTGTTTTCTCATTCAAACAGTCAGTTTGGCAGTTTTACATCAAGGATGTAAAAACCTTAAAATCTCAAATGAAGCTAAACAAGTAAGTATTCATCAATGGGATGATATTTTTAGGGAATCGTCACCCACTTGTACGCAGTTCTAAATACAGCTTCCCATCCCGTCCTTGTTCTTTTGGCAATATCAGTTGTTATATCAGTTGTAATGTTAGTATCAGGTAAACTGTATGTGTCTGTTTCTGATGTCAAACAGAAAGAGATCAGAAGGATGCTTGTGACCCATCATGATCACTTAGTTGCTCTTAGGACTAATGGGAATACAGATTGTGTTATAAAGAAAAGATGATGAATGGTTAAAAGTTTGTTCTAACAGAAGCTTTGTAGTGGAAGTAGATTGCTACCTTACTAAGGCAATTGTATCCCTTTTCCCATGTGAAACCATTGTGTAGTTCCTGAGCAGAGGGAGTGAATGAGTGTGGAATGTGGGTGTTTGGAAAGAGATAACAACTTGAAGGTTCAGCAATTTCAGAGTCCAGATGGTCCAAGAAGCTGGAGGACTCAGGGGCACCAAGGTACCATCAACTGGGCTGCAGATGAGGCAAAGAACTAGGGGTCACCAAATGAAATCAATAGGTATCAGGTTTAAAACAAAAAAAGGAAGTTTTTCTTCACGCAATGCACAGTCAACCTGTGGAACTCCTTGCCAGAGGATGTTGTGAAGACCAGGACTTTAAGAGGGTTCAAAAAAGAACTAGATAAATTCATGGAGGTTAGGTCCATCAATGGCTATTGGCCAAGATGGGTAGGAATGGTTTTTCTAGCCTCTGTTTGTCAGAGGCTGGGAATGGGTGATGGGGGGATCACTTGATATTCCCTGTTCTGTTCACTCCCTCTGGGGTACCTGGCACTGGCCATTGTCAGCCGACAGGATACTGGGCAGGATGGACCTTGGGTCTGACCCAGTGTGACCATTCATATGTTCTTATGTTCTGATGACATTTATATGGCTTTGGAGTTCAGAGCAAGCACCCCTATACTGATAAGAGAGCCTTGGGATAACACTGGAAAGGAGGCACCAACATACTGATGTCAGATGAGAAAGAAGAACAACTTCCAGATACACAGATGTTAAATAGAATGGATGGTGATCGATTCAGAGCTAACAAAGCAAAATGTATAGACCCGAATGGGAGAAAAGTCCTATAAAAGATCGGGTGTCTAGTGTGAATCTCCAGGTCTCCTCTTGTCAAGATGGGCGCATTGGTCCAGACTGAAAGAAGCCCCCGCTCCTCCCCCTTAGATTTAACTTGCTTGGCCAGTTAGTTAGTGTGAGCAACAAATTGGTAACTTTAAGCAACAACAAGAGGGGTGTGTGTGTGTGTGTGTGTGTGTGTGTGTGTGTGTGTGTGTGTGTGTGTGTGTGTGAATATGCATATAACAAAATAATGTGTCATTTTGCTTTATTCACCTGAAAAAGATCATGTGAAATTCTTTCAAGTGTAACAATTGGCCTTCATAGGTTGATCATAACTCAGGGTATATCTATACAACAACACTATTTCGAAATAACTAGCACTAATCCGAAATCACTTAGTCTGTGACTACACTGCAGGAAGTTACTTCAAATAGTGTCAAAATACTGTCAAGCTGGAGGACTTCTTACTCCGAGCCCTGTAAACCCCATTGTACGAGGAGTAAGGGAGGTTGGAGGAAGAGTGCTCGACTTCGAAATAAGTGCTGTATAGACGCTCCCAATTTTGAAATAAGCTATTTTGAAATAAGATTGATAATTGACGTAGCTCAATTTGCCTGGCTTATTTTGAGTTAAGCCCTGCAGTGTAGACGCACCCTCACTTATCTGGTCACACACTGGAAAATATCAGTTTGACTATTCAATCTGTTTCAACCATGAGAACAGCCTCCAGTAGTTCATAGTGTGTGTTATATTAACGCTGTCTCTCCATCCAGGCATTTCTTCTGGGACCATCTCCTGAGAAGCTAGATACAGTCAAGAAGTCAGGGGAACGTAGGGGTGACACCGTTCTGCCTCAGAGCTGGACACCTTCTCTTCTCCTCATGGCAGATTCCAACACAAATAATTTCACCAACCCCTCCACCTTCATCCTGCTGGGCATTCCTGGCCTGGAGGCAGCTCATGTGTGGATCGCCATCTTGTTCTGTGTCATGTACATTGTAGCCATCTTGGGGAATGTCACTATCCTGTTCATTGTGAAGAGGGAGCCGAGCCTCCATAAGCCCATGTACTATTTCCTCTGCATGCTGGCCGTCACCGACCTGGTCCTATGCACCTCCATCCTTCCCAAGACATTGGCCATCTTCTGGTTCAATTCCAGGGAGATCGATTTCAGGGCCTGTCTCACCCAGATGCTCTTCATTCACTGCTCCTTGGCAACAGAGTCTGGGATATTCACGGCCATGGCTTTGGATCGCTACGTGGCCATTTGTGATCCCCTGAAACATTCCACCATCCTCACAAATGGCATGGTGGCCAAGATTGGCCTGGTTGTGCTGCTGCGTGGTGCCATCCTTGCATTGCTCTGTCCCTTACTGGCCAGGCAGTGGCCGTATTGCAGAACCAATGTCATCCTTCAGCCATATTGCTCACACATCGCCGTGGTGAAGCTGGCCTGCGCTGACATTCGTGTGAGTAGTTACTATGGCCTCTTCGTTCTATTCTGTGTAAATGGTCTGGATGTGATTTTTATTGTTGTGTCCTACACCCAGATCCTCAGGGCCATCTTCAGACTCCCCACAAAGGACGCCCGGCTCAAGACTTTTGGGACTTGCAGCGCCCACCTCTGTGCCATCTCAGCCTTTTATATCCCAGATCTCTTCTCCTCCCTCATGCACCGATTTGGCCAGAATGTGCCCCTGCATTTCAGTGTTCTCATTTCCAGCTTGGATTTCTTGATGCCCCCCATGCTAAACCCCATCATCTATGGAGTGAGGACCAAACAGATCCGGGACAGGCTGCTTCGGCTCTGTACTGAAAAACTGACCTAAAAATGTCCCTTGCTGCGCTGGCTCTGAGATTGAGCTCAGTGAAGAGGTGGTTGATGACATGGTGCTGGGCCTTCTTCCCTCCATAAGCAGACAGAGCAGAGGTCCATCTAGCGCAGAGTCCTATCTTCTGACAGTGGCCAGATGCCTCAGAGGGAGGGAACAGACCCAGAAATCATCAATGATCCCTCTCCTGTCATCCGTCTCTGATTGGGCACTCAGAGAGACATTTAACAATGTCCTGACCTTACTGTGCTCTGTCACCATGACAAATGGAAGAATTGGTCTTTGTACCACCATTAACTGGTGGGGTTGCCACCTTTTCATTTGCTGGTCCCTGGAGCTCTGACGTCCCTTCCCCTGCCCCATCTAGTTCCCCAAAGCCCCAAGCAAAGGTCCAAGCAAAGAACATGGCAAAACCCACCAGGCAATGGTGACAACAATATAATGAATGCTAACATCTCTGTGACAGGAATAACACCACAGAGTCACAACATGGGGGCATTTAATTTCACAAAGGGGAAGGACACTAAAATGAGGAAGCTGGTAGAAGAGTTATTAAAAGATTAATCCCGCCAAGGTGCATGGAAACTTCTTAAAGACCCCATAGTATAGGCCCATAATAAAGATGTACACCATCCCAATTGACATAGTAAGAGAACCATGTAGCTGAACAAGAAAGCAAAATAAGCAGTGAGAGTCAAAAATGCACCCTTGAAAGAATGGATATTAAAATCTAATGAGGAAAATGGAAAGAAGCAGAAACCCTGGCAAATGAATGATGAAAATAACACTAGGAAGGCCAAAAGAGAATGTGAAGAGCATCTAGCCAAAGACTGAAAATGTTACCAGGAGAAGGAACCACACGAAAGAACCGTCATGGACTCTCTAAGAGCAATGGTGTGCTGAGAAGAATATTGCCTGGAGAGGAGAGACAGAGCTATTTCCTAGAGCCCAGGGAGTAGAATGGATATGCTAAAGTGGGCAGAAGACACTTATTCCTCCTTGGAGAAGGATGGTCCTTGATGAAAGCCTTAGCTTTTGATATGGCTGTGCCTGTCCCCCCAACCTATTTGTGAAAATTGGGTTATACGTATAAACAGGGCTCGACAAATAATGCAATCTACTTGCCCGTGGTGAGTAAATTGCAACCCGGAAGAGCCGGGTTCGGGCGATCTGCGTATGCGCAGAATGATCTGCACATGCGCAGATCGCCGGACAGCGCGGCTGGCAAGCGGGGCTCACCGCGGTTCAGCGAGCCCTGCATATAAATATGCATAACTTAGAGATGTTTTCGAGAAAACAACGCATGTAATCTATCAGTTTTAATGGTAAAGTCTGCTGCATCTGAATATCCTAATTTGGTGCATGTATAATTCGTTTATGTAAAGTAAAAAAATATGAACTGTGCAACTGTTTATCCTTTGGAATGTGCTAACGAGAGCCTTTACTGATGTTTTGGAAGCCTTAATGACTGGGTGCTCAACTCAACAACTCGTAAACAGCCTTGTTTCTCCAGTAAGTCCAAAGGCGATTGGACCAGCAAGACATCTGACCGTACCACCTGATAGTTGGATTCCAACATGGACAGTTGGTGTCCCCCATGAGGAAGGGGGTGGGGCAGTATGCTGAGTGAGCCCCAGCCTCCCCGGAGCAGTGTGGGAGGGGAAGAGAGGTGATGGAGTGTGTATGTGCGGTGCGGCTTCACCTCCTCCCTGGAGCACCAGGGGAGAAGAGAAGGCCACATGATTCCAGCCATGCTGTCCCAGAGCACAGGCATTCTGGGGGCGGAGTGTGGATGTGACTGTGCCCGGGGGAGTTGGGAAAGCAAAGCCTTCATTCCATTTTGATCCAAGTCATTGTCCATGGAAAGGAGAATGGAGATCAAAAGATTCTCACCCTGGGAGGAAGACTATTTAAGCAAGGGGAAGTTATCAGGTCTTATGTCTTCAGCTGGCTTGGGCAACGGCCTGGCACACGAGAATACAAAGGGCATTCCAAGACGGGCTGCAGGCCTGTTAAACTTGCAGAAAGTTCTGTTACTGGTTGTATGTGATGTTTTCAATGAACATTAGGATGTGTCTATAGAGTATGAAGAAGTGGAATTGGGAAAATAAATATATGCAATGCTCTTTTATTTGTTGTTCATTGGAGGTTTTGTATTTAAAAAGATGCACGCTCTAAGGGTACATCTGGATTACATGCCTCTGCTGACAGAGGCATGTAAAATAGGTTACCCGACATAGTCAATGAAGCGGGGATTTAAATATCCCCGGCTTCATTAAAATAAAAATGGCCACCACTCTGTGCCGGCTCAGCTGATCGTTGGCACAATGCGCGAGTCAAGACGCGGATTGGTTGACAAGGGAAGCCTTTGTCGACCGTGCCTGTAAACCTTGTTTCACAAGGCATAAGGGAGTGGTTGACAAAGGCTTCCCCTGTTGACCGATCCACGTCTTGACTCGCTTACGTATGTGCTGATTGATGCCATAAAAGGAGAGTATCTGAGTGTCTTCTAAAGCCAAGTGAATGAGGAGGTCCCGAGGGAGTAACACACAGGGGTCAGGTACTATAGTCCCACCAGTATTCATAGCAGGTATGACGGCGCGTTTGGGTTCTCTCGTCTCCTGCACCCCCGTAATGGCATGAACAGACTCCACCAGCCAGTAGAATAGAGGGAGTTTATTGCTTCTCCAGGATACAGCACAGCATAGATGCAATCAAATTACAGGGCCAGGCCAGGGATGCCTCAGCCCCCCTTGAGATAGGGTAGGGGGACTGGGCCCTCAAATCCCAGCCCCTGGCTTGGCTGCTTCCTCCATGATACCCAGACAGCAACTCCCTTCCTCACTTCTAGCCCTGCCCCCCAGCTGGGGGCGGCATTCCCCCTTCCTTTGTGTCTCTCCCTGGGGGTAGCTGGTCAGACAGGTTACAAAGCCCTTTTTGCATACTGACTCAGCATCTGTCCTGCTGGGCCGTGCTGCAGATAGCAGACAGCAGCCAGTGGAGGCCCCTCACAGCCCACTGCCCAGCACAGCAACCAGCAAGGTACCCCCACTACGTCACAGCAGGCACAGAGCAGCTGGTCCCAAGGAGACCGAAACCAATGGGGCAAAGCCAACCCTGATAAGAATCCCTCAGACTGACCTGACATTACCTGACAACAGGTAAATTGTAAATATGAGTAACCAGGCACCAGTTTCAGAAGGTCCTCTGCAAGGGAGAATGTAGGGGGACTGCTGGCCCCTAACTAAAACACAGTGATGATTTTTAATTGGCCTTTCCCTGCACTAAAAGGAAGGGGAAGGTCAATGGGAAACCAGGAGGCTCTATGGGCAATGGAGAAAGGTGAGCTCTGCCAGTCAGTCTGATTGACAGGCTGGCATCCAATGAGGGAGTCCGTAGGTGAGTGGTTCTGGGTGAGCTGGGGCTGCCTGGGCCAGAGTAGGGAAGAACTAAGGGGAGAGCAGGGCCAGGGCTGAGCGGGGAGCAGAGCCGGGGGGCAGGGGAGCAGCCCAGGGAGCAGAGCTGGGGGCAGCGCTAACCAGAGGGACCAGGGAAGCAGCCCAAGGAGCTGGAGGCAGAGCAGCAGCAGGGCTGGGGCTGGGTCGAGATGCAATGAGCAGCTGGGCAGAGCAAGGGGAAACTGGGCCCCACTTTGACACCCCACCAGCACTAGGCCTTGCAGGCTGGATATAGAGGGGGATCCCATAGGGACAGCTGGCCCTGGGAAGAAAGGCCCTGACACTCACGTGGCCCCTGCCAGAGCCCCAAGGCATCCCTGCAGCATGGCCCAGGGCTGAGCAGGGGCTGGGACATGTGAGGGCCTGACTCTGAGCTGCCCTGACATCCCAGTGCCTGCCCGAGGCAGGTACCACCCCCAACCCAAACCCTGTGCCTCTCCTCCTCCCTCCCAGGTTCTTTCCCCAGTTACATGTAACCCAATTACAAAATAGAGGATCTTGTTTCAAAAACAAAAGGTCTGCTTTATTGTATCGATGTGGGAAGAGGGGGGAAGGTGGGAAGGAGAGCAGGGGAAGGGAGGGGCCTGGGAAGGAAGACACAGAGGGGCAATGCATAGGCCCCTTGAGGGGACACCCCGGGGAGAGTGTCACGTGTGACACTCTCCCTCAGGGCCTCTTGGATGCGCACAGCTCCCTGATGAGCCTGCCAGCTGGAGGCCGTGTGTGGCTACTCAAAGGTCCTGCCCAAATGCTCGGCCTCCACTCCCACCCAGGCAGGAACGTCTCCCCCTTGTTCTCAAATATATTGGGAGGGACACAACAGGCTGCCACCACTTGGGGGGACATTCCACTCAACCTGGTTGAGCAGAACATCCCTTTCAGATGCCCGAAGGTGCCCCCCACCACCCAGCAGGCCCTGCCAAGCTTGGTGTTAAAACGTTCCTTGCTTTGGTCAAGGTGTCCCGTGTAGGGCTTCATCAGCCAGATAGGCTGTGTCCCCCACTCTCTGCATATCCAACCTTGATGGTGCAGTCAGGGAAAAAAGTGCCATCGTGCATCTTCTCATAGAGGCTGGAGTTTCAGAACAGACAAGCATCATGCGCCTTCCCTGGCCACCCAACGCTGATGCTCGTGAACCGGCCTCGTTGGAGCATGAGGGCCTGAAGCACAATTGAAAAGTACCCCTTGTGGCTGGTGTATTCGGGGTCCTGGTGGTTGGGGGTCAGGATGGGGATATGAGTGTCATCAATGCCCCCCTCACAGTTGAGGAAATCCATGGCGGCAATTCCAGCAACGATGGGTCCAAGTCACCCAGGAGGATGACCCGGCGTAACAGAATGGTGTTGATGGCTCTCACCACCTGTAGAAGGAGACAAACAGAACGACAGGTTTTCCAGAGTCCTTGGGAAGTCCCTGAGGCCAACCACCCTCCCAATCAGATACACCAGGACCAACCCCCGACTCATCCCATCCCCCGGAAGAGATTTGTGACGATGGAACTGAAAACCTTTCCAGGGAGGGAGCCTCCACCACTCCCCCCATTTCCCCAGGGAACCCCAATCCAGCAGTTCACCACCTTCCTGGAGGAATAGCATGAGCGTGCCATGCCTGCATGACCATGGCCCAGTGGTTGATCTCCTCATGCCAAATTGGTTCCTGATGGAGAGGTAGCTGTTGGGCATGGCGAGCTTCCAGATAGCGATGGTGACCCGCTTCTAGAGAGGGATGGCGGGAGAGGCCCATTGCCTAAGGGCAGGGGCAAACCACTGGCAGAGCTCCATGAGGGATTCTTTCCACATGTGGAAGTTCTGGAGCTACTGCTGGTTGTCCCACTACTCCATGACGATCCGGTCCCACCAGTCAGAACTGGTGTCCCGTTGCCAGAAGCGGCAATGCACGGTATGCAGGGAAGGATGGGAAGGGTCAGGCTGCATGAGCAGCCCATGGAGACAGAAGAGGCGGTGCACTGCAATGAGCTGCAGGTCCTGTTCCTCCAGAGCCCTGAGAGTAGCAACTGCAACAGGAGTGTGGCGTGGGGTCTAAGAGCCATCGACTGCTTGGAGGCAGGTCCAGCTTCATGGCTGGAGTGCTGTGGTGCCCGCAAGGGCAATCAGAGCAGGCAGTGAAAAGGCTTTGCTGTCCCTCCAGGAGGCAGGCAAAGGAGAAAAGGCTGAGTCACGGCTGTACAAGCGGGTCCCTTTAAGTTCGAACCTCCGAGAGACTCAGGAAGCAGCTCCAGGAAGTGACTGCTCTCCCGATACCCTACCTGAAGTGCTTCCGGATGGCCTTAACTATGATTCAGTCTCCTGTGAGCGTGGACACTCTATTTCGAAATTGCTCAGCACCATTTCGAAGGGCATTTGCTATGTAGACGCGCTATTTCAAAATAAGCTATTTTGGAGTTTCTATTCCAAAATAGCTTATACCAAAATAAGCATGCAGTATAGACGGACCCTTAGGGACAGTCCATGTGCCTGCAGAAAGTGGTTTCAACTCCCCAAACTCATCTGTCTCCAGATCTCTGTGTTCACTCTCTACATGTCCTGCCTGGGCATTTACAGGGTATTATCCCTAGTTTTCTTAGTAGTCAACAATATTTTTACCATATTAACAAATGCACAGAGCAGCCAGTTCCTCTGACTCAGCTCACGTCCCAAGAGTTCTCCTCTCTCTTTGAGAAGGGCCCTTCATTGCTGTTTACTCCTGAAGCTGGAAAATAGCCCAGACATGGAAATAATCACTGGAGAGTCACTAGCTAGAAAGTTTTTGTTCTCCAGCCTGTTTGTATCCAGATGCTGCTTCTCCCCTAGAGGCTGAATGAACCCCACTGGGATTGCCCAGAGCTGTGTTATAAATGGTGCACAGCCCCGTGCTGGCTCTCAGCGTGGGATGCTGCTGCAGATGCTGGGCTCAGAGAGGTGCGGGACCCGGCTGCCTGAGGGGGATTCCCAGGGAAGACACGTCCCTCTCTGCACTCACAAGTACCCGTCTCTTCGTGAGGAGCTCCCCTGCTCCACAACCCCAGTGCAATGTGGGCATGATGAGATAGAGTAAGTTAGTGTCCATTCTGCTTTGCACATGTACTAAACCATCTAGGGCTCTTGCCCCAAGGAGTTTTAGTCCAGTGTCATTGCTCAAAATACCCCTTTCTTCTGATGGCCTCTAGCCCCAAGGCAGCCGCATCTCACTGGCAAAGTGGATCCTGTCAGATGAAAGGTGTTGTTAGATGGAGAATACAAGACAATACAGGACAGGTTTGTTGGAGGATGGTGATCTAAGCCCTGACGCAAGTGGGGAAGTGGGATACCGGGAAGAAACACAGAAGAAGGAGCAACAAAGCAGGATCCCTGATTCGTATGGAGAAAGTAGGGCAATCAGCTATTTATCTAAAGTGTTTGTATACGAACACCAAAAGCCTGGGAAACAGACAGGAAGAATTAGAAACCCTGTCACAGTCTACGAAATATGAGGTGATTGGAATAACAGAGACATGGTGGGATGACTCGCATGACTGGAGCACTGTCATGGAAGGGTATAAACTATTCAGGAAAAACAGGCAGGGAGAAAAGGAGGAGGAGTTGCGCTGTATGTAAGAGAGCAGTAGGACTGCTCAGAGCTCCTGTTTATAGAAGGGCAGAAGCCTGTTGAGATCTATGGGTTCAGATTAGAAGTGGGAGCAACAGGGGTGATGTTGCGGTCAGTGTCTGCTATAGACCAGATCAGGGGGGTGAGGCAGATGAGGCTTTCTTCAGACAACTAAGAGAAACTTCCAGATCTCAGGCCCTGGTTCTCACCCTGACATCTATTGAGAGACCAATACAACAGTATACAGACAATCCAGGAAGTTTCGGGAGATGGACCTGGACAGCAGTCATCATGAGATGGTCGATTTCGGGATCCGGACCAAAGGAAGAAAGGGGAAAAGCAAAATACACACCCTGGACTTCAGAAAAGCAGACTGTGACTCCCTCAGAGAACTGATGGGCAGGATCCCCTGGGATGCTAATGTGACGGGGAAAGGAGTTCAGGAGAACTGGCTCTGTTTTAAAGAAGCCTTATTGAAGGCACAGAAAGAAGCCATCCCGGTGTGCCGTAAAAAAAAGCAAATATGGCAGGTGACCAGATTGGCTTCCCAGGGAAATCCTTGGTGAGCTTAAACACAAAAAGGAAGCTAACAAGAAATGGAAACTTGGACAGATGACTAGAGAGGAGTATAACTATATTGCTCAAGAATTCAGGGGAGTTATCAGGAAGATGAAAGCGCAATTGGAATTGCAGCTGGCAAGGGATGTGAAGGGGAACAAGAAACATTTCTACAGCATGTTAGCAATAAGAGGGTGATCAGGGAGGGTGTGGGGCCCTTACTAGATGAGGAAGGTAACCTAGTGACAGATGACATGGGAAAAGCTGAAGTACTCAATGCTTTCTTTGCCTCTGTCTTCACAGACAAGGTCAGCTCCCAGACTAATGCACTAGACAACGCAGTAGGGGAAGGAGGTGGGCAGCCCTTGGAGGGGAAAGAACAAGTTGGGAACTATTTAGAAAAGCTAAACATACACAAATCCATGGGTGCGGATTTAATGCATCCGAGGGTACTAAGGGAGTTGGCAAATGTCATTGTGGAGCCTTTGGCCATTATCTTTGAAAACTTGTGGAGATCGGGAGAGATCCCGGATGATTGGGAAAAGGAAAATGTAGTGCCCAGCTTTAAAAAGGAAAAGAAGGACGATCCAGGGAACTACAAACCGGTCAGCCTTACCTCAGTCCCAGGAAAAATCTTTGGGGGGATCCTCAAGGAATCCATTTTGAAGCTCTTGGAAAAGGGGAAAGTGATCAGGAATAATCAACACGGATTCACAAAGGGTAAGTCATGCCTGACCAATCTCATTAGCTTCTATGATGAGGTAACTGGCTCTGTGGACATGGGAAGTCAGTGGATGTGATAGACCTTGACTTTAGCAAGGCTTTTGATACTGTCTCCCACAATATTCTTGCCAGCAAGCTAAGGGAATATGGATTGGATACATGGACTGTAAGATGAATAGAAAGCTGGCTAGACTGTCAGGCCCAACGGGTAGTGATCAAAGGCTCGATGTCCGGTTGGTGGTTGGTTTCAAGCAGAGTGCCCCAAGAATCAGATTCATGGCCACTTTTGTTCAACATCTTTATTAAAGGCCTAGATAAGGGGCTGGATTGCACCCTCAGCAAGGCTGTAGATGACACTAAGTTAGGGGGAGAGGTAGCTACACTGGAAGGTAGGGATAGGGTCCAGAGTGACCTAGACAAATGGGAGGAATGGACCAAAAGAAATATAATGCGGTTCAACAAGGACGGAAGAATCCCAAGCATTGTTACAGGCTGGGGACCGACTGGCTAAGTAGCAGCTCAGCAGAAAAGGCCCTGGGGATTCCAGTGGATGAGAAGCTGGATATGAGTCACCAGTGTGCCCTTGTAGCCAGGAAGGCTAATGGCGTATTAGGGTGCATTAGGAGGAGCATTGCCAGCAGATCTAGAGAAGTGATGATTCCCCTTTAGTCTGCACTAGTGAGGTCACACCTGGAGCATTGGCTCTGGTTCTGGCCCCCCATTACAGAAAGGATGTGGACACAGTGGAGAGGGTCCAGCGGAGGGCAAAAAAATGATAAGGGGGTTGGAACACATGACCTATGAGGAGAGGCTGAGGGATTTGGGCTTATTTAGTCTGCAGAAGAGAAGAGTGAGGGGGATTTGAGAGCAGCCTTCAACTTCCTGAAGAGGGTTCCAAAGAGGAGGGAGAGAGGCTGTTCTCAGTGGGGGCAGATGGCAGAACAAGGAGCAATGGGCTCAAGTTGCAATATGGGAGGTCTATGTTGGATATTAGCAAAAACTGTTTCCCTAGGCGGGTGGTGAAGCACTGGGCTGGGTTCCCTAGGAGGGGGTGGTTTAATCTCCATCCCTAGAGGTATTTAAGTCCTGGCTTGACCAAGCCCTGGCTGGGATGATTTAGTTGGGATTGGCCCTGCTTTGGGCAGGGGGCTGGACTCAATGTCTCCTGAGGTCTCTTCCAACCCAAGGATTGTATGACAATATTCTCTGGCCATGGCTCCAAGTTGACACAGACCCCATGGAGGGAAAACTCCCCTGAGAGCATGAACTGAGTCAAGCCACCAGCACTGAGCTATGCGTTACTGTCCAGACTCTGTCACCTCCTCGCCTCACATCTGAGAGCTCTGGCTGTTATCACAGGGCAGTTACGTCCCTTTTATCTGCTGGGAAGGAGAACTGCTGCTCAGCCAGTCCCTCCCCAGCCACCAGCAAGGCCTGGCATTCGTTTGTCCTCAGTGAAGGGCTCTGCACCTGGCCTTCTGGAACCTTCTCAGATTTCTTTTGCCTGAAGCCTGCATGTGAGTGTATCTAACACCGTGTGTGCACGGGCCCCGCTCAGCCAACGCTCCGGCTCCATTCTTGTGCCCTGGCCTCCTCCTTCTAACACTTCTGCCGGCCTTTGGCTCAGGCACAGATTTTATCTCCAGATATTTTCCATCTGTTTCCTCCTCATGGATGGAAATATCTAATCTCATGAGGGCCTGCAAGTGATCTCTGTAGGACCACGCTAAGAACAGTCCGAAAGCCCCATTGGCTGGCAAGGGCCCATGAGCATTGGCTATCTGGTATCTGGGGGTACAGTTAGACTACAAGTTTTTTATCAGGTAGCCAGGTAGCAGTCAGCCAATAGAAATGCAGATGGGGATTTCAAACTAAGACAAAGGAATTTTGGGGTTTTCCCTCCTTCGTCTCTGTTCAGTTGCTCTCCAGGCATAGAGGGGGACAGACAACATGTCTCTCTCCAAAAAAGGACTCTTCACTATCTGTAAGTAGGGCAAAGTCTAGATAAATCTGTTTTATTTTTTTAATGGTTTGGGAATGGGAATCTGATGTCTGTGCATTTAGAAATGGGTTTTCCTCTCTTTTGTAACTAAGTTTTGTTCCCTTTGGGAAAATTTCCCATGGGTTTATTAATTGGTGGCTCTTACCATCTAGCCACTCCAACTATGCTTCTTACAGGAGTATTGTTGTGATAATAAAAGGTCTTTCTTTTTATTAACCTGGTATTGGTTCAGTTTTGTGTCCTGGAAAATCTGTCTGTGGGATCTGCATGCCTCTTACTAGGGGATAGCAGCGACAGACTGCAGTTTGTATTTTCTCTTTCTTTTTCAAGCTCTTTGGGGAAAAGAGGTTGGGGTGCTCTAGGGTTGGTTTCAAGTGTCCTCCTCTGTTTGTGGGTTCAAAAGCACTTGATGGTGGAAGCAGATTTTTATCCCCAAAATCTAGGTTTCTAGGTTCGGTGAAGTTTTATACCAAAGCCTGGAAAGAGAAGGTTTTGGGGTACTTTTGCGGGCACCCATTTTTGCATTCATCGTGCCAGAGTTGGGAATCAGCCTTGACAGCACCTGAACAGTGTTCATGTTGAGCACAGTTCTGCATCACTAGCTGTTTCCATTGAACGGCCACCAATGACGCCCAGGGCTTTCTCTGAGGGGTGTTCTGGTTGGGGCGTTCTCCCCGGTATGTGTCTTGGTTTGTTATTTCCCCACTCTCTGACTTTTAGAAAGTGGGTGAATTGGGAACTTACCACAGCAGGCACATTAAGGAACAAAGGCATTAAGGAGCAACGATGTATAACGAGTATCCACCCTTGTGTTTCCTCCTGATACCTAGTCATGTTTCCTGCATCACAACAAATTGGCACTATTGATATATGGAGAAAAATAAAATGTGCAAAGAGCATTAGGAGGTTGTTCATACTTCACTTCTCTGAATGAATAGTCAAAATGTCATTGTTCAGTGTGTGAAGAGTGACCAATACGCTCCACCCATGAGAACAGTTCCCAGCAGTGCATGTCGTGTCTCATACGAACATTGTCTCTCCATCCAGGCATTTGAACTGAGACCATCGCCTGAGACCCTGGGTCCATACAAGACATCAGAGGAATATTCCTGTGACACTATTCTGCATCCAAATTGGACACTTTCTCCCTTTCTCCATGTCAGATTCCAGCAGAAACAACTTCACCAACCCCTCCACCTTCATCCTGCTGGGCATTCCTGGCCTGGAGACAGCCCATGTCTGGATCTCCATCCCCTTCTGCACCATGTACATCATAGCCCTCTTGGGGAACTTCACCATCCTCTTCATTGTGAAGATGGAGTCGACCCTCCACGAGCCCATGTACTATTTCCTCTGCATGGTGGCCATCAGTGACTTGGTCCTCTCCACGTCCATCCTGCCCAAAATGCTGAGTGTCTTCTGGTTCAATTCCAGGGACATCGATTTCAGTGCCTGCCTCACCCAGATGTTCTTCCTTCACTGTTTCATAGTGGTGGAGTCTGGGATCTTCGTGGCCATGGCTTTTGATCGCTATGTGGCCATCTGTGATCCCCTGAGATATTCCACCATCCTGACAACCCCCGTGGTGGCCAAGATTGGCCTGGCTGTGCTGTTGCGTGGTGCCATGCTTGTACTGCCTTGTCCTCTCCTGGCAAGACAGTGGCCCTACTGCAGAACCAACATCATTCCTGAGCTTTACTGCTCACACATCGCCGTGGTGAAGCTGGCCTGTGCTGATATTCGTGTCAGCAGTTACTACGGCCTCTTTCTGCTATTCTGTGTGTTGGGTCTGGATGGGATTTTTATCACTCTGTCCTATACCCAGATCCTCAGGGCCATTTTCAGACTCCCCACAAAGGATGCCCGGCTCAAGACTTTTGGGACCTGTGGATCCCACCTCTGTGCCATCTTGGCCTTATACGTGCCTGGTCTTTTCCTCTCCCTCACAAACCGCTTTGGCCAGAACGTGCCCCTGCATTTCCAAGTTCTCATTTCCAACTTGTACCGCTTGACTACCCCTATGCTAAACCCCATCATCTATGGGGTGCGGACCAAACAGATCCGGGACAGGCTGCTCCAGCTCTTTGCTCAAAAAGGGATCTAAAGTTCCCACCGTTGCTCTTGTGAGACCCAAGAAAAGCAGGTCAGTGACGTGGTGCTGGGCCCTCTTCTCTGAATTTCTGACTAGAGAGTGAAAATGACATTAAACCTTTCCTTGTCATACCATGCTGTGTCAGTGGGACAAACTGAGCAATCTGTCTGTGTTCAGCTCATTAACTAATGGGGTTTCTCAATTTCTCATTGCTAGAAACTTGAGCACTGAAGCCTCTTTCTCTGCCCCATTTGTTCTCACAATTCTCTGTCCCCTTCATCACCTCTTTGGCCTCAAAGTTTTTGCCTTTGTTCATACTCTATTCCCAAACCTCAACCCTCTTGCTCATTCCTCGCTTCCTGAACCCTAATCACCCACTGGATCGTCTCCCTCTCCCTCTCCTGCCAACTTGATTCCACTTGGATGTTGAAGGTTGGGAGTGGTGTTTTGTTGCAGGAAGGCAAAAGCTATGAAAGAAGAGATCATTGTGTGATTTTCTGTTTCATTTTTCTGGTATCCGTAGCAGGGACAGTCCCTGAAGTGGGTGTGGACTGGGAGTCCTTTGGCCTGAGCCAGGTTTCAAGGGGACAGGGCAAGTGATCAGCTTTGAAGCCAGGAGGACAACAGCTGAGAGAGGCAGAAGGAGAAGCAAGGAAGGAGAATGTCACATTGGAGCAGCTGGGACACTCCTTCGAGATGGTGTCATGGGATCCTCACATGCTGAGGCTACTTCTCCAGGGGAGGCATCTCTCCCTAGTATAAAAAAAACAGTTAATGGGGGATTCAATCATCAGAAACTTAGGGTACGTCTACACTAGCCTCCTAGATCGATCTAGGGAGGCTAATGAGGGCGACCAAAATTGCAAATAAAGCCTGGGATTTAAATATCCCGCGCTTGATTTGCATGTTCCTGGCCGGTCGCCATTTTAGAAATTGACTAGCCCGAAATAACTGCCCGTCTTCACGCAGCAGTGAAACGGGATTCCGATTTAAAGCCCCTAAATCAAATTAGCTGGTAAACCTCATTGCAGGAGGAATACCAGCTAATTCGAGTTAGGGCTTTAAATTGAATCCCGTTTCACTGCCTCATGTAGACGCGGGCAGTTATTTCGGGCTAGTCAATTTCTAAAATGGCAACCGGCCAGGAACATGCAAATAAAGCGCGGGATATTTAAATCCCAGGCTTGATTTTCAATTTTGGTCGCCCTCATTAGCCTCCCTAGATCGATCTAGGGGGCTAGCATAGACGTACCCTTATATAGCTGGGTTTGTGATGACTTGTAGAACCGCTGGTGAGTTGTGTGCCAAGTGTAAAGACTGTGGAGCTCTTGAGACATCTAGATAGACTTATGTATATTACTAGGGAAGAGCTGGTGGTCATGGTACATGCAGATACCAATTACATGGGGAAGGCCAAATTTAGGCTGCTAGGTAAGACACTGATGTCCAGGATCTCCATAGCAGTATTCTCAGAAACGCTTCCACTCAAAAACACAGGGGTAGTGAGACAACAGAAGTGTAGGGTCTCAAGATGTGTATTAGATGATTGTGTAGGGAAGAGGAGGTTAGATTCATTAGGAACTTGGGAATCATTTGGGAAAGGAAAAGTATATGCAGGAAGAATGGGCTCCACCCAAAACTAAATAGGACAAGATTGCTGGCACTTAAAATGAATAAGGTCCTGGAGCAGTTTGTAGAGTAAGGGCTGGGGGAAACCAAAAGAATCTATTAATGAAGATTCTTTATGTCTTAATAAGAAGGTGAGGATGGAACAATGGAGTCAGGATTTGACCAGAAACAAACAAATGGAAAAGAAACGAAGGTGAGGGGTAAGGTAGATACACCGGAGGGCAGGGATCGGGTCCAGAGTAATCTGCACACGTTGGAGGGTTGGGCCAAAAGAAATCTGATGAGGTTCAACAAGGAGAAGTGCAGAGTCCTACACTTAGGACCGAAGAATGCCAGGCACAGCTAGAGGCTGGGGACCAACTGGCTAAGCAGCAGTTCTCCATAAAAGGACCCGGGAATTACAGTGGCCTAGAGCACTTACCCAGCATTGCTCACTTCCTGACCTGTGATAATTTTCTTTAATAAAAGAAAATTGTATAAGCTTTATTGAGATGATGATTGTGCAGGGCAGGGAGGTAGGTGGTGTGTGTGGGGACGGCTGAGGGCAGAGGCTGGGGGTGAAGGAGTTAGAGCGGGCTGTTGTAAGCCATGGGAGGGCTCAGGGGAGGGAGCGGGGGACTCAGGGCATGGGGTGGGTGTGCAGGACTGAAAGTAGGGAGCTGGGAGGTCAGGGGGATGGAGGGCTCAGGGCAGGTGGCTGTGGGGG
>CM057845.1:315923056-315933362 GCA_030068395.1 Apalone spinifera
TAGGCCAGGCCTTCCCCCTCGTGAGTCACACAGGGGAAGGCTGACCAGATGCAAACAGGAGAGGAATTGAGGGAACAAAGGGTCAGGCACTTAGTCCCAACTGCCACAGCAGCTGAAACTGAAACTGCAGTCACCTGAAATCAGATTCAGAATTCAAACAAACAAACAAAAATTCAAACAGTCGAGCAAACTCACTCACACCAAAAGCGAGTACTCTCACCAAGTAGCCTGTTCAGCGGCGGGATCTCTAGCGGTCCCTCTCAAACTCCCTTGTCTTGCGCAAGAGCCTCTTCTGCGAAAATGGCGGTGCATTAGTTATGCAAATGGGGCTCGGCGATATTCCACGCTGAGCCTCATTTGCATAGCTCTGGCGCAAGATCATGTCAGTCTAGACACAGCCAGGCTGTGCTGTGAGAAGAGAGTTGGGGTTAGAACCAAAGCAGTCACGAAAGTGAATGGAGAGCCCTGTGCTCCCGTCTGTGTGTCCGGTGCAGCCACCGTGTAACGGTCATTCCTGCTAGCCCCAATCTAGCTCCCCCGGACATGTGCTCTGCTCTTTAAGGTCCAGGGCATTCTGGAACTATCAGGGCAGGGCTGTGCATTGCACCCGCCTAGCACCCACCTAGCAGCTTTTGTTACCACTTCTAAAAAAACGAGTAGTCCTGTGACACTTTAAAGACTGACAAATACATCTGAGTGTGACCTTCTGTGGACAAAACCCACTTCCTCAGATGACGGAATCCAAGGTATTTATATCAGTGCAAGCAGTTCCCTGTCAGTTGTAGGGTCTGCGTTCATGAAACTAATTAAGCAGTCTGGATGTGTCCCATTCATAGTTTGGATGTGAAAATGTGAAACTGAAGGGCAGGGGAAATTTCCTTTGTAGCGTGTGAACCAGTTCATGTCTCTATTCCAGACCAGGTTGAGAGTATCACATTTGTAAACATATTCCAGTTCAGCCGTGTGTCTTTGTAACTGGGTGGTTAAACCCCTTGGCTATGTCGACACGGCAGGCTTTTTGCACAAGCACAGCCTTTTTTGCGCAAGTACATAAGAACATAAGAATGGCCGTACCGGGTCAGACCAAAGGTCCATCTAGCCCAGTATCCTGTCTGCCAACAGTGGCCAGCACCAGGTGCCCCGGAGGGGGTGGACTGAAGACAATGATCAAGCAATTTGTCTCCTGCCATCCCTCTCCAGCCTCTGACAAACAGAGGCCAGGGACACCATTTCATCCCCTGGCTAATAGCCTTTTATGGACCTAACCGCCATGAAATTATCTAGCTTCTCTTTAAACTCTATTATAATCCTAGCCTTCACAGCCTCCTCTGGCAAGGAGTTCCACAGGTTGACTACACGCTGTGTGAAGAAGAACTTTCTTTTATTAGTTTTAAACCTGCTACCCATTAAAGTAAGGCGGCGGAACAGCAGTCTCCTTGCGCAAGAGTTATTCCTCTCCCCACGAGGTATAAGCCCTCTTGAGCAAGAAATCTTGCCCCAGAAGGCAGTGTGGATGAGCAACAGGGATTTCTTGCTCAAGAAACCCCTATGGCTATAATGGCCATCAGAGCTTTCTTGCCCAAGAGAGTGTCCCCACTGCCAGGGACGCTCTTGCGCAAAAGCACGTGGCCGTGTGGACGTGTTCTTGCACAAGATTTTTTTGCACAGAAACTCTTGCGCAAAACAGTTCTTGCGCAAGAAGCCTGTGGTGTAGACGTAGCCCTGGTGTGTGTGTGTGTGCTGTTACGTCCCACCCACCCTTCCTGAGATGGGTCACACACTGGAATTGTATCTTGTCTAAACTTCATTGAACCCTTCTCAGGCGAATGGGCTCGGTTTGTGACGTGCCTAGCCGAAGGGGACCTGAATGGGAGGGGGGGGGGGCTCTCCACTATGCAAATAACACAGAAATACTCACCAGACTAACTCTGCCAAGTCAGACGCGTCCGCCCTCCTCTTACCAACACACAGAGGTCAAACCGCGCTCGCCAGCTGGTCACTGGTGCACTGGTAGGCACAGCCCTCCCGCTCCCCACCCCATTGGGCTGAGACAGGGGAATCTCACAAACCCAGGGGCTCTGCACAGAGAAATGCCCCCAATGAGCCAGAGGAGCAGGCAGAGTCCAGCGCTGGGGATCCAAGCAGGCCTGGATTACCCAATAAGCAGACTAAGCACGTGCTTAGGGCACCAGCAAAGCAGGGGCACCACAAAATTTTTTTAAAAAAGAGATTTTCCGGTATAGTATTGTTTTGATTTCGAGTTGGGGGGAGGGATGGCTCAGTGGTTTGAGCATGGGCACGCTAAACCCAGAGTTGTGAGTTCAATCCTTGTGGAGACCATTTAGGGATGTCGGGCAAAAATGTGTAAGAGATGGTACTTGGTCCTGCTGTGAAGGCAGGGGACTGGTCCCTTCCAGTTCTAGGAGACAGGTAATCTTCATTATAAAAAAAAATACATGGCGGGGGGCACCATAATCTTTTCAGTGCTTAGGGCCTCTAAAGGTCTTAATCCGGCCCTGGATCCAAGCGCCCTCCAGCCGGGGCAGGGCTGGAAATTCTGACTCAGCCTGGCACATCCGATTCTCCTTTCCTAACTAAACAAGCCCAGTTCCCCCTGGGAGAGACTGGAAGGGAATGAGCCGAGAGGGACAGAACAAAGCCAATGCCAGTGCTCATCCAGGCTCTACCACCCATATAGGGGCCCCTTGTTCCAGAGCAAGAGTGGGGCAGAAAAGTGAAGACTCCACCCTACGACAGGTCCAGGCTGCTCACTAGCCACAGGATCATTCAGTTGGGGCTGTTTCACGAAGTTTGTTCCCCCAAAGTGACTCAGGGCCTGTGCTGGGTGGGCAGGTCTCTAGGTGGGAGGGGAAGTGGAGTCCCTCGGTTCACCCCACCACGGAGCAGGGAGCTGGCACACTGGAGCTTATTCTGAAACCCTGAGATTCACCTTGCGAGAAAGGCTCAGACTCAGGCTCCCTCTTGCAGAATTTCCTCTGTTTCCCACCCATCAAACAGCTTCTACCAGAGTGGACATCGGTTTCCCTCGCAGCGTGATGATTAGGCTGTGGTCATAGCAGGGAAGCCAGGACTCCTGGTTCTGTCTGCCATCCTTCCACTGAATCTCTGCATGACCTGGGCCAAGTCTGTGCCTCAGTTTCCCTGTCAGTATGAAGGGGAGAGGCTCACAGTGATTTTCCTTTGCTGGGTGATTGGAAGACCCCCTCAGTGAAAAGTGCTGCCCAGAGTGACGATAGTTAATGATGAGACGAGCTGATCTCTGGTGCAATAGTAACAGCCCATGTGGTTCCTGTCTCCCCACACTCATCTGTCCCTAGATCTCTATTCTCTCACTCTGTTTTCATGCCTGGGCATTTACAGGGTACGGAGCCCGTGGAGACCTGTGTATTATCCACAGTTTTCTTAGTAGTCAGCAATAATTTTTCAATAAACACAAACGCCCAGAGTAGCCAACTCCTCTGACTCAGCCCAGAGCCCAGGAGTTCTCCTCTCCCTTTGGGAAGGGCCCTTAATTGCTGTTTACTTCTAAAGCTGGATAAATAGCGCAGAGGCCCAGACATGGAAAGAGTCACTGGAGAATCACTGCCTAGAAAGTCTGGTCCCCGGCCTGTTTGCATCCAGAGGCCGCTTCTCCCCAAAGGCTGAGCCAAGCCCACTGGGATGGCCCAGAGCTGTTATAACCAGTGCCCAGCCCTATGCCGGCTCTCGGCGCGGGACACTGCTGCAGACCCTGGGCTGAGAGAGGTGGGGATGCGGCTGCCTGAGGGGGGGTTCCCAGGGAAGACACGTCCCTCTCAGCACTCACAGGTACCAGCTCTGGCTGAGGGGCTCCCCTGCTCGACTAAGCCAGTGCACTGTGGGAGTGGTGGGATAGACAGTAAGTCTGGGTCCTTTGTGCTTTGCAGACACACTTAACGCTCTGGGGCCCTTGCCCAAGGGGGATGAGTTTTATTGCAGTGTTATTGTATAAAATGTCCCTCTTTGCGGACGGCCTCTAGCCCACGGCGGCTGCATTTCAGGTGCAAAGTGGATCCTGTCGGATGAAAGATGCTAGCAGATGGACAAGGCAGGACAATGTTCTCTGGCCATGGCTCAGAGTTTACTCGACTCCCTGAGGCAAAACTCCCCTGGGAGCAAGACCTGAGTGAAGCCCTCAGCAGCCGGCTGTGTGTCACTGCCCAGACACTGTCACCTCCTCCCCTGGCATCTCAGGGCTCAGGCTGTTAAAAGAGGGCTGTTGACTCACTTGTATCTGCTGGGAAGCAGAATCCATCGGTGCTTGCCCTGGCCTCCTTGTCACCCCCCTGCCGGCCTTTGGCTCGGGCACAGATTTGATCTCCAAATGTTTTCAGTTTGCTTCCTGCTCATTGATGAAAATATCTAATCACACGAGGTCTACAAGTGATCCCTGCAGAGCCCTACTTGAAACAGCCCCATTGGCTGACAGGGGCTCATTAACCTCGTCTGTCTGGGATCCTGGAGTGACCAGATGTCAGTCCATTGTGTGGGAGCTCTGCTGCTCTTGCAGAGTGCACATTGTTGGTCTGTCAGGTTTCCCTCTTACAGGAAAGGCCTCAGAGAAACCAAAGTCTCATTCATGTGCGCTGTTCCCCTCTCAGCCAAATGTGAACTCTTATTAATGGAGGAGTTTTCCATAAAGCATGTTGGTGACTGGCATTAACTAATCCCAGACCAGCTTTTCTACTGTGTCCTAACCTGGCCAGTTCTGTCAATGTTCTGATTAGTTTAATAGTTTCTATTTAACACACGTCTGCCTTTGATTTGCCTTTAAAATATTCTGGCTCTGCTGCTGATTGATTGTGCACATCTGAGTGCAAATGACGTGTGTCGTTGATCACTTAGCTCACAAGTCCTGGGTTTCCAAGTGTCTATGATAGATGCTGTTTAACAGCCTTATTGACTGATCGTAGATGGGAATGTATTTCATCATCTCATGTGACAGGAGTGCCTCCAAGTTACTCTTCGTGAATGCAGAGCAGAAATATTTTGGGAATACATCGACCTTTCCTTCAACATCAGTGACTTTTCTTTCTCCCTCTAGGAAATGGCAGATCCTATTTTTGAAGATTTGTTGTGTTCTTCATATATTTAATATTCTCGTTTTGGCTTTTCTTAGCTCTGCTGGACATTTTTCACTGTCTTTGATATCCCTTAAAAATGTCCACAATGTCCAATGTGTATTGTTTGCTATTGATTTTTCCATTATCCCTCATTTTTTCTGTATTGCTTCCCTCCCCTGTGCTTGCTGGAAAGAATTTGTTTGAGGTTAGGGGGTTGTATGTAGGCAAGGATTGGACTGTCCCCCAATGCCTGTGAGAGTGAGGAGTCATTTTCCAGGATAGGTTTAAGATTATCAGTGATGCCCCTGAGGGGTTTAAGTTTGGGGCTGTAGGGCTGACCAGTAGTGTTCTGTTGTTTTCTTTGTTGGGTCTGTCTTGAAGAAGCTGATGTCAGGGTACCTGGCTGGCTCTGTCTATCTATTTCTTCACTTTCCTGGGTGGGTATTTAAGTTTTAAGAATGCCTGACCGAGATCCTGTAGGTTTTTGTCTCTGTCTGTGGGATTGGAGCAAATTCGGTTGAATCTTAGGACCTGGCTGTAAACAATTGATTGGGAAATGTGTCTTGGACGGACGCTAGAGGCATGAAGGTAAGTGTAAGAGTTGGAAGGTTTCTGGTATAAAGTAATGAAAATGTGGCTGTTGTTTAATTATACTGTTGTGTCAGGGAAGTGGATCTCTCATCCTGGCTGGTCCAGGCTGAGGTTGATGGTGGGTTGGAAGTTGTTGAAATCCATGTGAAATACTTCAAGATCCTCCTTCGTGTGGGTCCTTATGATGAAGATGTCGCCAGTGTAATGTGAGTAGAGTAAGGGAGCAAGATGGCAAGAGCTGAGGAAACTTTCGAGGTCAGCCATAAAGATGTTGGCATATTGTGGGGGCATGTGGGTGCCGATAGCTGTGCTGCTGACTTGAAGCTATTAATTGTCCCGAAATTGGAAATAGTTGTGTGAGAGGACAAAATCACAGAGCTCTGTAACCAGGTGTGCAGTGTTGTCATCAGGAATAGTGTTCTTGACAGCCAGTAATCCATCCTTGTGTGGAGAGTTAATGTAAAGGGCTTCTATGTCTATGGAGGCCAGGATGGTGTTTTCAGGAAGATTCCTGAGGTTGTGTGCTTTCTTCAGGACGTCGGTGGTGTCTCGAAGATAGCTAGGAGTTCTGGCAGCATAGGGCCTGAGGAGCGAGTCGATATAACTGGATAATCCTATTGATGTTTCAGTGCCTCAGATGATGGGTCATCTGGGATTTCCAGGTTTGTGGATCTTGGGTAGCAGATAGAAGACTCCTGGCTGGGAATTTGGGGATATGTTTGTGTAGATTTGGTCCCTAGTTGTAGCAGGGAGTGTCAAGCGCAAGTGGTTTAGGGTTTTTGCCATTGTTTAGTGGGATGAAGCCTGTAGAACCTGGTATTGGGGAGTTGTCTAGCAGCCTCCTGTGCATCATCTGTTGTGTTCATGATGACAAGAACACCACGTTTGTCAGCCTGTCTGATTATGTTAGAATTGCTTTTGAGGCTGTGTACAGCATTGCACTCTGCATGGCTGCGTAGGTGTCACATGTTGTTGTTTGCTGACTCTGTCAGCCCGTGCACGTTTGCAGAAGCAATTCATGTAGACGTCAATACTCTCGTTACAACTGCCAGCAGGGGTTCACATAGAGGCTTCCTTCTGTGGGGCTGGCAAGGGGGATCTTAGGGTCATTGTATTGGTCAGTGGTGTGTTGGAAATGTTGCCTTAGACAGAGATCACTTCTGCAAGCATGCAGGGGCTGACATTGTCAGCAAACAATTACACCTAACATAGAAACTCAATTTTTGAGGGTTAGCATTGTGTTCTGCTAAAACCTAGCCTGAAAAATGACTGCTCATTCTCACAGCCCTTGGGAGACAGGCCAGTCCTCACCTACAGACAACCCAAGAAACTGAAACAAATTCTTTCCAGCAATCATGCAGCACACCTCCAGCATACTCACCCAGGAACCCACCCCTGATTTTTTTTTTCTCCATGAGAAGGTAATCAGTTCCATTCTTCTCTTTTTCTCTACCATATGCTTCCTTTTTAGTTTCTTCCTTAAGTATTCCCAGGCATTTCAATCTGTCCACACATGGCAGCCTCCTCAGTTCTCATAACCGAACAGGGAAACCCTCTTTCCATCTACTCTGTCCTTCAGAGTGACTGGGTGATCAAAACTGGGGGAATGTCCAGACCACCCCATTCCTTTGGCACCTGACTAGTGTTAGTGTTGGGCACTAGCTGTTTCCCTTGAGCTGCCAGCAATGACACCTGGGCCTTTCCCTGAGTTGCGTTCTGCCTTGGCACATTCCCCACGGTACGTGTCTTGGTTTGGAGTTACCCAGGCTCAGATTTTTAGAAACTGGGTGAATTGGGAACTTACTAGAGAAGGGAAGCTGAAGCCTGGGAAATAAGGAACAAAGATGTATAACGAGTATCCACACTTGTGTTTCCTGACAGAGCCTATTCAGGTTTCCTGCATCACAACATGGTGGCTCTATTGACACATGGAGAATCATAAAATGTGGAATGGGCATTAGTAGGTTGTTCATACCAAACCTCTCTGAACAGTCAAAATGTCATTGTTCAGTGTGTGGATAGTGACCATTACGCTCCACCCGTGAGATCAGCCCCCAGCAGTGTATGTCGTGTCTCATATGAACATTGTCTCTCCATCCAGGCATTTGTGCTGTGGCCATCTCCTGAGACCTTGGGTACATACAAGACATCAGAGGGATATTCATGCGACACTATTCTACATCTGAGTTGGACACTTTCTCCCTTTCTCCATGTCAGATTCCAACAAAAACAACTTCACCAACCCCTCCACCTTCATCCTCCTGGGCATTCCTGGCCTGGAGACAGCCCATGTCTGGATCTCCATCCCCTTCTGCACCATGTACGTTATAGCTATGTTGGGGAACTTTAGCATCCTGTTCATTGTGAAGACGGAACAAAGCCTCCATGAGCCCATGTACTATTTCCTCTGCATGCTGGCCGCTACTGACCTGGTCCTCTCTACATCCATTCTGCCCAAAATGTTGAGTATTTTCTGGTTCAATTCCAGAGAGATAGACTTCAGTGCCTGCCTCACTCAGATGTTCTTCATTCACTGCACTTTACTGATGGAGTCTGGGACACTCACGGCCATGGCGTATGATCGCTATGTGGCCATCTGTGATCCCCTCAGACATTCCACCATCCTGACAAACTCCATTGTAGCCAAGATCAGCCTGGCTGTGCTGCTGCGCGGTGCCATCCTCACATTGCCCTGTCTTCTCCTGGCAAGGCAGTGGCCATATTGTAGAACCAATATAATTCCTGAGCCGTACTGCTCACACATAGGTGTGGTGAGCCTGGCCTGCGCTGACATTCGTGTGAGTAGCTACTACGGCCTCTTTCTCCTACTCTGTGTGATGGGGCTGGATGTGATTTTTATTGCTGTCTCCTATATCCAGATCCTCAGGGCCATCTTCAGACTTCCCACAAAAGATGCCCAGCTGAAAACTATTGGAACCTGCGGCTCCCACCTCTGCGCCATGTTAGCCTTCTACATGCCTCTTCTTTTCATCTCCCTTGTAAACCGCCTTGGCCAGAATGTGCCCCTGCATTTCCATATTTTAATTTCCAACTTGTATGTGTTGATGCCCCCCATGCTGAACCCCATCATCTATGGGGTGAGGACCAAACAGATCCACAACAGGCTGCTTCGTCTCTTTACTCAAAAGGGGACCTAAGAATTTATCATGTTGCTCTGGCTCCAAGACTGAGAGAAGACAAGAGTTCCTTGGTGACATGGTGCTGGATCTTCTTCTGTGAAATACTGACTGGAGAGTGAAAGTGACATTAAACCTTGTCCTGGCCTTACCGTGCTGTGTCAGTGGGACAAACGGAGCAATTGGTTTGTGTTCAACTCACTCATGGAGTTGCCCACTTTCTAATTCCTGGTACCTTGCATCCTGAGGCCCCTTTCCCTGCCCTGTTTATTCCCACAACGTTCCCTTCACCTCTTCCCCCGCCATATTTCTCTTGTTGTTCTACCCCCAACCTCCAAACCACCATCCTCCTTACTCACTCCTCAGCTCCCCACCCTCATCACTCACTACATAAGAACATAAGAACGGCCGTACCGGGTCAGACCAAAGGTCCATCCTCCCCAGTACCCTGTCTGCCGACAGTGGCCAATGCCAGGTGTCCCAGAGGGAGCGAATTGAACACGTAATGATCAAGCGATCTCTCTCCTGCCATCCATCTCTCCTTCCTAGATCATCTCCACCTCCCTCCCCTGCCATTTTAATTCGGTGTGCTCCTAAGCTGGGATGGGAGCTTCTGCAGTCTGATGAGGAGCTTGGTCTGAGGGCAGGGAGGACACAGCACTGAAGCTGACAGGCTGGGAAGGAGCAGAGAGGGAAGCTAAGAAGCACGTAAAAGGCCAGTTGGGAGTTGCGGGAAGGGTTGTGTTGCAGAAAGGCAAAATTGTGCTACATCATACATGTGGGCCCTAGCACTCTGCTACAAAGCCATGAAAAATGAGTTCAGTGCGTCATTTCCTTTTTTTATTATTCAATACCTCCCTGCTGGCATCTGTTATAGGGAGGGGCCCTGCAGTGGGTGTGGGCTGGCCGCTCTTTGGCCTGAGCCAGGTCTTGGGAGTCAGGGCAGGGGATTAGCTTTGATGCTAGGAGGACAACATCTGAGAGAGACAGAAGGAGAAACAGAGAAGGAGAACGTCACATCGGAGCAGCTGGGACACTCTGTCGAGTTGGTGTCATGGGATCCTCTCCTACTGAGGCTACCTCTGCGGGGGATGGAACTCCACATAGTATAAAAAAACCCCAGGCAATGGAGGATTCAATCATCCGAAACCTAGATAGCTGGGTTAGGGATGACCGGGAGAACCACGGGTGACTTATGTGCCAGGTTCAAAGATTGTGGCTCTCTTGAGACATCTAGATAGACATATGTGTATTATCAGAGAAAAGCAGGTGGTCATGGTACATGCAAATAGCAATGACGGAGGGAAGCCAAATATAAAAGATTGAAGTCCAGGACCTCCAGAGTAGCATTTTCAGAAACACTTCGGCTGAAACATGAGTCATAGAATACTAGAATTGGAGGGGTCCTCAAGAGGTCGTCAAGTCCAGTCCTGTGCCCTCAGGGCAGGACCAAGCATCGTCTAGACTGGGGTGGGG